>JACAVU010000012.1:19114957-19714957 GCA_014183005.1 Castanea mollissima | reverse complement strand
ATGCGAACTCTACTCCTTGCAATTGTTTAAGAGTTGATAGAAGGAGGCACACTCATTATGCTTATTTCCTGTGGAGTCTCCACACCATTCTCATGAAGGATCCTCATAAGTAGACTAAGGAGAATGATCTTTGGCCTTGAGGATGTCCTTATGGATTGTGTGCAAATGAGCACCAATGTCGATGTAGAGTTTCTCACAAAGATGCATGAGGAAAAGTGCTCTAGCATTGTTGATGGTGGTCAACTTCCTTATGGGATACAAGTTGGTCATCATGATGTAGGCAAGGCATCTCAAGTCCAAAGGGATGGTGCTTGTGTTAAGACAATTTCCTTCTCTAACGCCACCAATACAGGATTGAACTATTTTGATCGAGACCATTCTGTCCTTGTAAGGAATGAAATCTTCATGATCCACTTCTCCATGTCTAAAGATATCATCAATGTCCCCCATGTCAAGAGTGAAAGCATGACCTCTAACCCAACACTTTATGAAACCTTCTTTGAGTGTAGCATTAGCATAGAATTCTCTTATCAGAGGCTTAGTAACTCTAAGGAGATTACCAAGGAGCTTTTCCCAACCTCATTCTTCAAAGTAGCTAGGAACGAAGGTATCATTGAGGTCAAAAAAATCCACATATCTTTCCTGAATGATTGGAGCCCTTTCAAAGTGCTTCAAGTATCTCTCAAAGTGATAAACGGGTCAAAACAGGTCATTATCCATGTGTTTCCTCTTGTCACCACGCTGAGCAGTGGTTTTCTTTGGAGCCATCTGTAAAAAAGAGCACCAAATACCACAAAACGAAGCACAAAGTATGATAACAAACTTGATTAGTAACAAGTTAGTCCTAAATCAGAAATTTTGAAATAAAACCCTAAAATTCGAAATTTAAAGAGCCATTCAAAGAGAATGACATGTGAAGACATTTTCATCAAAACATGATAGAATCATGGCATTAAGCACTCAAACATGTCAAAGTGTGTGTGTGTGTGCGCGCATGCATCATATGCAAAAGTGTACAAATTATGGCAAAGTATGAAAACACATAACCATTTGATGTTTCAAAATCAAAAAAACATTATTATCCCCACAATTTTTGTATTCCATGGAACCCAAAGAGACACACATAAACATTTAAGAGACATTTTAACATGGACATGGTATGCACAACACAACACAAAACATAGTACAATGCACAAAAATGAAGAACAAACATGTATAACACGTAGAATAAGCATTATACTAACAAAAGCAACAAAACCCATATATCATACTCAACAAAACATCAACAAATCCATATTCAACAACCATATTTCCAAATCTCAACATAAACACAAAATCCAAGAAAACAAGGGCTAGAAACTTGAAATACTTTTAAAATGAAAGAAAACTCATACCTTTTCTTGAAGATTGATGAAGGATTGATGGAGAGAATGGAAGTTTTGTGAGTGAAAATGGAGGTTTTGGGAGTGGGAGAGGCGGGCAAGACAATAAGGGTGCATGTGATGCAAGGGAAAACTAAAAAGTTTTTTAAAACTATCTTGGATTTAACCTTATTTGTGCAAAACACGCAATTTTCGTGACTAGAATGACTCGTGAGCAAGCCGCCAAAATGAGTGGCCAAAAACCCTTGAAAAAAATTTTGAAAAATTTGTCTAAGTGTTTTTCGCGACTGGGAAGTCCACTCGAGAAAAAGTCGCAAAGGGAGTCACGAATCCTTTTGAGTAAACTCGCGACTGGAGCTTCCACTCGCGAACAAGTCGCCAAGTTGAGTCGCAAAAAGATCAAAAACCCTGAAATTTTGATATTTTTCTAAGTATTTTTCACAACTGGGGGACTGACTTACCAGAGAGTCGCAAGAACTTCTAACTAAGCTCACGACTGGGGTCTTGTGAGTGGCTTGACCTGTGAGTGAGTTGCCAAAACAAAGTTGTAAAAAAAATTTGGAATTTTTGAAATTTTTCAAAACAAAAATACTTTCCAAAAATAACTAAAATACTCAAAAATCTTTTTGTGTTTGATCAACATATGATTAAGTACAAGTCATTTAATTAAGTACAAACACACAAATGAATAAGGCATTCATTGAACATAGACATGTGTGATGTGTGAGGGTACCAAATGTGAGATAGTCCTTAGTCTAATATGAAGCTTCAATGATCAATTCAACCATAACATACACAATTAGCACTAGGAAAAATAACCAATCTCAATAATAGAAATATGTATATATGACCTCCCATAAAACTTGATTACATAACATTGAAGCAATTCATTTGGCTTCTTACAATTCATAACATTTAATCATTATAGAACAATACATCTCATTTTGAGATCAATGCTTGAAATTTTTCATATTTCAATTTGATGATTAAGCCTTTGGCTTTTTGGGCACCATACATTTTAGTACAAGTCGCTTTTCCTTTTTCCTAGTCAAATACTAGTATGTGCAACGGCTTTTGCAACTCATTATCTCTTTTCGAGATTTGACATTTGTTGAGCTATAGAGCAAAAACATAAAAGAGTAGGAAGATATATAGGCACAAGTCTATGCATGTCTCAAGATCAACAAAATCATTGGCTAATCATTCATGACAAGTTTGAAGATCTATTTAAAACAATCACATAGATTTCAAGATTTTTCCCACAATAATATGAGTGCATAAAGAACAAACTACGCTCGAAAATGCACAAAGCCATTTGTACAAAGGTACAAGGCAAAACATGCATGTGACAAAACACAATAATGCCGATCAAACTTTTTGGATTATCTACTTTTATGTGTTTTTGGATTTTTGACACAAAGCAAGTAAAGATTGATCAAAAGAAATAAACATTCAAAGCTGTAAAAACAAGAAAAACAAGCTAGAATGAAAAACATAAGCACACAACCAACAATGTCACAACATATTGAAAGAATTAATGCATGGATATGTTCTAATGCTTATGCATGAGTACCCTTCTTCACCCACACGGAACATGCGTTTGGGGTGATATCCTTAGAGGATTGGGTACTTGAGTTGCAGTTCTCAAACCTAAAAGTGAAGTTTGCCAAACATGAAGTGATTGTGTCTATCATCTTCATCACCTCGCCAACACTGAGATCCACTTCTCGCCCTTTATATTGCTTGGGGTTCCAATTCCCTTTTCCTTGTCTTCTTTGCCTTTGAGGACCGACATTCTTCAAAGCTTGAAGTTTATGGCAATTTGGCCTTGTATGTCCTCGGATTCTACAATGGTGGCAAAAATGTTGAGTTTGAGACCCCCTTTGTGCCTTCGGAAAAGACTTTGCTTTTGGCTTTGGTTTGGCCACAAATGGATTTGAAGGCTTTGTCAACACCTTTTAATCAATCACATTTGGCTTCTTGACAGCCTTCACTTTCTCAACCGGTGGAGTTGGTACCATTGGTTCCTTAGCTTTCTCAAACTTCATCTCCTTAAAGACATTAGAGCTTGAGCTACTTTCATCGGTATATCCCAATCAACTTCTATCGGAAGAGGGCTTTTGACAAGCAAGCACCTCATCAAGTTTCATTGAAGCCACCCGCTCCACTTTGGCATTGACTTGAATCACCTCAAGCTCAAGAAATTTGATCTTGGAATAGGCTTTGGTTAGATCTTCATTCAGTGTCTCAACTTCGCATTTTGTCTCCTTATACCGCACTAGAAGACTTTTGTAATCTTCTTCAGCTCTTTTCATTTTTCTTATGGCTGCTTTAGCCACTCTAGCATACTCTCCAGACTTCTCAAGAAAAGAATTATAAGTTTCTTGTAATCCCTTTGCTTCTTCATCTTCATCTTCATCCTCGGATTCCTCCCCAATCACCATAGACTCCACTTCGGTGTGTTCACTGAGCTCTTCCATTAGAGTGCTCAAATCATCCGAAAAGTCCACAAGTGCAATAGTCATAAAGGTATTATAGTTTCCATCTCCGTCACAACTATCTTCTAAATCTAAGTTGGAGTTGTCCGAGGCACTAAGGGTAGTAGCAAATACTTTACCCTTTTCCTTCAAGTAAGTGAGGCATTCCTTCTTCACATGCTCATGCCCTTTGCACTCATGGCACGTGACCGCTTAAGATGGAGAAGAATCTTTAGAATCCTTCTAGTTGAAATCCTTTTTATCCTTCTTAAAATTTAAGAATATTCCCTTCTCAAAAGACTTCTCATCCTTCTTGAATTTTAAGAACTTACGAAAGTTCTTAGCAAGGTAAGCCACTTCTTTTTCAACCTCATCCTCATCCGAGGAGTCTTGAGCTTTCACTCTCTCATTAATCATCTTGAGAGCAAGAGATTTGCTACTTCTTTGTGATGGTAGAGATAGCTCATAAGTTTAAAGAGTCGATGGGTTCTTGAATTTTAATCCCATCAAGGTCTTTGCTCTCTTCAATGGCGGTAACCTTAGCACAAAAGCTCTCCTGCAACAATAGTAGGATCCTCCTAAAAACCTTGGAGTCCTCCGTAGTTTCTCCTAAATTGAACTTGCCAATCACCACTTCATTCAATTTCCCATAGAAGGAATCGAACTATTCATCCTCGCTCATTTTTAGTTCTTCAAAGCAAGTGGTGAGCATTTGTAACTTGGTGTCTTTCACCTTCTTGGTGCCTTCATATGTGGTCTCCAAGATTTGCCATGCTTCCTTGGAGATTGTTACATAGGAGGTCCTGTGGAATTCATCGGGTGGGACACCACAAAATATAGCATTTAAAGCTTTAATATTAGCATTGGCTGTTGCAAGGGATGCCTTATCCCAAGCGGATTTGGCTACCTCCGGCCTACTCCATCCAGTCTTAACAGCGTCCCAAACGCTCTCATAAATAGAACACAAGAATGCATGCATATGCACTTTCCAAAAGGCATAATTACTCTCATCAAAGAAAGGAGGTGCATTAAGGGAATGAGACTTATCCATTTAAGAGTCAAGGATCTCACTTAGGATATAGAAGTCCAACAAATTGTACCCGTTCTAATACCAATTGAATGCTCAAATAGTGTATAAAATACTAATGAATGTTTAGACCCCCAATTTGAAATTAAACCAACACAAGCTTATACCCAAATAATAGATGTGCAAGCAAACCCAAACAAATAAACAACTCTACACCATAATTAATCACAACAAAACTACAATTAAAAGGTAAGAGTAAGGGTTAGAGAGATGCAAACACAAAGATAACACCGACACGTGTTAACGAAGAGGAAACCGAAGAACTCGGTGAAAAATCTCTCCGCTACCCTCCAAGCAGTAAAATGCTCCACCAGAGAATAAAGTTGGAGTACACGAATAATAAAAGACCCTCCAAGCCTAGTCTACCCAATGTACTTGAGCCCTCCAAGCTCCTGCTACCAACTGGTTAAGCCTAACCATGTCTTCTCTAGCTTTCCAGATCCCATAATAAGCTCATTGCATCAACCAAATAAATTTGTCATCTCTAAACTGCTTCCCAAGTACCAAAATACCTCCTTACTTATATGGGTATGGTGAGATAAGGATTTGGCTAATGAACCTCTCAAGGATATGTCAATGGAGAGGGTAAGAGTAGAGGAATTTGGAGAATCAAATGTCTAAGATTATGAATGAGTCAATCTTGGTTTTCTCTAGGGTTTCTCTCTCAAACTTCTTTCTAGAAGCTCTCAATTTCATGGGTATAAGGGTATTTATAGTAGGGTATGTGAGGAATGTGAAAATTCATTTTTCTGCAAAACAAGGCATTCTAGCGACTCACTCTCGCGACTGGAACAAGTCGCAAGTTTGAGTCGTAAGATAACTGTCAAGTCAGACTATACTTTTTATCCTGTAGTACTCTAGCTATCGTGACCCCTCAGCTTCCTGCATACTTCACACGTGTGGTATTTTAGTGAGTTGCTAGTCTCGACTCACTCGCGAGATCCAGTTGCGAGAAACCTCTAAATGCACACACACTTGAATTTCTTAACACTCTCTCACACACAACCCTTACATTAATTCCACCTAAATATAAGGTATCTAATTGCTGAAATTACAAGCAAATTTGGTACGAAATAAAGCCAACACATGGTTGAATAAATTCAACCTTACAATTTATTCATAATAAATCTAATTAACAACTTGGGTTTAAAACTTGTTAATTCTATCAACCGGAGTCTAAATTTCCCAACAAGTGGTAACAGAGTTGGTACACTCTGATTGGATTAATTTCCTAAGTGTGATCCTTAACCTCAAGGACATTGTGAATTCTACCTTTGATGAGTTCTATGCTAAACTCAAGGATATTGTGAATTCTACCTTCAATCTTAAAGAATATATAGCAGAATCCAAAATTGTTAGAAAAATCCTTAGGGAACCTTCAAACCTATGAGATGAGATTAGGTTTAATGGGAGGTGGAAAGAGTAGAAACTTGGCTCTTAAGGGTATAGAGGAAGAGATTGATGACTCTAAAGATGAAGATGAAAGCGAAGATGAAGATGAAGATGATGATGAGGATGATGATCTAAGCTTCATAGCTAATGAGATTATCAAGCTTTTTCAATATAGGAAAAGGATAAGGACAAAGCTACTAGGAAATCTGAATCCTCTAGGAAGGGCAAGAATGAGATGGGATTAGGTTTAATGGGAGGTGGAAAGAGTAGAAACTTGGCTCTTAAGACTATAGAGGAAGAGATTGATGACTCTAAAGATGAAGATGAAAGAGAAGATGAAGATGAAGATGAAGATGATGATGAGGATGATGATCTAATCTTCATAGCTAATAAGATTATCAAGCTTTTTTCAATATAGGAAAAGGATAAGGACAAAGCTACTAGGAAATCTAAATCCTCTAGGAAGGGCAAGAATGAGAAACCCCTCATCTAATGCCATGAGTGTAAAGGTTTTGGTCATATGAAGACAGAGTGCCCAACCTATCTTATGAAGGAAAAGATCAAGAAGTCAAAAGATAAACAGTTGGTTGCTACCTGGAATGATACTAAGAATAACTTTTCTAATGAGTATATGGATGAATATGGTCACTTTATGGCTTTTGCTGCCACAACCGATAAGGTGATTGTGGAGAGTGCTAGTGACAGTAAGGATTCTTCTGATGATGAAGTACACAAGAAGTTGACCCTTTAGGAAGCATATGATAAGCTATGCACTGAATTTATAAAATTTGAAAAGACTTCTTATCTTTGTAGAAAAGATCTTAATGAGGTAAACACTAAAAAAGCTGAACTATTAGTCAAACTAGATGAGACTACAAGGTTAGTTGAGACTCTTGTTGTGGAGAAAACCTTATTAAAATAAAAGGTTAAGAATCTCGAGGTTGAGCTTAGTCAAGCTAGAACTCAAATGGAAAAGATGTCTAGTGCAAAGCTTGATGAGGTATTGAGTGCTCAAAAGCCTAGTTTTCATAAGACTGGCATAGCATATGTTGTTTCCTCCGGCCCCTCCTCTTCCATGGCTTCTAATCAAAGACTGCCTTTATACCCTAATCTGGGAAAGGTGATAAAAGTATGAAATCCATAACTGATTTGTCTAATTCTAAATCCTTTGTTAGACCTCACTCTTGGAAGTCTAGTAGTCCTAAAACTGCTCATATTTGTCATCATTATGGTGTTTCTAGATACATTCATCCCAATTGGTTTAAGTTGTATCCTTAAAAGTAAGTGTCCAAACAGTCATAAGTTTCCTCTCAAAGAACTACACCTTTGTTTGGAGAGTTATTAAAAGTTTTAAACTTTTTAACTCAATTTCAAGAGAATTCTAATTCTTCTATGTCCTTTAGTAGACATACTAGGACACATGCATTTTCATCTTCATGGCCAAAGACTCGTGCTGTGTGAGTGAGAAATGAGTCTAAGACTTAATTGTCTTTTCTATCTATCCTCTACTTTAATGTTTTCTATCTAAAGTAGGACTTTCTTGCTTGATTTTTTTTCTATTTTTGGAATCATACTTTCATACATCTGCATCTTTCTTTCATACTTTCATGTTGTCTGTCTGTTTTTGTTTGATTGTTTAGTTTATATTTTGTTTTTTTTCAAAATAAAATAAAAAAGGGAAAAAAAAAAATACAAAAACAGTGTGTGTATGTGTATATTGGTACTTGTGTACCTTGGATGACCATTGAAACAAAGTTTTCTAAACTTTGTATCTCTTGTAGCTTAGATGAGCACTTTAATGCACAACTAAGCAAGTAAGCTTTGTGGCTTGTGTTTATGATGAGTACGATTAAATTTGTCTCTTTTACACTTAATACTCATATCACTCTTTTTGACAAGAATGACTAGAAAATCCTAAGAGAAAGGTGAAAGGCCAAAAATGTATTGACCTCTTGTGATGAATTAATGGATTAATTACCCAAATTTATTAATTAATCAAATTAGCATGCAATGTACGTGGCAGCACAAACAAATTACTAACTAAAATATAATACAGAGAAAAATAAAGTTGACATAGTGATTTGTTTATGAATGGGGAAAACCTCCGAGGCAAAAACCCTACAGGGTGATTTTAAGATCACTACTGTAGAGAATCCGCTATTATCAAAACAAGTGGTTACAAGTAAAGGAATCCTAGTACCTTATACCAACCTACAGTTGAACCCTTACCCCAATACCCAATTGGACTTGTTCTGTAGTAAAAATCTTTCCTTGTATTGCACGGCTCCTAGTACGTGACTAACCAATAGATGCGCGGATCCCAGTATGCGACTTGATCACCAACTTGAGAAGGATGTTGGCTTCAAAGTTATTCTATTCATCACACGATGAAGATCACGAAGTTGCTTGGTCACAAAACCCTACGATGTACAAACACAGCAGCTTCTTCAAGAGAAAGAAGAACTAAGGCAAATTTTGTCTCTGGTCATTATTTGCACGAACAAGACTTTGCTCAATACTCGTGCAACCTTTGACAGCCCTAAAATAATCCTTATATATGTTTAGGGCTGTGAGAAAAGAAAGTCCAAACATACATTCACAGATTAAATGAAAATCGACTTTGAAAAACTGAATTTCATAAATCTCGACAGATGCCCTATCTATCGAGAAGCTGTCGAGCCTCAAGCTTAAACAACTTTTTAAAATCTCTATAGATACTAGCTGTCGAGTTTTAATGAACAGAACTTCTTCACTTGATTCTTGGACAGACTTGTATGGTTTTAACACTTGAACTTGAAACCTTATTTCTTGAAGTATTAAACACATCCTAGATCTACTCAAATACAAGTAAAGTGTGTTTTATTAAAGGATTAGTCAATACATAAAATATTAACATATGATTCTAACATGAATCACATATGTCCTAACAATCTCCCCCTTTGGCAATTCATGACAAAATCACAACAAACAAATGAACATATGAGAGAAGTCATAAATTACTCAACTCATACTCACTTATTAAGTACAGTAATATCTATCCTAACACAAACTCTTGAAAAACTTTGCAAGAAAAGAGTTCATGGCAAGGAAGACCTTGACAACCTGTATTTCTAAAGCACTTAAACAAAACTCATCAATGCATTTTAGTGTGAAACAGAAATAAAAGATTGCATACAATGTATAAGAAACATGTGCATAAAGAGAGAAAAGAAACAATACACGTAAAGATAGGTGAAAGAACTATAATGACAACGTCAAATGAATATATACCAACAAGTACAAGGTTTTCTATCACAATATGATCACAAGACCTAAGGTACATGAACAATGTATCTAAAATTGAGAGACAAGAAAAAGATACATAAAAATTCTCACTACATCCCTCAAAATATGAACACTCCCCCTAACATCAATCTCCTATACTAATCCTCCTCCTATGAGTATGACTACTCTCATATCTAAAACTACTCTCCATTTTTGTCACTAATGACAAAGGGTAAGTATATCAAGTAGACATCTCATCAGCACTGGAAGAGCTAGCACTATCATCCTCAGCATCCGTAGCATCAGCATCACCATCATCGTCCTCATCCTCAAAAGCCTCTAGAGTAAGAGGAGGAGAAACAACAAAGCCACCCATGACAACCTATCGTTATGCAATACGACCAACATAGGTGTTCACTTGACGCAACTCATCACTGAGAGTGTCAAGGCGAGCATCCATGCGTACAAGCCGTGCCATGATGTCCTCGAGAGTCACACCGCCCATAGAAGAAGAGGGAGCAGATGTGGATGGAGCTATAGAAGCTAGAGGAACTATCGACCCAAATCGCCTCGAATGTAGTTGAGCCTCGCTCCGTTTAACGATAGCGACATCTATGGTACACATAACATGGAAGTGGTCGGAAACGAGAAAGGGGACAGAAAAATGGCTTAGAATCCTCGTGATAGCCGAAGGGAAGATGAGCTTATCACAATTCACTATATCCCTATACACATCTATAAGGGAAAGAATGAAGTGAGAGGGAAAATCTATGGAAAGATGCTCAATGAGGGATAACAAAAATTGAGCACGAGGCTCTATAATGGAGTGACCACGATGTGCATACCTTGAACACAAGTAGAAAAATGAGGTACTAAATAATCAAATCCATGCATGTCAGAGTAGAACTCCTGAATAAGCACGGATGGACAAGTGACCGGGACATCACACAGTGACTCCCAACCCTTACTATGAATGACAGTAAGTAGGTTAGTATCAAAAAAGCCCGACAAAATGACTTGGCATTCCGAATGAATGTCTCGTCTAGAAAAGTTCTCCGAAAAGTCTTTGCGGGTTTTATCATCACAAAACCAAATATGAGAAGGGGTAGAATTTGAAGAGGTAAATGCCCCGAAATGAAGAGGGTTCCAGGACGGAATGGATTTTCGTTTAGGTGCCATAGAGCAACTAACCGAAATAAGAAGAGAGGGAGAGAGAGAAACACGCAGAAAAGCACCAAACACAATCAATATATAAGGGTATAGAGAATGTAAGGTACGTATACATGAAAATGCATAAGCATGTGATATGCAATAGTAAATTCATCATGGGCTCAGCCCAATCCAAACCTACCAACACACATCTAAAATGCATGAAACATTGTTATAATGCAAATGTGATGCAATGCATGATTATTTAAAGCCATTTTCACAAAGCACCTCCCAAAAATTTCACAAAACTTCATCAATTTTGAAAAACCCCAAAAGAATTTCAAAAACCCAAAAAGTTAGGTCAAATGCATGAATTTCATGAAGAATGAAGGATTAATGACCCTTACCAATGAAGAAATACTTGATCTAGGCCGAAAACCCTTGAGGATGAAGTTTGGAGTGAGAAGAGAGTATTTGGGAGGTGAAAAGACTGAAAACAATTGAAAGTGATCGAGGAGAAACGAAGAAAAATCGCGCGGATCCTATATATAGACCTTCTCAATTCTAGACAGATTGAGAGGTGTCGAGCTTTAAAATCTTGAAGAGGTACAACTATCAAGCAACTATCCAGATGTGTCCACAACAAAGAGGGCTCAATGGATCAAGGAGCTATCGAGCATCTATCGAGGAGACAGAAACTTTCTCGATGGATAGAGGAGCTATCGAGATTGCAAAAAGAAAAAGTTGAAGAGCTCGATAGATAGCCTAGCTGTCAAGAGGTGTTGAGGGGCTGTCGAGATTGCTTTAAAAATAGTTTTTCAAGAAGAGAAAAACACAGACATGAATGCAATTAAACACGCAACTCAAATAAGGATCCAAACAACATTTTAATCTCTCAAAAACATCTCTCAATCAAGAAAAATGTAAGCACACAAATCCAAAAAAACACACACACTAAACACGTCTAACCAAATTCATATTTTCAAAAATAAGTTAAGACAGTTTAGTGAGCATAAATTAACACAAGTAAACCTCATGATGGCCAAATCACATTGTACCTGCACATGTATCAAAAGTAGCAAAGAATATTGCGTGTTGTGTGTGAAAATATCGCAAGATAGCATAAGCGTCTACATGTTATGACGATTTGAGATATAAGTAGATTAATTTAACTCACACACGATCATAACTGCTTGATGGGGACTATTACCTTCGAGGTACATCCTATAACTCCCACATCTCCTAGAATACACGCTTGCAATCATGTTTTAAAACATTTTTATTTCTTTTTGCTTTAATTTTTCTTTGCATATTTTTCTTTTATTAAGCATATCATGCATGGGCATACAATAGAGAGAAAAGAAATACTCAATTATGTTAAGCTTTCTGACATTGCACTTTTGCTATGCCGAAGCATACCGATATCATTTCATGATTGGTGCGCAATAGTGGTAAAATAGTTATTTATGCCTTTCTCTTTTGATTTTTTTAGTCCTTTCTGTCAAAAATAGTGATACGAATGTTAAGTACAAAAGATAACTTAATCTTACTCATCACAAACAAAAAGCTATAAAGCTCACTTGCTTAGTTATGCACAAAGATGCTCATCTAAGTTACAAGAGATATAAAGTTTAGAAAACTTTGTTTCATTGGCCATTCAATGTACACAAGTACCAATGTACACAAACACACATTGTTTTTGTATTTTTCTGATTTTTCAATTTTTTTTTTTATGAATGAGAAATAAAATAAAAACAAAACTGAAAAACAACCAAACAAAAACATGTCAAATAAAGAAATGCATAAAAACTAGAGGCTAAGAAAGCAAAACACACAAGTAATGCAAACACAACAAAAAAAAAGGGAGAGAGAGATAAATGACTGAATCACTTAGAGCATTTTTCCTTCCATACCTTGGAAGAGCCTTTCCTTTTGGCAAACCCTTGAACTGGCGGAGAGGGGAAAGAATTGCAACCATTCTAGTTCGTAAGGAACATGAGGGAATTTAGGAGCTTTCCAAGAGAAGTAAGAAAGGATGGAAGCTGATTCTGGTTTCTCAATGAAATCATGCTATTGCTCTGTTGAGTGGCTAACCACTTATAACAATTAGGTCGAGTATGTCCTGCCCCACCACAATGATGAAAGAGATGTTGCTTCTTCTCTTTGGACTTTTAAGCATTACTCTTCTTAGCCCTAGGGTTTTTGGTTTCTTTCTTAGCAAGCTTAGAGGGTGCTCCTAAGATAGATTTACCTGTGTCTATGTTCTCACTAGCTATCACAGTTTTAGCATCATTATTCTCGGAATCAATATTGTTAGCAGGAGAAACAAAAACAGTAGTACTAGAAGAAGCAATCTTAGAAAAAGAGAAATCATACCCTAAACCAGTTCAATTGGAGGCAGATTTCTATATACTAAGCATCTCATCAAGCTTTGCACTTAAGGTCCTCTCCAACTGAGCTCTAACTTGGAACAGTTCCACCTCAAGCTTCTTGGTCTTCTCAGCCAAGAAATTGTTTTCAAACCTCAGTGCTCCAATGGTCTGATTGACTTCATCAAACTTGGTGAAGAGTTGCTCTTGTTCAAGCTCCACATCACGGAGCTTCTTGGTGGCCAACCAATACAACTTCTCATGCTTACCAGAGATCTTATATAACTTTGCATAGGCAGTGTGGATGTCATCTTGTTCATCCATCTTCTCAAATTTTGACTCCATCAAGTGTTCTTCTTCATTCACTTCTTCTACAATCCCCTCAATAAGATTGATAGTGGCGGTGAAGGCATTTAGGATTTCGTCATCTTCAGTATCGAAATCATCCTCAAGTTTGATGTCTCTCAAGTTCGATGTCGCTCAAGGTAACAGCAAGTGTCTTGCTCTTCCCGATGGATTTGAGATAAGTATGGCACTCTTGTTTCTTGTGACCAAATCCTTGACACCCAAAACACTTGGGTCCTAAGGGAATAGTGTACCGACCACCATCCTTAGCATCCTTCTTCCCTTTATCTTGGCTCTTCTACTAAAAAGAACTTGATTGCCTATGGTCCTTGTCGAAGCCCTTTGCATTTGCATTCTTCATGAACTTCTTGAATTTTCTGGTGATGTAGGACTTCATTTTAGAATTTTCATCGTCGAAATACTAATCCGTGTCACTGTTCTTGGCCTTCAATGCCATGCTCTTGCCCTTACCTGACTTGCCAATCCTTATCAAATCTAGCTCATAGGTTTGTAGATTTCCAACGAGCTCTGTCAAAGGAATAAAGGAATCTTGTAAATATCTTTTGATTCCTCAATAGCAGTGATCTTAGCATTAATCTCTTGAGTAGAGATCTGAGCACCTTTCTCACAATCTTAGGTTTGGGAATGGTTTCCCCAAGATTGAAAGCTGAGTTCACTATGTCCTTGAGCCTGGCATAGAATCATCAAATGATTGATCCTCCTCCATCTTGATTTCTTCGAAGCTAGTAGTGAGCCTCTGAAGTTTCGAATCCTTAACAACCTTGGTTCCTTCATAGGTTGTTTAGAGAATGGTCCATACTTCCTTTATAGTTTCAGTGAAGGATATTTTCTTGAACTCCTTATTTGTGACCGCACTGAATAAAGCATTCAATGCCCTGCTGTTGAAGTTTGCCGCCTTGATCTTTGCATCATCCCAATCGGCCGGGGCTTTCTTCGGCTTGGTCCAACCTATCTCCACAACTTGCCACACTTTCTCATCTGATGACTACAAGAAAGCTCTTATGCATACTTTTTAGTATGCATAGTTGGTACCATCAAATAAAGGGGTTACAATGAGTGACTGTCCTCTATCCATGACAATCAAGGGTCAATGGATCATACAACAAAGATTAAACCCTAATCATAGTGTGTCTGCATAGTGTGTCTCATGCGTACTTTTTAGTATGCATAGTGTGTCTGCTCTAATATCACTTGAAATGCCAAAACTGTATTGACCACTTGTGATGAATTAATTGATTAATTATCCAAGTTTATTAATTAATCAAATTAATATGCAATGTACGTGGCATCATAAATAAATCACAAACTAAAATATAATGCAGTGGAAAATAAAGTTGACACAGTGATTTGTTTACAAATTGGGAAAACCTCCGAGGTAAAAACCCCACCTGATGATTTTAAGGTCACCACTCCCGAGAATCCACTATTATCAAAACAAGTGGTTATAAGTAAAGGAATCCCAGTACCTTATACCAACCTACAATTAAACCCTTACCCCAATACCCAATTGGACTTGTTCTGTAATGACAATCTTTCCCTGTATTGCACGGCTCCTAGTACGTAACTAACCAATAGATGCATAGATCCTAGTACGCAACTTAATAACCAACTTGAGAAGGATGTTGGCTGCAAAGTTCTTCTGTTCATCACATGATGATAATCATGAAGTTGCTTGGTCACAAAACCCTACAGTGTACAAACACAGCCGTTTCTTCAAGAGAAAGAAGAACTAGAGCAAATTTTGTCTGTGGTCACAATTTGCATGAACAAGACTGTGCTTAATACTCGCGCAACCTTTGACGGCTCTTAAAATAATCCTTATATATATTTAGAGTTATGAGAAAATAAAGTCCAAGCATACATTCACGGATTGAACGATAATCAGCTCTGAAAAACTGAACTTCATAAATCTCGACAGATACCTTATCTATCAAGAAGCTGTCGAGCCTCGAGCTGTAACAACTGTACAAACACAGCCGTTTCTTCAAGAGAAAGAAGAACTAGAGCAAATTTTGTCTGTGGTCACAATTTGCATGAACAAGACTGTGCTTAATACTCGCGCAACCTTTGACGGCTCTTAAAATAATCCTTATATATATTTAGAGTTATGAGAAAATAAAGTCCAAGCATACATTCACGGATTGAATGATAATCAGATCTGAAAAACTGAACTTCATAAATCTCGACAGATACCTTATCTATCAAGAAGCTGTCGAGCCTCGAGCTGTAACAGCTCTTTTAATCCTTGATAGATACTAGTTGTCGAGCTTTAATAAACAGAACTTCTTCACTTGATTCTTGGACAGACTTGCATGGACTTGAACTTGAAACCTTGTTTCTTGAAGCATTAAACACATTCTAGATCTACCCAAAAACAAGTAAGGTACGTTTTGTCAAAGGATTAGCCAATATATAAAATGTTGACATATATTCCTAACATGAATCACATATATCCTAACAAAAGGCATAAATAATCATCTAACCACTAAAGTCCACTAATCATGTATAACATCTGTGTGCTTCGACATAGCAAAATTGTGATGTTTTAGCTTACATAATTAGGTATTTCTTCTCTCCCTATATATGCCCATGCATGATATGTTCAAAAAGAAATATGCAAAGAAAAATAAAAGCAAAAAGAATCAAAATGCTTTTAAATATGGTTGCAAGCGTGTTTCTAGAAGATGCGGGAGTTGTAAGATGTACCTCAAAAGTGATAGTCTCCATCAAGCAGTTATGATTATGTGTGAGTGTATTTGATTTACTCATATCTCAAATTTTCATAAAATGAGACACTTATGCACTCTTGCTATGTTTTTCACACACAATATTTGATACATGTGCAGGTACAATGTGATTTGGCCATCACAAGGAATACATGTGTTAACGTATGCTCACTAAATTGTCTTAACTTATTTTTGAAATATAAAATTGGATAGACTTGTTTAGTGTGTTTGTGTTTTGGATCTTGAATGCTTTGCATATATGTTGAGAGATGTTTTAAAAGCTTAATATGTTGATTGGATCTATATTTGAGTAGCTTGTTTATTGCATTCATCTCTTTGTGTTTTTCCCTCCTTGAAAAACTCATTTTCTTCAAGCTCGACAGCTTCTCAACAGATCCTCGATAGATTCTCTTCTATCGAGCCCTTCTTTCTTCTTGTCTTGACAGATCTTAACGTAATCTCGATTCATCAAGGTTTCTGGGTTTCTTCTCGATCGATTCTCGACAACTTCTCGATCCATCAAGGAAATTTTCTGAGCTCTCTGTCTTCCCGATAGATTCTCGACAACTCCTCGATCCATCAAAATTTTCGGGTTCTCTCTCGATAGCATCAATAGCTTCTCAATCTGTCGAGACCCTCTTTCATGCATTGTTTTTCAAATGTTTTGCATCTTTCTATTATCTTATCATCCATCGCATCTTGTTTCATTACATTCATGCATTTTTTTATGGATTCATTTTGCCTTTGCAATCATCTTTGCTCATCTTTATGTTTCTCAGGTGAAGTTTTATAGCTTCTTGTACCCTTTGTTAATCATGCCAAAAAGGGAGAGATGAAAAATGTGGTTTCTTTTTAAGACTACATGTTAGGGGGAGAAGTACATGTCTTTGTAAGGGGGAGTTGTTTTTCATCTTGTTAAGGGGAGTTTAGCTCCTTTTTTTTTAGGAGCTTCTTTTAGCTTCTTGTACACCGGTCTTGTGATCATTTTTACATACATTGTGTTTATCTTTGATATATATATATGTGTGTGTGTGTGTGTGTGTGTGTGTGTGTGTGTGTGTGTGTGTGTGTCTTCTTCACCTACCTCTACATGTGTTATTTCTTTTCTCTCTTTATACACATGTTTCTTTACATACGCAATCTTTATTTCTGTTTCACATATGATGCCTTGATGAGTCTTGTTTAAGTGTTACAGAAAGATAGGCTGTGAAAGTCTACCGTACCATGAACTCTCTTCTTACAAATTTTTTCAAGAGTTTGTAGTAAGGTTAGATTTGTTTAATAATCCAACAAGTGGTTATGAGTCTAGTGATTTAAGACTTCACTCATGATTTTTTTTTTTTTTTTTGTGGTTTTGTCATGGATTGCCAAAGAAGGAGATTTTTAGGACATATTTTATGTAATTGGCTAATCCTTTAACAAAATGTACTTTACTTGTAATTGGGTAAATTTAGGATGGGTTTAGTACTTCAAAAAACAAGTGTTTAAGTTGAGTATTGAAGTCATGCAAATCTGACCAAGAAACAAGTAAAGGAAGTGTTGTTCTTTAAAGCATGACAGAAGCTCGACAGAAGCTCGACAAAATCCTTTCTATTAAGACTTAATGAAGAAAGCTTGATAGAAGCTCGACAGACAATGAATCTGTCGAGATCTACAAAGTCAAAATTTTCAAATCTGATTTTCGGCCCATGCTGAAATATTTGTGTAGGGTTTCTTTTCTCACAACTGTAGACATATATAAGGCTTATTTTAAAAACCGTTATGGTGGGTATGTACATAGAGAATATATGAAAAAGTGACCACTTAAAACTCTTAATTCTGAATTTCCCTAATTTTACCAAACCATGGCCCCATTATGTAAGCATAAATTAACTAATTAAAGCACAAGCACCCATTTAATCCAATCAAATCATAACATAAGTCGAAAACAAAGCCAAAAAATGTAAAAAATCAAACACAACATTATTGAATTATATGAGCAAGGTTCTATAATGTATGTATACCTTGAGAGGAATTTTGAAGAAGAAGAACCCTAACACACCATTGACTTGGGTATCAAAATCGAAAGGGATCACTCCCTTAGGCAAATCTTCAAGCAAGTAAAACATGTCATGAATGACCTCCAACCCGTTAAGATCGAGTGTGGCATTCACGTACAACAAAGCCCTAGGCCTCACATGCCCACCTTGGGAGCTCACAAACCCTAGCTCCCTCCCTTTGTACCCCACCAACAAGTTGAGGGAATTGTAGTCAAGCAAGAAGAGGTCATGGTTGTGGACCTTGACAGTGAGAGAGAATAAGAGGTTGAAAGTGAGTCCTGGGACAAGTTGACTATGATGTAGTTGAGTCCGACTCAAGTGTGTTGGATGGTGGGATCGTAGGGGTAGAGGAAATAGATGAAGAGGGAGAGGAGGAGGAGAAAGGTGGTGCCGATGTGGAATTTGCAAAGGAGAAGACGGTGTCGCGACGAAATGGGGTGGTAGAGAAGGAGGAAGACGAAGTGAGGTTTTTTTTTTTTTTTTTTTTGAGAAGGAAGAGGGGCATGAGGTTGAGAGACTTAATTTGATTTCTTTTACACTCAAAAAAAATAACAAAGGGAAAAAAATTCAATACTATGGTGCCTAAATTAGAACCACACGCCTTAATTTTTACAAGTAGGTGATGAAATATATCCTACATATTTGGTGACAATATTATAATTCCGTCACCTCTGGTAAATGTTTAGTGACGAAAAACATATTTTGTCACTAATTTGAATATCTTTGGTGACGAAATATTGATTTTGTCATCATATTTAATTATTTTATCAAATTCAATGACAAATTTTGATTTCCCTCACTAAATGTTATCATTTAGTGATGAAATTAGTTTTCCTCACCAACTTTCGTCACTATAGTCCATGTTTGTTGTAGTGTCATAGAAAGGAGGATGACCTAGAGAGTAGAGACTTGGTATATGAGAGAGGTTGTGGTGGAGCTAGGATTTTGTGTGTGATGGGGGGAGCAACTAGAAAATGAAATGAATAATTTTTTTTTTCAATGTAATTGTAGGGTGCAGATAATTGAGTGAAGCTTAACTACTTTATAAGTTTATATAAATTATATTTTTAAATTGACCATAAATTTATTTTCTTAAATTAAATCATATATTATTATCATGATTATCATGTTTGTTGTAGTGTAATAAACTTGGGTTTATTACCATGGCGAGTTGCGATTTTGTGGGTTGTTGTTGGGTTTTGGGTGGTGCGGTGGTGGTGTAGTTGTGGTGGCATGGAGGTTGTGGGCTATGGATCGCATGCGTTGTGGATTTTGTGGGTCGGTTGATGCTAGGTTATGAGTTTTTTCTAGGTTTGGTGAATGGTGGTGGGTTGCTCGATGTGAGTTTGTTGAATAGTTGTGGTGGGCAGTGGTAGCGGTTTCGAATTGAGTTTTTTTTTTTTTCGCTATGGGGTTTGATTTTGGGATGGGTGTTTACTTGGTTTTGATTGTTGTGGTTTAGTTTTTCAATGGTAGTGGGTGGTAGCGGCAATTTTTTTTGAGTAATTTTGGTGGTGACAAACTGGAGTCTGTAGATGACTTTTGGTGGAAAGTGGTTGTGTGGGGTATTTTGGAGAAAGAGAGAGAAAGAGGAAGAGAGGAAAGTGAGATGAAAGGGAAGAGAGAGAAACATAATTTTTTATATTATTTGATAGTGTAGTTTATATTATTTTAATAAACAGTGTTTAAAAATAGAAACTAAGATGTTGGGAGAGTTGTAAAATAAGATGGTAAAATAGATAAAATAATTTTTAGAGGGTAAAATAGAATTTTTTGGCCTCCAAATCCTAATGCTCCTATGGTTATATACTTATATGATATACCAGGTGATTTATATGTTATATTATAGAATATATACAATTAAACAAGACAAAATGATCTTCTTAAGAACAAAAACAATACAAAAAAAAAAGGCGTAAATGCACTTTTAATCCCTACATTTTGACCCGATTTCTATTTTGGTTCCTACATTTTATTTTTACCACTTTTAGTCCATAAACCAATTAACGCATGACATTTAAGTCCTTACCGTCACTCAACTAACAGAAAATGCTGACGTAGCTAACGGTACAATAAAATAATAATTAAAAAAATCTATTTTAGCATTAAAAAATTGTCACGTCAGCATTTAAATTAATTTTAATTAAATAAAAAAATTAAAAACAAAAAATTACAGATCTAAGAACAAGAACTTGTTCTTCAATGTTCTTCTTCAATCAAGAAATAAACCCAGGACATCAAACCTAGAATCAAAGAGCAAACCCAAAGACATCAAACCCAGCTGGGGTTGTAACCATCACAGTCCTTAGCATATTACACACAATATATGTTCTTCAATGTTCTTCTTCAATCAAGAAATAAACCCAGGACATTAAACCCAGAATCAAAGAGCAAACCCAAAGACATCAAACCCAGCAAAGAAACCAAACAAAGAAACATGTTGAAATCATGTCAAAAACCAAACAAAGAAACATGAACAGAACACGCTCGCCCTTGCCCCAACTCGCCACCGATCTCAGATCAAAATCCCCCACTTTCTTCTTCAATTCCGACATTTTGCTCTTCAATTGCGCAACTCTCTCCTCCACGCCGATCACCTTCGTCTTCTTCTTCAACCCAGACAAATTAGGATCTTGAACACAACTTCCATTCTCTTTAACCTGCTTGGTCTTGCTAGACTCTTTGGGTTTCGCGTCGAAAACAGCATTAGCAGGCAACGAAGAATTGGGGATTTTGGCGATTTTGGGGAGGGTTGGAATCTAGGGTTTGGCACTTGTTGGGAGAAGAAGATTGGGGATTTTTCTTGGAGGCGGCGGCGCATGCGTTGGACATGAGTGCGTTAAAAGCGAAAGGGGGCTTCGACATTGTGAGGCTAGGGTTTTTAGAAGAGAAGGGTTTTATGGAGACGAGAAAGGAAGAGAGTGTTTTGAGAGCTAAGTGAGAGCGAGAGTGAGAGTGAAGGGTAGTGATATTAGTGGCATGAACGTAGTAAGACTAATAGTAGTGGCGCCATTTGCTTAAGCAAGTTCGAGGACCATGCTGGGTTTGCTGGGTTTGATGTCTTTGATATTCAATCTAGGTATGCTCTTTGATTGCTGGGTTTATTTCTTGATTTAAGAAGAACATTGAAGAACAAGTTTTTATTCTTAGATCTATAATTTTTTGCTTTTAATTTTTTTTAATTTTTTTTAATTTTTTTATTTAATTAAAATTAATTTAAATGCTAATGTGATAATTTTTTAATGCTAAAATAGATTATTTAATTATTATTTTACTGTGCCGACAGCCACGTCAACATTTTTTGTTAGTTAAGTGATGGTAAGGACTTAAATGTCACGCGTTAATTAGTTTAAAGATTAAAAATGATAAAAATAAAATGTAGCGACCAAAATAAAAATCGACTCAAAAGGTAAGGGTTAAAAGTCTATTTATGCCCAAAAAAAAAAATATTCAAGAGAGTCAGTGAGTCACATCACACACATGGGTAGTAGATAAAACAGTGTTTACCTTTTGAAGTGTCTGATTCTTTTGCCACACACGTGGAAGTCATCCTCTTTGAATTGGAAAGTAAAAGGCCAAACCTGAGAAGCTAGTAGAAGAACACAACTTAAGCCTTGTTTCTCAGTATAGAAAACTCACCTACAGCCAAAATTCAATCAACTGGTGTTTTTTTTTTTTTTTTTTTTTCTAATACGAAGGAGAAAAGTGCACGGAACACAGCCTCCTTCCGCAGTTAATTTCAAAGTAAGCCGAATAAATTTTTTGTTAATGAGGAAGAGCAAAGATTTGAAACTCCTTTCTGTTTCCTTTATTCTATGAGATAATTGTAAAAATGAATTTGTGTTTTTATTGTATAAATGTCCAGATAATTACCGTATTTGTATTTTTTTTAGAATTGATAAGTTGACTATACTTTTACAATAAATTTTGTTATTTAGGATTTTAAGTGGTGGGTAAAAATAATAATATAAATTGTGGTTTTAAATTAGAACTAATATTATTTTAAGTGATGGGTCAAAATAATAATGTAAATTATGATTTTAAATTAGAGCTCATATTAATTTATTACTTAAAATTTATTGTAAAAGTATTAAAAAAATGCATCACATAGATTTGTTGTTTTTAAAAGAAAATTTAGACAGGAAGATAATTTTAATGGCAAGAAAATTTGGAAAGTGGCTCTTTTTAGCTCGTGGTTGGACCGGAGGGCGCGCAGCCTCAAACTGACATGACAAAATGTTAAAAATAGGTACCTAGATGAGAAAGTGGGTAACATGGCACCCACCAGAACGGTTATTTCAATGAATTCAGTGACAATTAAAAATATGGAATTATATGACATTTTACATGGATCTGCTTGTATTAGCTTGCCTATTTATCTCCAAAGATTTGATGAAAGACTTACGGATATAATTAATGGTGCATGGTTAAATACATTTGTTCTTTGAAAGCCTTTTATTCAAATCATGGCACGAGAAATGCTTATTGGATTTTATTTGTTGATTTAAAATTTAGCTTAACACAATCTTTCAGTTTAATTTTTCATGATCGGACAAGTTTAATCTTTCAGTTTGATTTTTCATTTTGCATATATGGCATATGCAACTCATCCCAAGCGGCCAAGCCTGAAGTGAATACTCTAACCGGCGCAACATGCGATGATCACTAATGTCAAAGTTGGGAGGCCACTGTACAGGATAAACTGTCCTTTATATTATCTTGTCTTGTCAGCAACAACTTTAATATTTTTGACCTCATCCACATTAAGAAGTAGGCAAGAAGCAGCCTCGATCGACCTTTAAAAAAGTGTACCCCACTTACAATAATGTACATCAATCCAAAATCTAGCCGCCCCTCCTCTTTATAAACCCACCAATATTGTGCCAAATGATCCAAGCACAAGCTTAATTCAAAGCCATTCAGAGACATAGATTTTTTTTAAAAAAAAATGAGGTCCTTGGCCAATCTCCGGTTGTCCATACAATTCCTCCTCTTTACTCTCTTCTTCATCTCCTCTCAAGCAGCCATCTTTGAAATCCGCAATGAGTGCCCTTACACTGTTTGGGCAGCAGCAAGCCCAGGTGGTGGTCGCCGCCTAGACCGCGGCCAAAGTTGGACCCTCAATGTGGCCGCTGGCACTGCCATGGCACGTATTTGGGGTAGGACAAATTGTAACTTTGATAGTAGCGGTCGTGGCCATTGCCAAACTGGGGATTGTGGTGGTGTCCTAGAGTGTAAAGGCTGGGGTGTCCCTCCTAACACCTTAGCTGAATATGCACTTAACCAATATGGTAACATGGATTTCATTGACATTTCTCTAGTTGATGGGTTCAATATTCCAATGGACTTTAGCCCAACCAGTGGTGGGTGTCGTGGAATTAGGTGCACAGCTGATATTAATGGACAGTGTCCCAATGAGTTGAGGACCCCAGGAGGCTGTAATAACCCATGTACAGTTTTCAAGACCAATGAGTATTGTTGTACTAATGGGTATGGTAGCTGTGGACCCACCAATTTCTCAAGGTTCTTCAAGGATAGGTGCAGAGATGCTTATAGTTACCCTCAGGACGATCCTTCAAGCACATTTACATGCCCTGGTGGGACTAATTATAGGGTTGTGTTTTGTCCAATAGGTTCACCTCGTTTCCCTCTAGAGATGGTAGGAAGTATGAGTGACGAGTAATTAAAGAGTCTTTTTTGGGTTTTTGAGGCTTTGAGAGGTTGATAAAAATAAGGCCTCGATCAGTATGTATTAGTATTTCCTTTTCTCTTTGTTTTGTTTCTGCTTAGCTGTATAACCAAAACCTTAATTAAAATAAAGATGTGGTTTATCTATATGTGTTGACTATGATGAATATATACTTCAATTATCTTTCCCCAGTTAAATCAACTAATCAAAGTCATTAATGTGTGTTATACAAATGCTTTGGAGATGTAATAAAAAGATTGAACATTTTGCATATATTTTTTGGGATGGAATTGGATGAGCATTTTGTTTACTTTTATTTCTCAGACTTACAGTTATGTAGATGATAACTTTCCACGGGTGAGCTTATACGTCTGTGTGCTGTGCGTACACGCTTCTGTTCTATTTTGCAAAATTTTCTTACTTTCGCCTAAGATTGTTCTCGCATAATCGCATCATCGCATGCATAACTTGAAGAATGTGCAAAAAAAAAATTATAGTAGATTTAAGAATATCGCACTCACATCATTTTTGGTTGATGCTAAAAATTTTGAAATGAAACCAACAGTCTCGAGTATCAATCTCTCATAAAAAAAAAAAATAATTAATTAATTAAGAGACTTTTCCTTTGTTATTTTGAAATTACAAGTAAAATTTGTCCTCGCGCGTGCAATTACAGTATTACATTCAAGTCGACTATTGCAATACCTACTTCAAAATCTCTCTCAAATGCTCCTGCCCTAGTTGCGTTACTCATTAGTGGGGCTCATCATGATTGACAATTATTTTGTGCTCCTCGTGATTGACCATTAATAAAAATAAAAAAAATCAATTGCGCATGGCAAGAGCTAAGGATAAAGTTACGACGAATATTCTTAGGTGCCGATTTTTCACCACACCTTTTGAATTATTATCATAAATTTTAAGGACCCGTCCAATAAAAGGAGACATACTTTCATGGTCAAATGTTTCGTTGCAATAAATTAAGATTGTTATTCCGTCTTGAAAAGGACAATGTTGAAAGCAAAGGCAGTGGCAATTCTATCCTCAAAAATGATGACAAGCTTCATATAAAATTACTTATCATGATCATACCATGTGTTAATGTGTAATGGGTTGTGGGATTTAGGCTCATCTTGTTTACTTATATAACAGATTTATTTGTACTACACTCTTACTTGTATTACACATATTTGCCTTCTTTATAAAGGTACTCATGTATATTCTATGAAGTGTAAAATACAATACTATTTATTCAATATTTCTAATATGGTATCAAAACTACTGCTTTGACCTTTCTCTTAGCAGTCTTGTCTTTTTTGGTGTTACTCCACTCTTATCGCTTCCACCGTCATAACAACTACCGTAGTCACTCACCGTTGAACCTCCGACATCTCTCAGTTGTCATCCTTGAGCTCCATACTTGTCGTTGAGGAGTCCCACACCACAAAGACCACTGCCCTTACCGTCTCAATGGTGAATCTAACTCCGATTAATCTTTTGCAAGTAACACTGTGATCGTCTCGCCCCAATCTACTCACTCATGGAACTCTCGCAGTCATCAGAGCTCACATGCGCCCTTACGTGCCACCCAAAGTCATGTGCCAACTTCTGGTCCACGCTAACATCATTTCTGACGTCAGCATTGACATGACACCAGCGCCATGTCAACTGCTCACATCAGCACCACATCAATACCATTAACTGTTAACTTCCTCCCGTTGACCGTTGATCACCGCCAGTTGACCGCTGACCGCCGCCAATTGAGTTTAACCATTGACTTTTTTGCTATCCAAGTGCTCTTTACCCAGTTTTTCGTGTAGATTTCATTTTTGCGATCTATTTTTGCATATTTTGTCTCTAAATGGATAAAAATGATATTTTCTTCCTTGCCCCATCAGTACTATATTAGAGGGGAATAAGAATTACTTATCTTTTTTCTTAAGGGTCACATGCTCTGGCAATATTGTGCTAGTACAATCACTATTCTTGTCAAGGGGGCAACTAAAGAAGATATTACCATCATCAACTGCATGACTGAATGGGATAATCACAACCACATGATCCTTACTTGGATCCAGAAACACCTCCATTACCTCCATCTCCAATCTGTTAGGCAGCTTTGATGATGCAAAATTTGCATGTGATATGTTGCAATCACATGACATCTCACTCGTCCTTATTCTCCAAACTTGAACCTACACCACATCTTCTTAATATTCATATAGCCAATGGTTCCATCATGCATGGCAATAGTCTAGGTTTTGTTTCGACCTCCAACCTCTCAATTCCTAGGGTCTCCATGTACCTGACCTATCCTATAATTTATGCTTTGTGGGACAATTAGCTGAACTAGGATGTCACCTTATTTTTTATTATTCTCGATGTACTATGCAGGATTGGAGGACGATGCAAGAGCTTGGGACCAATCCTAGAGTTAGGCGTATGTTTCCTATGGACAATCTTCATCTTCCATCAGTTGCTCTTGTTTCTATTGTTGCTGCAGCCATTGCGGTTTCTTCCTTACCTTCTCTCTTACTTTGGCATTCTCGTCTTGGTCATGCACCTCTTCTCAAGTACAACAGTTAGCTTCTAGGGGTCTGTTAGGTTTTGTGTCCAAAGACAATTTTGATTGTATTTCATGCCAGTTAGGAAAACAGCCAACTTTGCCTTTCAATAATAGTGAATCTATCTCTAATAGTATTTTTGAGTTAATTCATTCTGATGTTTGGGACCTTCTCTTGTTGCAAAAATTGGTGGATTCTGATATTTTGTTATTTTTATTGATGATTATTCTTGTTATAGTTGGACTTTTCCTATGAAATCTCGTTTGGAATTATTACCAATCTACATTAACTTTGCAAAAATGGTTGAAACACAATTCTCCAAACGTATCAAAATTTGTCAATTTGATAATGCTCTTGAATATACTCAATATGTTTTTCAAGCTCTTTTGCATTCCTATGGCACTATACATCACCTAACTTGTCCAGGTCCTTCTCAACAAAATAGTCGAGCCGAACAAAAACTTCATCATATTCTTGACACTGTTTGTACTCTTCTTCTTTCTGCTAAATTTTCTGCCCCATTTTGAGGTGAAGCTGCTCTTCATGCTATTAATTGCATTTCAAGCACTGTTATCCATAATCAAACTCTATATGCCTTTTTAGGTTACCCCCTAATTATCATCACCTACACTCCTTTGGTTCCGTTTGTTTCGCTTTTCTTCAATCTCATAAGCACAACAAACTTGAGCCTCAATCTAGACTTTGTTGTTTCCTTGGCTATGGCAAAACTCAATAGAGGTATCAGTGTTATGATCCTATCTCTCATCGTGTTTCTCGTAATGTTGACTTTTGGAAAACTGCTCATTTGTTGAACTCTCTCACTTTTGTTCTTCCCTGACTACCTCCTCTGTTTTAGAAATCTTTCCAGATGAGTCACATGTTCCTTCTACAAATAATCTTGATCCTCCTTTGGACTTCTCTATCCAACCCCTAAATATTTTTTATGCTTCTCCTGAATCACCCTCAAATGAACAGGTGGAAGATGAACAAGTTGATAACGAGCTACCCACTTTGAGCCTGGGTCCCCTGCTCCTGCTCCGCCTAAAGATCCTCCACAAGACATTCCACCCTGTCACTCAACTAGGTAAGATCCATTCCTGCATATTTACTTGACTATCATTGTTACACTGCCTTTGCTATACTCCATAAGCCTCACACCTATCATGAGGCCTCCACTGACCCTTTATGGCAGATTGCGATAAAAGAGAAACTTGATACATTATCCAAACCATACTTGGGATTTGATTACTTTCCCTCCTGAACAGTTTGTAATTGGTTGTAAGAGGATCTACAACATCAAGACTCGCTCTGATGGGTCCATTGAGCTTTGATGGGTCCATTGAGCGCTATAAGGCTCATCTCGTTACAAAAGGTTTTACACAGGAATATGGGTTTGATTATGAAGAGACTTTTGCTCTAATTGCTCGTATCTCATCTTTTCATGCCCTCTTAGTTGTTGCCTCTACTAGTAAATGAGACATTTTCAGATGAATGTCAAAAATGTCTTCCTTAATGGAGATTTAAGTGAAAAAGTTTATATGCAACCTCCTCTTAGTCTCTCTATTGAATCAAACAAGATTTGTCGCTTTCGATGTGCACTTTATGGCCTTAAACAAGCTCTATGAGCTTGGTTTGCTAAGTTCAACTCCACCATCTTTCGCTTAGGTTACATTACTAGCCCTCATGATTCTGTCTTATTTCTTCATCGCACTGACAAAGGCACCATTTTGCCTCTCTTATATGTGGATGATATGATCATAACTGGTAATAACCTCAGTGGCATTCAAGAACTCAAGGATTTTCTCGGTCAACAGTTTGAGATGAAAGATCTTGGACAACTCAGTTATTTCTTGGGTCTTGAAATTACTTATTCCACAGATGGTCTTTATGTTACTCAAGCCAAGTATGCTTCTGAACTTTTGTCTCGAGCTAGACTCACTGATAACAAGACTATTGACAATCCGATTGAACTTAATACGCATCTGACTCTCTTAGAGGGAAACCATTGTCTAATCCCTCTCTTTACAGATGATTGGTTGGCAGCCTAGTTTATCTCAAAGTTACTCATCCAGACATTTCCTATGCTGTTCACCAGGTGAGTCAGTATCTATCTGCTCCACAATCAACTCACTATGTTGCTATTTTGTGCATTCTTCGATACTTGAAGGGCACTCTCTTCCATGGTCTTTTCTACTTAGATCAATCTCCTCTTATTCTCAGTGCATTCTCTGATTGGGCAGGAGATCCCACTAATCGCAGATCCATCACTGGTTATTGTTTTCTCCTTGGTTCTTCTGTGATTTCTTAGTGAAGCAAGAAGCAAACCCTTCTAGTCCATTCTAGTACTGAAGCAGAATATCGTATCCTTGCTAATACCATATTTGAGCTCCTTTTGCTATGATAACTTTTTAAGAACTTAGGGATGTCCACATCCTCTGCTACTGCTCTTTATTGTAACAACTAGAGTGTTATTTATATTGCTCATAATGATGTCTTCCATGAACGGACTAAACACATCAAGATCGATTGTCATTTTATCTTATATCATCTTGTCCATGGTGCTCTCAAGCTGTTCACAGTCTCCTTTAAAGATCAACTTGCAAATATATTCACCAAGTCACATCTGAAGAGACGTCTTCGTGCTTTGGTTGACAACCACCTTAAGTTTGAGGGGGGTTGTTAATGTGCAATGAGTTGTGGGCTTTAGGCCCACCTTATTTACTTGTATAACACACATACTTGTACTACACTTTTACTTTACTACACACATCTGCCTTCTATATAAAGGCACTCATGTATATTCTATGATATGTGAAATACAATACTATTCATTCAGTATTTCTAATAACATAAATGTACCACATGTAGACATATAAATTGTTCTTCCTTTCTTGTTTAATTTTCATATCAAAATGTGTAGCGAAAAATCTTGTGGAAGTCAATCATTATCTCATGCATTATATATGCATATTTATAATTTCACACGATTGTGGAATCTACACATTAAAAGGGGAAAATTGCATATATTTTATGTATGAGATACTTGCTTAATGGAAGTCACAACTCTCTTAACCTTACATTTTATATAGATGCTTATATTACCTTCCACTTCTAAAAGTTGGCCTCTGATGGACCAAAAGATGACAAAAAAAGATTGATTTTAAGTTTGTTTAACAAAACATTATAATTTTCTAATTGTTATAAATTGTATGACATGTTTTTGCCATATCTGTATAATATAAGTAAATTAAAATTATGGCGTAAATACTTTTAGTCCCTACATTTTTGGCCGATTCTCGATTTGGTCCCTAAATTGATTTCGCTCCAAGGTCAGTCCATGATTCCAAAAAATTGTTTTTATTTTGGTCCCTGCCATCAACCTAATAACAAAAAAATTTGAGGTGACAAACGGAGTGCATAGGTGGCATATTAGATGCTGATATGGCTAATAAAATAGCATTAATAAATATCACGTCAGCCTCCATATCAACACTTTAATAAATAAAAAAGCCATCTCAGAAAATTAAAAAAATGAAATAAATTGTTTAAAAACACCTTCTTCTCTTTTCTTTTTTTTTGCTTTTCATTATTTTCTGGAAGAACATTGTTCTTCATCTTCCTCAGGTAATGAACTTCATGCTTCATGTTCTTCTCCAAATCAAACCCAAGAAATCCAAGAAATCAAACCCATAAACATCCGGTAAATCAAATTCAATAAATCCAAGAAATGAAACTCATAAACTTCCCAATAAATCCAAGAAATCAAACCCATAAACCTCTAGTAAATCAAACCCAACAAATCAAAGAAATAAACATACAAATCCACATAAAAAAAATTAAAAAAAAAAAAACCACAAACATGAAACCAAACTCACTAATACATCTCCATCTCCGAAACACAAACAAGGCCACACTAATCTCCACCTCCACTACCAACCAGCCATCCCTATAGAAACCCAGAAAAACCGCACCTACAACCAAACTTGTAAACACAAATCCAAGACCCACACCAATCTCCACGGCCACACCAATCTCCACTACCACAACTCACCCTTACTAAAACCCAGAAAAACCCAACCATCTCCAACCAAACCCAGCCATGGTCATCTCCATCTCCAACCAAACCCACAATCCAAGACCCATGGCCACACCAATCTCCACCCTAACCACCGATCTCCACCTCCATTACCGACCACCCAACAGAAAACTAGAAAAACCCAGAGATTAGAGAGTTGGGAGAGAGAGGGATCAAAAGCTTGAACAAATAAGGAAGAAAAAGAAAGATACAAACAAAATACACACCAAGAGACAAAGAAAGAGGGGATCTAGGAAAAAAAATACAGACACAAACACTCACCAATAATATTTATTTATTAAGTTTTTTTTTTTCCTTTTTTGGATTATCTTATAAGAAAGAAGAAAATGAAATAGATACAAACACAAACACGCCAGCCTAGAATGAGAAGGGGTGTTAACTTAATGTTTGTTTCTTAAGAAAGTTCAAGAAAAACTGAAATGGTTGCTACAAATTGTTTTCTCAATATTTAAAATTGAATTTTTTTTTTTTTTGAATTTTTTCAGTATAAATTATTTTAAAATTATTTTATTTTTTTATTAATTAAAATGCTGACTTGTCATTTTTAAAAGCAAAATAATTTTTTTTAATATTTTTTATCTGCCATATCAGCATCTAATATGTCACCTATGCACTCTGTTTGCTGCCTCAAATTTTTCTATTACTTAGTTGACAACATGGACCAAAATAAAAATGATATTTTGAAATCATGAACTAACCTAGGAGCAAAAGCAATTTGGGGACCAAATCAAAAATTGGCCTAAAATGTAGGAACCAAAAGTGCATTTACACCTAAAATTATTAATATATTTAATTTTAAGTAAATTTCTTTGTTAAGTCTTGTGATGCTGTTATACTACTCCAATTATAATTATATTATTGAAAGTTTCTAAAATATCAAAAAGATCAGATTCATTAATTTTTAAAAAAGTTTTTAATCATTCATTATATTTTTCGTTTTAATAATAAAAATTTAGCCATGCACATTGTGCAAATTATGCTTGTACTATGAGCATCAAGGTAAGTGATATATAATGGGTTCTAATTAGCTCAATTAGTAAAATCTTTTGTAATTAAATAAGAGATCTGGGGTTCAATTCTTGTCTACACCAAAAAGCTAATTGATGCCTTTATTTGATAATAAGGAGCAATCATCAGAAGTGTACGCCATAAATTTTTAAAAAAAAAAATGAAGAAGGGGTAAGTAATATATATTGTATGGTGTGCTTTCGTCATGTGGAGTTGTCACAACCTAAGAAATTAATGCACTAGTTAAATCTATAATATACTCCGTATAACTTAAAAGGACTAGTAAAGATGTAATCATGACTCTTCATAATTAGTTATATAACCAAGATCCACCTAGTAAAGACCTTATTTGAGACATAGCACATGTCCACACAATGCACATTTATATAAGGAGAGGTGTTACATCCAAAACATTTTCATAACAAACATAAATGGTTAGTTATTACTAGTTCAAATTTGAACTTAATACTAAGATTACTTTTTTGCCCCAACAATAACAACCAGTAACAACCTGCCACGTATGATTTGTTATGAAAATATTGTAAAAATGTTGTGGACATTTCATTCCTCTTATATAAATCCATTCCAATCAAATCAACACAATCTACAGTATACAATCTCCTCCATTTAATTTTCCAACATCTTCATCAAGATCCACGTTGTTTTGCAATATCCCCAAGTCAAATGGTGTTGCTATGTTGGCTTTGATACTAATATTATTGTCACGACTTGAAGAAAACACTAGCTACATTCACACTAACTACGTTTGCATTAAATTCTAAAAAGAACTAATCAAGTTAAGCTATAGGCTATGGACTAGTCAATGCAAACCTTGGTGAGAATGTTATGAATCTAATTGGGGGAGCATATATGTATAAGAGTGTTGATGAAGCCAAAAAATCACCAGTAAGCCACACAGTCCTCACAAGGTCGAAACAATACCTGCACAACAAAAAGAAAAAACCTAACAGAGAGTACCGGTGTGGTGCCAACCAAAGACCCTCCGAAGGTCAAGTTAGAACTGTTTTTGCAACCCTAGAGTGTTAGAGTTGAGTGAATTATGCGCACCTTGTATCCTAAGGATTCATGAGTTTTTATAGTAGAGTAGGCCTCCGTTTCTTGCACACCAAGACGTTTCCTTCTAGGGAAAATCCTCTTTGATGAGCATATCTTACAGAATCCATTGCTAGTTAGAACTCTTCTCGTATTAGGATTCTTTAAAGATTATTGTGAAACGCAAGTTAATTCCATTTAGGAATCCTTGGAGTTCAAGCGAAACAGATGAACGCCATGTGTCAGCTACATCCGTCCACTATGTGTCCGCCCACCTTGGACTCATCTACTACTAACCTACCATTTTGACATCGTCATGTTTTATTGAAATGGATCCGCCACCTACATTTTTTATCCCCTTCAAGTGTGTTTGTGTGATCTTCTATTAAGTCCCACATCAAAAGTTTACTGAGTAAATCTTGATTATATAAGCAATTACGAAGAACCTTAATTGTAATTAAACTAGTTGTATCAGGGTATAACTAGCATAAATACATCTAACACTCTTTCTTGTGTCATGGGTGTTATAGTAACATATTAAAATCATTAACAACTCTAAGTGAAGCTCACTACCAATTTTTTTTTTTTAAATGAAACAATTATTTATCTTAAAACTTAATTTATTTAAATTATTTAGTGGAAGTTCCAATAATTTATTTAAATTTAAATTTGAATAATAATTATATTATAATTTTTCATTTTGATAAATATTTAGTCTTACACGATAATATTTTATACTACCATTTAATTTTAAAATAATCATCATTTTTATTATTTTTCGTATGTATTTTATTATTAATCTTAGTTTTTTTTTATAGGTATTTTTAATCTTAGTTATATTACTAAAATATTTTCATTAACTTACGTTATGATTTTTTGTTTAATCCATGTACAGCACGGATATTGCGTTAGTTTTCTACAGGATGACAATTCATTGGGTTGATGGCTTTGGTAATGTGCCCGATGACTGCTCTAGAGTTTGGGGATTTTGTAGCTCATCAAGGTTTGAGGCCTGCTTCGGAGATGGGCTTTATGAGTGCCCTCTTTATTCCTATTTCTATAATTTTTCACCCTCACCCAAAAATGAACCCAATCTGCTCCCAAGCCCATTTCCGTATGAAGATTCCCTCCTTTGCAGCCTTGCTGTCCTGCTCTAAGAAAATCCATCTCACCAAAAGTTAACAAGTAACAAATTAAAATGATGAAAATAATAATTTCAAATACAAGTACGAGTTCTTGTAAGGGAAGGGCCAAAATTTAAGCTTTTATAAAAGAGTTTCACACATAAACATACTTAAATTATGTTAGAATAAGATTTTTATTTCAAAAAAAAATCACCTGTTGAGTTTTTTGGACAAGAAAGATTGAGTATCCATCATTGCGAAAAATTCTTTCAAACCTTCGCTAATTAATTTTTGTTTTGAGTAATCGTAATCAATCCTACCCACACAATAATTTTCATGTTTACAAAACTAAAATACTCCTACTCCCAGGCAAGCTCAAAATTGGATTAAAGTCCTCCATATTTTTTTTTTTTTTTTTTTTTGGGAAACTCAAAAATTGGATTAAAATCCTCCATATTTTTTTTTTTTTTTTTTTTTTTTTTTTTTTTGGAAAACTCAACAATAGCAACTCTAGGAATTTTTTTAGAGTAGTCACAATGTTATCTTTTAATACCATTTTTTTAAGAAAAAATGAAATTATAAATTATTTTTAAGTAATGGTTTGAACGAGTTACAAACTTAAAAAATCAGGAATTTTTATTTCTTTTCGTTTATAAATAGGAATTTTGTTGAATAATTTTTCACTTTTTGTTTTTTGAATTATTTTTGTTGTTATTGGCTAATTTTATTGTTGTTATTTAAGGCATTTTCTTTTTTGTTTAAGGGGTTAAAAATTATGTTTGGGAGGCCATAATTATCTTTGGAGAAGAGCCCAAATTAGAATCAGTAACAGTTTACCATATATGATTTGTTATGAAATTATTGTAAAAATGTTGAAATATAACATTACTCTTAATTTTACTGAACCAAAATTATATAATCTTCAATTTAGGGTGTTCAATATTTTTTTTTAAGGTGATTACAATAAATTAGTTTAATATTTGTTGATACCTATTTTTGCCACACATTTTTTACAATCCCGACTTGCTTGTGAGCTCAATTCATGTATTATATTTTATTTTATTTTTTTAAGCATGACCCAAGCCCATACAACTTATAGGAGAAATTGAGAAAGTATGGCTTGGAGGGTATGGGTCGGTCCTTTCGGACCTTTTGCATGAGCCTAGCCCATGCGTGCTACCAAGTAGGCAAGGGACACCAGTAGCACCTCTAGCTCATAAAGGAGGTTTTGTACCCAAAATTTCCACATTAATTAATAGAGTCTTTATGCTCTGGTGACTATGGCCTAATCTTTTCGCTTTACCATTTTTTGGCCTAAAACATATAGCTAACCCTAAGTGGCTAGCATTGTCTACTGCAACAACCAAATGCAGACTCCAAAAGCCTGCCATGTCTAGGAAATATTAGTCCATGAATTTAGGCCACTCCATTTCTTAAATTATGCAAAAAGCAAGTCAACCCTCTTATCCAATTAAAACAAATCTGACCATAATAATTGAGACATTGGGGTTCAAAGCCTCTTTTATTGACCAAAAAGCAGTCACTTAAAGTACCCCAAACTCAATACAAAAGCCCCTAATCAGATTCAAAATCAACAAACCACATTTTCCCCCACATAGCTGAAACTTGAGACCAAAAACTCATTTAGCCAGCTAACATTCTCACAATTTTGAAGTATAGAGGTGGAAATATGTGTACAGGGGAACCTTCTCTCTCTTCCTCACAACCTCTCTCAATTTCTTCTTCTCCCTGACTATGGGTCGAAATTTTAGACTTGTTATGTTTTTATGTTTTTTCTACACTTTTGTTATTAGTATTTTGATTCTCTCTTTTCAAAACATCATTAGTTTTTTGTTCATTATACATTTGAAATTTTGGGCTTGATTCTTCACAATAAACACTTCTAAAGAACTCAATGGGAAATTTGAGCCGTTCTTGCGTATTTTACCCTTATTGCAAAAACGTCCCCAACAATATTATAATTTTTTTTTCAAATAATATACATATTTTTGCAAGTCAAATGTAGAGCTATCGCTGCAATCACAAAAGTTTGTTTCAAAATCTTGTCTATAACCTTCTCTTTTCTTTTATTTTTTTTATTTTTTTAATGTGGGTATATAAAGCATCTTCTTTTCTTCTTCTTTTTTTGACAATGAGTATATTTGATGTTAGTGAATTAAATTTTGATAAAATTCAAATTCACCGGCTTTAATGTAAGATTAAAAAAAAAAAAAAATACGATAAGTGAACTGCTGCATGACCCAGAAGTGGTTGACCATACGTGAACCTCATGGACAACATGGCAGTCAATTCAGTTGTCGAATACAACAAATCAAATCCTGCGGTTGTGGCTTCCATAATCTAAACACATGCTCATCCACACCGTCCATCGTTTTTCAACTTTAACGCGAATGAAAGAAACCGCGTCCTAATTCCTCGGCTATGAACCCGGGGCCTTGTCCGATCCGGTTTAACTTGGATCGTTTTGCTGCTCACATATACACAAATACCATTATTTGTTAATTAGTATTATTTTTGTTCGTGTTCCTCGTAAAACTAAAAGGTTCCCAGAAAGAAAACGATCGAGAAAGAGATCCAAGAATTATTCCTCAAATCTTTTGATCTCTTTTCTGTTTTTGGAATCTGTCCCTTTCGATTTCCAAAAATGCCTCGAGGGACAATTGAAGTTCTTCTTGTTAGTGCTAAGGGACTTGAAAACACCGACTTTCTCAGTAAGTTTTTTTCTTCTCAATTCTCAATTTCCCATCGTTTTCTCTTTTGAATATTCAATTTTGATCGGTTTGGATTGGACCCTTTTGATATATTGTCTTCTAGAAGATCTGGGGCTCTGTTTGGTAGCTAAGAAACTGGAGGAAATTAAAGAAAATGTAGTATTGTAAATGATGTTTGTGTGAAACAATTTCTTTACGTAAGTTATCATGATCGGACAATCAAACCAATCCAAATATCCTGATGAATATAGCTCATCATACCTAATTAAAATATGCTTGCCAATAGCCATAATTGTTTCTTGGTTTTCCTGTTTGTTTTTTTTATTTTTATTTTTTTTCAAAGAGGTTCCTGTTTGAATTGATGAGGTTTAAATGAATATGAGCAGATGACATGGATCCTTATGTCATTCTCATTTGCCGCAGTCAGGAGCAAAAAAGCAGTGTTGCATCAGGTAAGCTCTCTCTATTTAGCTCTAATTTTTATATGTCTACATTTCATCTTGATGGAACAGATACTTGACATAATTTCTACCAAGAAAAAATAATTCCTGTAGTGATATGTTTACAGAATCAGATGTTATGTTCATGTTCTTTTATTATAGAGAAGATGGGCTAGGTAATCCTCTCTATTTTTGATAAATGATCTGTGCAGGAAAAGGGACACAGCCAGAGTGGAACGAGAGTTTTGTCTTTACCATTTCGGATGGTGCTTCAGAACTCACACTGAAGATAATGGACAGTGATACCGGCACTGCAGACGATATTGTGGGAGAAGCAACGTGAGTATCCCAATCTGCAGAATTCTCTTTGATCTAAGTTTGCCATATGTTCGCCCTCTTCTACTTATCAGCTTAGACATTTTGGGACTTACGCAAGAATTAAATGGAGCATTTTTTTTAATTAAATTTATATTTATTTAATATTTTTATATTATTCTTTTGATATGCAAATTAATTAATTAAATTTTTGTTTTTAAGTTCTTTAATATCTCATTTTCAATCGATAATATAGCTAATTTACTTAATCTTTTTTGAGATATTGTCGATCTTAGATATCATTTTATTAATTTTAATTTTGAAAAACTTCTTTCTGTAGAAGCAACTATAATAGGTATGGTTAGTAAAATTCTATTTAGAAATGAATCTAACATTTTTATATAATTTAGTATGAGAATTTGAATATATTCTTTTATTTGTAAAATTGCTGTTAAAACTTTTAATTTTAAAAATAAATCTAAACCATCAATATCATAATAAACATCATGTTTGAGAAAAGATTCAAGTTTAAGACATTATTTTTGCAAACTATCATCATCTAACTGAGAGAGAGGCAGAGAGCAAGAGTGAGAGAGAGAAAAGGTATGAGTAAATTTTAGGGATTTGAAATTTTTTATTTGTTTTGATTTGAGATTGTTTTATGGGTAATTTTTTGGATTGGATTTGTATTTTATTCGGTTGATTTTTTATTTGTCTAGATGTGGATGATATTTTTGGGATAATCGATTTTGTTTAGACTAAAGAATTTTTGGGGTACTAATGTTTACAAGGATGTTCTAGGTTTTTTGTTCTTTAGTCACAATGATGTATTAGATTTTTTAGAGTTTCATCTTAAACTAAAAAATATTTCTAGTACCCCTTCTTTTTCAAAATTTTGGGGGCCCTTTTCACTTTGAGGTCTTAGGCAATAGCCTAATTGGTCTAGTGGAAGGATCGGCCCTGCTACTTATCTTCATTGCAATTGGGGTTAAGGATAAAAAGGTTAACAGTGTGTCTAGAATATGAAAGCTTAGGGTGGTCTTCTTCGTGGAAAACCAAACTATAAATAATTAAATTTGAATAAAGACTAAAGTACACTTTCGGCACTTAAAGTTTGAGATTGTTTTCATTTTGGCCCTCTATGTTTTAAAATTTTCATTTTGCACATTTATGTTTGATTATTTTTTTCATATTGACTTTGCCATTCATTTTCATTAGTAATTAGACCTTCTATAAACTGTTTTTTTGCCTACAACAATGAGATTCTTGCATTCTACAACATCTTAGAGCTAGTATTCCATGAAATAGTTAAACAAGAATGACACTCAATGGTCAAATTACTAATGAAAATGGACGGCAAGGACAATTCGAAAATAGAATCAAACATAAAGGGCCAAAGTAAATATTTTAAAACACAAAAGACTAAAATGAAAACAACCCCAAACTTAAGAGCCAAAAGTGTACTTTACTCTCTAATCAAACTTCTCACAATAATTATTTCATTGAGAACCTACATTGTTTACAGAACTCATTAATAACAACACTCCCAAAAAGCAACCTAATGATAAATATAGAACTTGCATTATTTATATACTCACTAGATAACTAACACTCCTAAAAAACAAATTAATGATATATTAACCTATATTCAAATGACATCTAACTATCCGAGTAACAATTTTAACCTATATTAACAACTTTGGCTTATTGAGTTGGCCTACTGTTTAAATTTAAATAATCCAAATGTGAGTACAACTAGAGTTGTCCAACTCAACCGGTGGTCTGACCCACCCTGTAAATCTGAACAAACTTGGGCCGACCGCCACTACTTTGGTAGTCAGCAGCAAGTCTAATTCTCTAGAAACCGAAACCATCGGTTCGGTCTCGGATCTTCTCCCAAAACCTGAAGAAACCTGATCCGATCGAGATATAGAGCATTTCTTAACGAGATTTTTTAGATTTGGCGAGATCTCAGCCATTTCCGGTGAGATCTTAGCTAGATCCATGAAATCTCCATCGGATTTGGCTAGATCTCACTGGATCTAGTGAGATTTTGCCAAATCTAGCAAAATTTCACCAATTTTTGCTATTAACTCATCGGATTTTGGCTGATTTTTAGATATCCAACTTTGACTGAACTGACCACCATCCGTTGAAAGTCGGATCCGCCCGATCCGTTCAACCACTCCAATCCATGGGGGGTTGAAATTTTGACCACCCTAGTCTAGTTGGTTCTGGGTTGGGCACAAACTAAACCCGGACCGACCTGTGAATAGGCCTAAATACAACACCTTGACATCTTATGCTATGAAAGTCATTTTCCAGATTAAAGCATTTCCTTTTACTTAATTGCATTATTCCTTATTAATATATTCTTCCATAGTTCTATCATTCTTATGAAATATATATATATATATATATATATATATATATATTATATATATATATATATATATTCTTCCATAGTTCTTCCATATACCAACAGAGAGAGTTGCATCCCCTAGGAAAACTTGGTTAGTATTGACCTTGGATATTACTCAAAAGTCACTGCATTGCATTTTACATAGGTTTTGACGGAATAAAGTTAGTAGTTTGTGTTTGTATCAACGTAATCACAGGCAATATATAAATGTGAGCAATTCCGGAAATTCTAAATACTGTGGGTTTAGCAAGTGTTAGAAAAAATAGGTAAGAAACTCTTCAAGTTACAGAAGACTTCAGTGGACTCATCAATCTTGTGCAAAAAATAAAAATATTTCGGGAACTTCTGAATTCATCACCGTGCCCAAAAAAAAAATGCTTGTAGCACGGAGAAGTAGATTGGATATATTCAGGCTCCTTTGTTTTAGAGTTAGCAAGAACCAAATTTTGTTTTGGAGCATAGATACTAACTGCTGCCCACATAGTAGGTGAAAATGAAGATAGAGAGAGAAGCAAAGATCATCAAAATTTGAACTTGTTATAATATTTTGATGATATTAAATGGGTTTTCTTGAAAAACACTTAAAGAACCAAATATTATTTGCTTTATGATCCTTGCAGCGTTCCACTAGAGCCGTTATTTATGGAAGGAAGCCTCCCTCCAACAGCATACAATGTAGTCAAGGACCAAGAGTTTCGTGGAGAGATTAGGGTGGGCCTCACTTTCACTCCTGAGGTAATCCTCTGTTTTTTATAGCTTAACTGATCACAGATGCCCTGTAGGACTATTTTCTTTATGCAAATGTATACAATAGTGTACACATTTGTTTAGTCTACAAAGTAATATTCACATTGTTTTCTTAACTTAAATGTAAAAGCATGATGATAATAATATTAATGAGCTAATCGAAGCTTTGATTGCCTGTTCATTATAGGAACGTCATGACCGGGAGTTCCATGTGGAAGAGGAAACCTACGGTGGATGGAAACAGTCTGCATATACAGACTGATTAAGTCTTATTTGGCAGCCTTATGATCTGGGGATTGAAATAATTAGATGCTCTTCAATTGATTTCAGTTTTCCCTTTCCATTATTAATGTGTTGTAATTCAAGAACGTTTTCTATCATGGTGGGATTGAGTAAGTTATTTGGTTTGAACTATTATGAGATTAACCATTATGTTGCCGTGTTTTGTGATTGCACTAATTTTGTCAAATCAAGTTGAATTAATATGCTTATGCTGGTAGGGAATGGGGATGGAATAGTCCTAGTTTGGATCTTCTCGAACTATAAGAAAGATAAATAATTAAAAAATTAAAAGAAAAAAGGTAAATTCCACCAACACACCCTAAGATTTGGGTAAATACCAAGTCCAAGGCATATCAAAATTGACCAATTTAGTCCTTAAAAAACAATTTAATCCCTAACCCTATTACCCTCTATTAATTTCTCTATCTTCTCACTGTGACTCTCTCCTGCATTCCTCTTCTCTCCTCATTTCAATCATCCCAATCTCTCTAATCTTAGATTAGCCACAACCACTATCACATCAAACTAATAAAAACCCAATTTTACCCATTTAAATCCTTAAACAAAAACCTAGATCCAAAAATCCCATAGCAAACCTGCCACCACCACCAAAAACCACCACCGGCCACAAAACCAAGCCAATAAAACCCAAATCCTCCAACAAAATCCAAATCCCAAAAATCCATAACAAACCCACAACCACCCCCATTGCAAATCCACCCTAGATCACCCACCACCACCACTAGCCACAAACCCCAGCCAAACCCATAGCAACAAACCCAAATCCTCCAACAAAACCTAAATTCAAAAAAACCCATATCAAACCAACCCACCACATCGGAACACACAATTACCCTATTGCAAATCTACCAGATTGGAACCCACCACCACCACTAGCCACAGAACCCAAATAAGAAAACTCAAAAACTCACAACAAACCCATTACTACAATTACTTGAGAGCACACCATTGTCGTTGCCTGAGAGAAGAAAGAGATAGTGAAAGGCTAAGTCATAGAGAAGGGTTGGCTTGGAGAAAGAGAGATGAGAGAGGAGAGGCCTAAGAGAAACAGAGCGTAGGAACTGGGAATAGAGAGAGAGAGAGAGACTCCAAATCTCTTATTTAAGCATTAGAAATTTTAACAGTTGAGCTAATTAGAACCCATGAAATAAAAAAAAAATAGATAGCTAATTAAACCCATGTAAGCATATGGTGATGGATGCATCTAGACGGGTAAGGTCAGTTTAAGGTTCAATTCTTGCAGCTAGGCAAATTATAGATTAAAGAAGTGCATAAATCTCTTGCTAAATGCATTACACGAAGCTATTACAATTGCAAAAATCTCCTTTACTCCAAGCCAATTACGATCAAAGTGTGAATGAGTCGTCCTTATGCACTAGAATTACAATTGCCTTGGTCTATCCAACATACCTTTAAAATGCACTGGAATTAATATGAACGACGGAGCTGAAGTCAAGAATAACTCAGCTCTATTGATGTTAACATAGGACGCCAATGTGCTCATTTTGTGACCCTTTAACATTCATATAACTTTGGTCAATATTCATTTTAATAACTTGATTGTGTCCCAATGGGCTCTGTGTTTGGAACCATAGACAGCATAGTTGCTAGGTGTTAAAATTAGCTGCCTGATTCTCATTCGGATTCAGAATTTGTCAATTACATTTGAATAATGAGTTAATAACCTGATGATCCATTTGGGCCAAAGAAAAAAACGAAAGAAAAATTCTTACAACAGTTAGGAGTGACTCAAATTCTTTCTTTTTTTATGGCTCCTAGATCTTCTAAGCATATAAAACAGACCATCGTGGTCTAATTACAAACATTACAAAAGACAAATTGCGAGGGGCACTTCGCTGGGATTCAAAAAGTAGAGTACTGCTGATTACCCCAACGAAGTAGGTGTCTTTTTTTCTAAGAGTTAACCTTTCCATGAAGGTCCTTATTGCCCTCCAAGCAAGGCTGAGAACCAATTCCACTGCAACTCGGCAAGCTCACAGTTCCTGGGGGCGAGAGTGATGAACTCATGGATGGTTGATGTCCTGTCTCAGATTTTTCTGGTAGATCAAAATGAGAAGTAATATCATTTTGGAAAAAGTTGTTTGAGCCAAAATCTGGCAATGCCAAACCACTATCCCTCCTCGTGTGAGACATGTCAAGTTCTTCCTGGAAATATCCTTGTGCCAAATTATCTTCCACAGGTATTGCACCTGTGAGAGTCTTGAATGCAAATTCTAGGCATGGGTCAGACCAAGAATCACTGAAGGGAAAGGGTAGCTCCTGTGGTTCTGGCATTATTTCAGTTTCAGGCAACTGCAGTTGCTCTTCAGGAACAACTTGGACTTCAACTGCAGGAGGCTTTTCGCTCTTGTTTGATGAATCTCCAAGTAATGGAGTGTCTATGATGGTAGAAGCATGATGTGCGAACTCCATGTGAAGTCCAGCCTCAAGCTGCTGAGATGCTCCATCTGCCAAAACCAAAGGTACAGTGGCTTCAATTTCACAAGTCTCTCTACTTGTATTTTGAAGAGCTTGTTCACTGGAAATGGTGTTTGCCATTATCTCAAGTTCAAATTCAGCAACTCGTTTTGAAGACCGATGAGGCAAGTTAAGCTCTTTCTTGTTCATGGATTTCTTCAAGTTGACCTGAGTTTTTCTATTGCTGCTCTTTTTTATTCCACCCTCAAGGGAGTTTTCGATTTGCAGAATGTCAGCTGAAGGCGTCAAAACATGCCCATCATTAGAAGTGCTCTCCAGTGGTAATGCACCTGTAAGAGTCTTGATTGCGAATTCTAGGCATGGGTCTGACCAAGAATTCTGAACCAGACAGCGCTCTTGTTCTTCTAGTTTCTCCTCATCCACTTTTTCAGTTTCCAGCATCTCCAGTTGCTCTATGTTAGCAGCTTGGTTTTTTTTATGAGGCTCTTTGCTCTTGTCTGATGGCTCTCCATGTAATCCATCATTCATGTCCAGAGAAGATTGAGGTGCATTCATTGTCTCTTGCTCATCCTTGAACTGCTGAGATGCTTCATTTGACAAACTATTTGTGGCCAAACATGTCTCTGGACTGGTTCCACTTTCACCAAACTTCCTACTTGAAACTTGAAAAGCTTGGTGACTGGAAACTGAGTTGACAATCTGCTCAGGTTCAAGCCCAGCAAGTCGTTTCGAAGACCGGAAAGGCAAATTAAACTCTTTCTTCTTCCTGGATTTGCTCGAGTTAATCTGATTTTTCCTAGTGCTTCTCTTTTCCTTCACATTCTCAAAGCCATTCTTCTCTTGCAGGGTATCAGCTGTAGGAGTTAAAACAGGCTCAGATTTAGCAGGGAGACTTTCTGGTTGACCTTTTCTCTTGGATCCATTAGCTTTTAGCAATGCTGACCTGTCCGGATTTGAATTTTCCTTGATTTCAACGAACTCATTTGTATTCCCTATCAAATTCTTGTCTTGAACAATCTGAGTTGTGGGAGCAAAAGCATCTCCCTGTTCAGCAGATACTTTATTTCCTTGCCCTCTCTTTGTGCTCTTGCCTTCAGCTGCTTGTAAGCTGCTCTTATCAGAACTTCCCTTACCTTTTTTTGATAGAGCTGAGGTTCCCTTACCTTTTTTTGATAGAGCAGAAGTACCCTTACCTTTTAATGATAAAGCAGAACTTCCCTTACCTGCAGTTAAGTAAAACATAGAAAGCAATGCAGCTTAGAAATAATTGATTCATTATCGGCCCACTCTGACTTGGACTGACTAATATATTTGGACAATCATGTTATGAGAATTGTTCATCACCTATGACCTCTCACCTGCAAAAAGCCTCCGTCTGGTTGCTGGGTGATTTAATTTCTGCCTTTTAGCTGCAGATGATGGCTATAAAATGGGCAAAAAGAAAAGAAGAAAACAAAATTATAAATATAAATCATCCTCCATAGTAATGTTGCAACTGCAAAAATAATGGAAAAATCTAACAAACCCAGTATGATTTTCTAAGATTTTGTGTGTGTGGTTTTATAAGATTGTTAGCATCCAATAAATATGATTTCCCAAGATAGTAGCCATATCCATATGGTTATAGTTGCATTCTATGAGAATCAGGCTTCATTTGGGGGATTTTAGCATTCAGAATATTTTTAATAACGGAACTCTGGCATATAACTATTGGTGTTTGTGGAGGCAGGTAAAAGAGGATGCATTAGAGCTGAGCCAACTGTTTACTACATGGATGGTTTTTCCATCATTTGCTATGAGGATATAAAGTTTGGCATGCTTGAAATTGAACCTGTGACAATACCATACCAAAGAACAAAATCTAAAAGCACAAAAGAAGGCTCCATTTGTTTCACCTGAAAATAATTTCCGACCGTAAAATATTTCCTGGAAAAGAAATATTTTGAAGTTTTTGGTTGCATTCCTAAAAAATGCTTTGGAAAGTTTCAACTACTTTCTCACGTTTTCTTCGCTCCCCAACAGATAAAAAATAAACATATCACAACACAAACAATCGAAAAAAAAAAACTTAATAATAATTAATAAGAATAAAAAAAAGAAGTTATAATTTGAAATGAATAATGAGAAAGAGAGAGAGGGTGAGATCAGGATTTCAGATGCAGCAGATCCCAAGCTTGATCACCCAAAACCCCACAATTGAAGCCCATCAAACCAGCGAACCCAAAGTACATTGCTGAAACAACCTTGCTGTCAGTATAGTTGCGGTGTTGTCACAAGATTTTGGCCGTAACTTTGCTGGGCCACTTCACACGCTACCGCCATCAACTTCATGAGTTGCCATTTGCCTGGTTGTCTCTGTGGGTCCCCTAGAGCCGCTGCTGGAGAGAGAGAGAGAGAGAGAGAGAGAGAGAGAAGAAAAGAAAGAAGGGTTTGGTCTAGGCCTTTGGTCTAACTGTAGAGAGAGGGCGTAAAATATTTGGACTGAAAATAGGGATTTAAAATGATTTACAGTAAAATGCCCAAAACTTTCACTCAACCCCCTGAAGATATTTTCAAGTTGACCAGCATTTTCAATCAAACCAAACCTAATATTTTCAGGTGTAACAAATGCAGCCTAAGTTTAAAACGAAGAAAGAACTAGAGATTAGTTTTACACAGGATGAATGGAGAGTTGTTCAAAGAATAATACAGTAAAAATGGAAAATGGTAATGCATATAGTTTTTGCACAGCCATAAGGAAGAAACAAGGTTGTTATTCTTTTTGGGACTGGAAGTGGTCGTTAATCAACAATAATTGTATGTTGTCTCATTGTTTGAGAAACTTATTACTATTGGTAGGTTATAAAACTGAGCATTGTAAGGTGTTATATGACAAGTTTTAAGAATTTCATATAAAATTGAGTTAAAATATGGGGGGAAATCATTGCATAAATTAAATAATGGCATGATCTGGCAACCTTAATACATTACTTGTTAGTTCTGTAAACGCTGTTTGAAGCAACAGCATCAGCTTCAACCACTTAGGAAGGGTTTGCTAACCGAATATTGGATGCACAGGCACAATGGCGTTATGTAATGATGTACTATACTATTTTGGATCCATCAAACTTGATCTCAATTATTGTCTGAATTTTTATGGGTAAGCTACATATGCACTTAAAAAGTCTTGAACCCATGATTTTTGTTTGAACAAAACCGCAAAATGAACATTTGACACCAAATGCCTAAGGTGTGTACGACAATAATGCTTGTCCATATATATATACATATGATTCTTTTCGAAATTCTGATTCTTTAACCAAATTGTAGTAAAAATTTTGAAGACGGAGAAAGAAGTTTTACATACATTGTATTCCTCCTGTTTCTAAGTATAAAGATGGTTATTTCACCCTTCATTTTCTATAGTTTATATGAAACTAAAATTTTATCCAATGTTATAATGCTACAGATTCAGCTATTAAATGCAATCATAGGGTATCATCTTAAATTTCAGCAGCAAATCAATAAATAAGCTACAAGTAATGTGTATCAGAACCTTAGTTATGAAATCCAATGTTCAATTCAGTTTACTCTTAGTCTTCTCTGGTTTGATTTTTTCCCTGATAAGTTTCTATGGTTTGATTTGAAATGCTCGTGACCTCTTTATGGCATTTCCATGTTTGCTAATTCAGTATTACGATAAAAGAATACCTTTTAGATTTCTACTACAATAATTTTAGCTACATTAGTCATATTTCAAACTTATTTTGGTCAATGGTATTTTTCTTTTCTAAGTAAACGCGAGGCATCATCCCTTTTTAACATCCTGAAAACTTAAAGAATATGACTATTAATTCAAAAAATTTACACATAGTATGCATACTAATACTGATAACTTAGTAAACGCATAGAACCCACAGATCAAACATGAAGGTAACTGGGCATGTTTACTGTCAAAGGAAAGAAGGAATGACAGAGAGAACAATAATGCTGAAAACAGCAAAACACAGTATTCATTTACTGAAGTACCAAATAAGGTGCAGACTTACTGATATGTCACTGTTAATCAACTCTGCATTGTTAATGCAACTTTTCTTTGGTTTCAATGCATGTCTACTAATCTCTCCACTTTCTAGATAGCGCAAAACATCCTTTTTGGAGCGGAAAACATATCCACTTTTGGGATCCTTGTAATACTGTAGCAAGTAGGTACCAATCAAATTTCATATATAGTGGTAATATTTTGAAAACATTAATACATAATTCATTAAATAAATTGCACATAGTTGACAACTGTCTACGCTAGATAGGATGCACATTTGGCATAGATACACACTCGTCTTTATGTGTGTGCAGGTGTGAAGAAGGAAGAGAGGGGGAGGGAGGGAGAAGAAAAGCACTGCAACTGGATCAAACAGTAGCATAAGAAATTCCGTACCGGGTCTCTTCTAATTCCATGTGCATTCTTCTTAATCTTGATTTCCTTTATCCACCCGCGTGGTAAATCCTCCACCTTATGCTTCTCAACCGCAACCTACATAATACTTTAGTTATCAGATGTATATCTGATCAAACTTTTTTTTATTTATCTTATAAGTAGATGTATATCTGATAAAACTAATGGCACAAACATAATCCATGTGTACAAAACAAAATTATACCATTACTTCAGTATATTATGGAACAAATGTTTCTCACTAATGCTGCATAAATGATTACTGACTTTTCTCCAGATATGAAACAAAGCTTTTTACTTTTGATATATTGAGCCACCCATGAGGCTGCAAAGGAATGCCTGGGGAAATGTTTCATATCCAAGATTAATATTCAATCACCTAAGTTTATCAAAATTTTACCAAGCATCAACCATCTGCTTCCATTTGTTGTCTTAACATTTTTTTTTGTGGTCAGTTTCTTCTACTGTAACTCCATAGAAATTGAAAAAATAGAGATTCTATGTAGTTGTATGACATATCTTATGAGAGTTTTCCTGAGTCACTGGTAGTTATTCAGAGAATTTAGAGAAGTTCTGTGGTAAAATCTCCACTGTCCCACACCTAAAATCCTTGCAGAAAGGAGTTAAAGGTTGGGTGATAACATTATTTAGCTTTTTGGCAGGTTGTACTTTCATCTTGATGATCTGATATTGATCCATAAGTTATGACAATGATAAAGTTATGTTAGCTTGCTTTTGGGTATCACCAAAACAGTTTCTTTCACACTGAAACTTCCATCAGGAGCAGGGAAAACCAAATTACTAGATTTAAAGATGCAGGAGGCAACCCGATTCAAGATAACTTTCCAATCAACTCCAAAAACAAACCAGGGTCCAGAGAAATCCAGGCAGAAAGAGTTAACAAAAAAATACAAATTTAATCTCAATTCTGCTTTCTGCACATATTTTCTGGAGTCATTGAACATATTTGTTATTACAAAGTAGTCAAATTAAGCAGCAATATCATGGATTAGCTGACAAGAACTGGAGAGAGACCTCCAGGAAAAGAAAGAGGAAAATACAGTGGAAGCTCAAAAGAAAGCCATATAATTCTCTTCCTGAGAATGTTTTGTTTTTTGGTGGTTTGATGTTTAAACTTTAAACTGAGTTTGGATTATATTTTCCTTTGGGCTCTGCTGCCCAGCTTTTCTGAGATCATACAGATTTTGTTATATGGTTTCACCATGCATATTTGCTTAGTTATACTTTTTGTTCTTGTATCTTTCAGTTGGTCGTGACTTTTGTATTCACAAATTTTCTGATATCTTATCCATAAAAAAAATAAAAATAAAAAACCAAAACTGAGGAAAAATGCCCCTATTATCTATTATTAAACATGAAATAACTTTATAACCTTATAAAGTACAAAAACTATCCAAATTTGAAAATTCACTGTTACTGAGAGAGAGAGAGAGAGAGAGAAGTCTATTAATGAAACTAAGGGGCCGGGCGGGGGGGGGGCCCAAAAAATAAGACAATTAATTTAAAGAATAATAAAGTTTAAAAGAATAAACTTTGCTCACCGAAGACATGCCATTATCTGTCTTCCTCTTTTTGGACTTAGAGGTTTTGCCCTTTATAGTTTTGAGGTATCGCAATACCTCTGGCTTGGAATAGAATCTACATCCAGCCAAAGGATCAATGTAACACTGCAACAAGAATACAGTCATAAAAAATAATAATAATAATAAATGCATTATGTTGGAAGTAAAAATATAAATTGAAGTCCATAATTTTCTTAATATGTAATCACTTTCACCATATTAACTGAAGAGTATTTTTCATATCATTAGAAGGATCATTTTTTCCCCCTATAATCATACAATTAAATTTCTACAGTCAATAATCAAAAGATAGACTTGTTTGATAAAACAAGAAAAATATTGTATTTATTGGAGAGAATGGGGATTGAACAAAACAGTGTTAAGGGGGAAACTTAGTACAATATAACACAACAAGAATCATGACATGAGATATAATTTAGTTCCTGGCTTCCCACATCAAAGAGTATGTAATTGCGTCACAATCAAGAATCCAGCTTTTCTGTTAGCAATTATTAAAACCGCTAGAGGACACTTCCTCGAACTCAGATTAAACCTTTTTATTGTTGATGACATGGAACCTCACCAAGGCAGGGCCCTTTGGACCCACCCTTGCAGAATAAACCATAGATACATGACCCCACCAACCAAAACCGTGTATTAGGTAATCCAGGGGAACTCTTAATGGGGATTGAACATAGGATGTCTAAGTCTACATCTCAACTCTAGCCTCCAACCACTAGACTGCATCTTAACGGTCTCAGTTTATACCTATTTAAAACAGGAACTAACCATACCTTGATTTTTGTATGTCATGTAATCATCTTATTCAATTCATAAGAATAAATAACATAGCAGGAAATAGAAGGTATAAAATGTCAAAAGTTTCCAATTGAGGTGATTTTAAAAGTCTACAAGAGACCAATATACATAAAAAAGAGAAAGGAAATTTAATACATTATTAGCAGCAGCCTAGAAGTTCCCATTACAACCAACACAAAGGTGACGAAAGGGAAAAAATTCCACTAATTATGTATTTAAATTCCAAAGATAGTAATTTCAGAGCATCAAAAATCACTAGCAGCTCATGTGTCATGCCAGTCATCAGACAGTAGTCATGCACTCCAGACTAACAGCTAAACCATTATTAGTGGAAAACCTGGTATTCCCCAACAGAACATGTATAGCCATTGGGTGGGGGGGGTTTAAATATAAATTGGAAAATTTCCATTCAATGAATATACAAGAAGATCACACAATAAATGTATATCATACCTTGTATTTTGCTCCAATTTTTGAACCACTGTGACGGGTCCTAACCTCCACATTCCAATCATTAGGTAACCAGTCAGGATGTTCATTTATTTTTACCACAATCTGTTAAAATGAAAAAGAAAAAAAAAAAATCATTGACTAAACATAGGCAAATTGGAGAGGTAAATGGTCAGTGAAGATAGGATGTTCAAATTTCATACTTACTGTTTTAGAACTGACTTTAGAGTGCCTTTCGATGCGTCTATTAGTTGGTTGAGGCTTTCCGCTGTCACTTCTTCTGGATTTTATATAGTTTAGAACATCTTCCTTGGAGAAGAACTTCTGCCCAGTTTCCAAATTCTTGTATGACTACAAAAGCAAAATAAATATCATAAGCATTAGTGCAGCCCTATGACCAGATGATTGCTTCTACTGTTCTTAATCTTTCTTTTGTCCAAACATGGTAAATGCTTTACATGACTATAACTTGAATTACTAGTGTAGAGACATTAATTTGTACATGATAGTTCTATAAGATCATGTCCAAACATGGTAATCATAATGAAATGTCTACCATTTTTAGTCAGTTTCTGGTAGCCATACTATATGCAAGGTAGTAGCTTCTAACAAGATGTGAACAACCATAACTGATATGAAAACAAGTGACACGCTACTAAAGAAAGCTTCCACGGCAATTAGGGTCTCTGTTTCCTACCAATTGCGTGTACGTGTACGTGTGCATGTCTGGGTTTTCCATGCCATGCAACTAGCAATTAACAATATATCTATCTCATGTGATTGAATAACCAGACTATGATCATCAATAATTGGTTAATTTAACCCCAAATCCAAATTCAGAAACAGCTTTATCCCCTAAATTAACACATTCACTATGGCCCACAATTAGTATATGTCCTAAAAACCTCTAATTTTTCTTTTTTTTGACAAAAAAAACCTCTAATTATGTACTAAATAATGCTCTAAGCTACATGCAATCCCTAAAAATTATTTTAAAAAAATTATTTAAAAGATGGCAAAGCACTATAGTCCATACCACCATACTAAAATAACATTAGGTCTAACAGTAACAAATATTAGCAATAAAAAACACAAATATTTGATCATTCAGAAACTAATATCCATGTCTTTAAGTTCACATGCTGTGTGCATAACTGCACTTGAATCTGCATATACAGCTACAAAAGCTACATATCATACAAATTAAGTGCGAAAAATCCCTAAATTAAGCTGAAATGTAAGAGATTACCCTAATTTCGCGACCGGATTTTTGGACTTTGAGGTCGACGGTCCAGCCGGAAGGAAGCCAATCGGAGTAGTTCCGGGCCACCATGACGCCGGAATAAAAGGTCTCCGGTGAGAAGTGGAGGGAAATCGGAGGGTTTTCTCCGACGATGAGTAACTTGGATGGAAAAAGTCAGTGAGTGGTTTGAGGTTTTTTCGGGTTCGTGAAAATGGGTTGGGAGAGTGAGAAATGGGAAGGAGTAATAAAATGTGAGAGATGGACAGAGAGTAGTAGTATTAAATTAATTGGACCGCAATGAGTGTGAACAGAAGGCCACGTGTTGTTAAGAGAATGATTATGGATTATAAGAAAGAAAGAAGGCAAGGCTCTAAAGTCTAGTCTACTAATATACTACAGTTAAAGGGCCCTTGGTGAAGAATAATAACATGACTTGGTCAAATAATGGAGTTTCGGATTGGATTGAGTTGGGTGTTAGTGTTAAGACTAGAGAGTTTCGCGGGTCAATAATAGTAGGTTTACTTTCTTCTTTTTTTTCTTCTTTTTTTTTTTTTTGTTTACCTAATATAAACATATTTATTTATGATGACGATTGAATACTTCCGAAGTATTATAAATACGTATTCTTTTCTTTCACCGTTATTTTTTAGTGCAGTGGTCACTTACAAATATAAATATTTGTAGGGTGTGGGATAAAGGTTAGAGTTCAATTCTCCAAGAAAGAGCTTCACACACATATACACTTAAATTAGATTAGAGTAGAAATTCTATCTTGTATCAAAAAATATGACTGTGGATTCTACTAATTAAATTTATAGTAGGACCCATAATTCATATGAAATGAATTAGTACACATTTATTATACTTTCAAAGTATTTAATAATTTTCCATTTATTTTACCTATTTTCAACGTCTCAACAATCTTGTAATTTAAATGACCTTTATTTTCTCATTTAAATCATTTTTAAGTGTTTTATAGCCCTTAATCTTTCCTTACAAATAAACGTTCATTTAGTATAACAAACCATTAATAAAGACAAAGACATAAAATCATTATTTTTTTTAATACATTACAATCCAATTATTTATAAAAACAGAATTTGACATGCATCTATGGCTAGGTAAGGGAAAGTTATTTTGTTTAAAATTTTTTAAAGGGCTAGGTTGTTTGTTTTGAGTAAAATTTGTTATTGGATTTAATCTTTTATTTTTTTTAGTTTATTTATTGATAATTTTTGTTGTTGGGTAATTTTTTTGGGTTTTTTTTTTTTTTTTGGGAAACTTGGGCTTGTTAATTTTAGTTTTATTAATTTTTTTGTGGCCATTGAAAGGATAATTGATATTTTTAAGGTGGGGTCAAGTATATTTTTATTGAACTAAATTGTTAAAATTAGTGACTGTATATAAACTAGTATCTTTTAAATGGGGGCCAAGTCCAAGCATGGCTACAACCCTGTGTGTGGGGCTCCATTAGCTATGAATGTGATATTTTATGCAGTGGTAGAGCTAGGAATTCAATTTAGGGGGGGCAATGTTGAAAGCAAAATTAATCTAAAAAAAATTAATTGATATTAGTAGCAAACTAAATACAGAAATATATATTAATGTAATTTGGAGATTAATCTAAATAAATAGAGTTTAAACAATCAACTTTATTTCTTAAAATAAATTATTGTAAAAGTGCCAACAATATAGCAATGTACTAGCAATTTTGTATCCTCATTGCCTTAAATACTATTAAAAAATAATATTGAATTCAACATTTTTTCTCTATTCTTTTAAGCAATTAAAATTTGGATTATAGCAAAAGCAAGATCGAAAAATAATGATTACGTAGAACCCACCAAGAGAAGAGTTGATATTTTCACAAGTTGGCACTGAGAATTATGTAATTGGTGGACAATAAAGTAGTGTAAGTGATGGACCTAAATGAAAAATGAATGTTCAACAATTGTAAAATTTATTGTGAGAAATATTATATATACTATATAGTACTGTTCTCACAATTGTGAAATCTATTGTAAAAAAAATTGTGTAAATTCATTATTTACTATTAGTAGTTTGGACACTTGTCAAAAGGACAATACTTTTAGTCTTATACGGGGCCATCGAACTTTGTTTTCATTGGGAAAAGACAAAAATGTGTTATGTACTTATACAAGACATTAGATTGCTTTTTTTTAGAAGCAGAGAAGTCTTCTTATTTATGCTAGGGGCAAAGTTGAGATAGAAAAATTTTGTCTGAGGCAAAATGCTTTATAGGTATATTATATAGGAGTTTTTGGGGGAGGTCAAGTGGGCAACTTGCCCCTTCTCGCCCTTCCCTGACTCCACCTCCGACAGTATGGGGCGAAAATATTATGCATTGACTATTGTAGGAGGTACGTGTAATGTGTGTAACTATTTGATTTTATACCATCAATTTATTACACGAAGGAATCTATTACTATAATAGGAATCTTTTACTATAATCCCAAGATGTTAGCCACTAAAAGCTTATTTATTACATACTAGGCGGTTTTTTTTTTCGAAAAATTATTATATAGTCTCAGAATACAACGTCAGTAGACTGACCTTGAAAATAAATATATTTATTTTCAAGCCAATAAATATATGACAACTCATTGAAAAAATGCTCACGTCAACCTACCTACTAAAGCATCATAATAATTGATGCCTTTTAACGCCTGTTACCATGAAGCCAAATTCAAAATTTGGTCGCATGCCTCATGAAGCTTAGTTAAAATATTTGGGCCCACACATCAATAAAATAAGAGATATTATTAATATAGGGTTCTCAACAGTCAACATAAAAGCTTAAAAGTCATAAAGAATATTGAATTCCCAGTAAAAGATAAGCGGTGGACAAAGGAGCAAACAAGTTACTATTTTTTTGTTTGGTTTCAAGTAAAAGCATGATAGAAATAATGGACTTGGAAAGTGATAAAGGTATATTTTGTTTTGTCTTGTTTTGATTTAATTTATATTTTGAAAGAATGTTTAATTATATGTGGTGATATATTTGCTCTCAAATAAAACTATATAAAAATGTATTGTTGTAGTTATTTATTTATTTTTCTCTTTACAATATTTATTGTTAATTTTTATTAATATAATATTTTTTTCAATGAGTATCCATAATCAACCCAAAAAAATTTAAGACTAAAATTTTGTTGTTACTGTTGTTGTTATACATAGTCAATCCCAAAAAAATAATTAAATAAATAAATATTAAAAATTTTGGTATTAAAACTTTGTTGTTACATTGTTGTGCCTAAACATAAGAAGACATACAAAATTGTAAACATGGTGCATATCGATAATATATATATATATATATATATATAAACATGATATAATTATTGTATTGTAATTTCCTTAGTATTTTGTTTCTAATATTTATATTTGTCATAAAAATTGTTGTAGTTATTTGCAAACCAAGTGATATTGAAGAAATTGAAGGGGATTGCATGTTTGTAGCAAGGCTAGAAAATAGTGATGAAAATTTGTTGAATAAGGTGGTCCATAATGCAAATGAAGCATATGCTTTATATAATGATTATGCAATGCGAATGGGTTTTAGTATTCGAAAAGGAAAGCCTAAATATTATAATGAGACGAAGAATATAAAGCAAAGTGAATTTCTATGTTCTAAGGAGGGTTTTAAACTAGATGAAGATTTTTTTAAAGAGAAATATTCAAAGAGACTAGAGACTAGAACTTGTTGTAGAGCATCTGTTCGTTTCACAATTAAAAATGGTGTTTGGAGGGTTAGTGCATTTAATCCATAGCATAATCATGAATTTGCACTACAATCAAAGAGACATTTGTTAAGATCCAGTCGTCGTATTCCAAAACATAAGGCAGATGTAATTAATACCATGGTGAATGCAGGTATAAGTACAAAGAATGCTTATTCATATTTAACAAAAGAAGTTGAAGGGAGTGAAAATGTGGGTTTTACCAAAAGAGATTGTTATAATCATGTGAATGTGCAAAAGATGACAATAATTAGTGCTGGAGATGCTCAAAGCTTATTGAATCATTTTAAGTTTAAGCATGCAGAAGATCCTGTGTTTTTTTACACAATTCAAGTAGATCAAGAAAATTGAATGAAAGACTTTTCTGGAGAGATGAGAGATCAAGAGTTGATTATGATTATGTTGGAGATGCAGTGGTATTTGACACTATATACCGTATCATCAAATATAATTTGATTTGTGTTCCATTTGTAGGTGTTAATCACCATTGGTAAAATGTGATGTTTGGAAGTGCATTCCTTTTGAATGAGACCACTAATTCATTTAAATGGTTGTTTAAGTCATTCTTAGACTCAATGGGGAATTGATTTTCATTGACCAGGATCAAGCTATGTCAAATGCCATTGAGGAAGTGTTTCCAAATACACATCATCGGCTATGTTTGTGGCATATTTCAAAAAATGCGCCTTCCCGCTTAGGAGACTTAAACTCTAACTCAGAGTTCATGTTCTTGTTCAATAAGTGCCAAAAATATTGTGATTCAGAATTGGAATTTCAATAGACATGGGATCAAATGATACAAAAATTTGATATTGAGAATTATCATTGGCTTAATATGATGTACAAAATTCAACATAAGTGGAATACTGCATTCACTAAGGATTTTTTCACAGCTGAATTTAAATCTTCCTCGAGGAGTGAGAGCACGAACCATTTTTTGAATGGTATAGCAAATAAATCAATTAGCCTAACTAAGTTTGTAATTGAATATGAAAATGTATTGGCAGGTATGCGTTCCTCAGAGTTGGATGAAGATTTTCGATGCAAGCAAAGTGCCCCACACAAAGCAATTAAGAAGAGTGGCATTTTGGGTCATACAACTTAAGTTTACACATGTAAGATATTCAATTTATTTGAAAATCAATTTCTTAATAGTCTTGCAATGGTTTGGGATCAAGTTGATTACTAAGATACAATTGGTGTTTTTGAGGTCAAAGAAGAAAATAGTGAAAGAGTACGCATTGTCCTATTTGATCATCTCAATAGCAATATTTCTTGTTCTTGTAAGAAATTTGAGTCATTGGGGATTTTTTGTTGTCATGCATTGCGGTTTTTAGTATAAAAAATTTATCTAAAATTCCAAATCAATGCATTTTGAAACATTGGACAAAAGAGGCTAAGAAGGGGATGATGACTTACAAACAAGACAACCATTCACTTAGTAATGATGAAGAGGCAAAAATAGTATGGCGTAATAGTATGATGCAAATAGCTAATACAATCATATCTAAAAGTCAAGGGGAGGATAGCCTTACGAGAATTTGCCAAAAATTGCTATTGGAACTTGATGAAAAAATTGAAAGGGAGTTATCAAGGGTCAAGTTTGGTGTAGAAGCAAATGTGGAAGAGAATGAAATCATACAATGTGACACTACTGATGAAATGCCTTGCTTGCCAAATGGGGTATCAATGTTAAATCCCCCATGTGTGAAATCAGAAGGTTTAAGAAATACTAGACTTAAAGGGCACTTTGAGAAGCGCAAGGCAAACACATCTAAAGCTTCATCTTCTTCGAGTAACATTTTGTTAAAAACTAAATATACAATTTAACATTTTTATCATCACTAAATATTTTTTTATATTAAATTATGATTTGTGTATGATTTTTTTTTTATGTACAATTTCATAGGAAAAAGAAAACAACAAGCAGTTGAAGAACATTCAAATGTCTCATTAGTGGCACATACAATACACCAGTCTGTCAACCACCTAATCCCTACTCTTATACAGGATTTACAAGTGCTAACTTATATGGTCAATCTTACTCACGTTGGACAATGCATTCTCAGGTATTAAGTATATTTTAATATTAAAAACAAAAAGTGTATATATATATATATATATATATATATATATATATAAAATGTATAGTCATACTTTGATTGTTATACTTGATACCTAATTACGAGCTATTTTCTATTTAGGACATGAGCTATGTAAATGTACCATTTACATCTATGTTGCAAGGTACCGATGTAGTAGCCTAACTTAGTCAGGTAAATTGACCATATTCATTCATTCGATACTATGTGAAACTATATGTACAAAACTTTGTTTTGATATAACGTGTTCTTATATTTTACTCCTTATAGAATTCATCTGCTTCCAAAATGAGCTCATTGATTTATAATTCCAAGCAACCAAAATACACATATAGCCAAGAGGTAAATTTGGAAATTCTTGTGGCATACTTGTTTTATCAATAGTGTTATTTATCTCTTGTTCTCAAGGATTACTTACTTTATACATTTTATTTATTTATTTTTCTTTAAATTAGGTTGTCAACCACATAGAAAAGTTACAAAAGTAAGACATGGGCAATGGCCACAATGAACTTAAGTAAGAGAGTTCATAAGGTGTTTTTTTTTTTATAGTTGAAGACAAGCAAAACTTATTATTACAGTTGTTCTCTACTTTGAAACCAGAATTGCAATGGTGCTAGTAATGACACAGGATTTTTTCTTATTATTTAAACAACTGATTGAAAAGCTGAATATTGAGGAGCTTACAATTTGGGTGATATTGGCTATAGGGCAATTTGGAATGACAGAAATAAATTCTACTTTGAAAAGACCCAAATTTAGCCAAGAAATATTCTGAATGGAGCAACTAGTTTTTTGGGGGAATACTAGAGACTCATAACTTTCCACAAACATTCATAAGCTACTTCCTAGATGTAGTTTTTTGGTTATTGGTTCTTTTGGCTGTATTTCCAAAGTTGTATCTTTCTCTATTTCTCCCTGGCTAGGTGTTTGCTATGCCAGGGGTCTACTTTGTTTATGTTTTCTTTGTTTGATATTCAAAACAATTCTATCTTTTCTCTCAAAAAAACAATGAGATTTGAATTCTTGTAATTTCAAAATACACATGTAATGTAAGTTTGTGTTTTCATTGCCCACTATTATTGAATTCATCGGATGTGGTTGTCAATTTAAATTACACAGTAATTCCCTTGGTCATGACTATGAAACAAGACCATTAACCATAATAAAAAGTTGAGGTAGGTTAACTTTAAAGATTCATTTTGCTACAATGCAATTCTCACATTTCCTTTCTATACCATTATTCTTTTTGAAAATGTTTTATATGCCATTGTTGAAAAGAAAAAAAAAATCATGGAATTCAACAAATCTTGTATATGTATTTGAAGTTTATCACACTAAACATTTTACATCAAGTTTTACCATAATATGCACTTCCACTAAATGCTTTCAAATTTCAAAAAACTAAATTAAGATAAGACATCTTTCTTTTAATTCAAAAAACCTATACATTACAAGAACATTAAAGCTTTTCTTTAGAATGTAAGCAACTAAGCATATAAAATTAGTATCTAACTTTCCATGAGCTCCAAGTCAAATTTGAGTAAATTTGTAAGTACAAAAAGTAGTTTCTTTCAAACTAAAACAATCTAAAAACAAATTCACTTTGGTAGATAAAAACCGAAAAGTAAAAACAAAGGATTCCTAAAAGAAAGCTAGGCAGCAAGGCTTCAATGTAGAAAGTATAATTGTTTCCACAAATGAAAGCATCATCAGACTTATTTTTCAGCTATCCATTGAAACATCCTTCTAGATTTTTGTATTTGTGAAACCTTTCTCTCCACCTCTACTCATTTTGCTTCTCTAAGTTTGAACTTCTTTTGCATAATGATTGAATATCAAAACTAAATAATGGTGTGTGTGTGTGTATATATATATATATATATATATATATTCATTACACGATTAATACAAAATAGCTTAAGTGAAATTTACAATTATTAATAAAGATCACAAGTGAACTCCAATATGTCTAAACACTATAAATAACATGTCCAAGAATGAGTTATGATAATTAAATCAAGCTTGTTGATGGGAATAAGCAAGTTTCATGAAGGTTTATACCAAAATTTTCTAAAAATGACAGTCTTTTCATTGGGGAATTCTATCAAACAATCGGAGTATTGGAGGAATGAGCCAGAGTTGTAAAATCAATTGGTCATGAATTCTAAAATATCCAGTACAAAAATAATTCAAGACACGTCAGTTCATCAAATACTAACCATAATCATCAAAGAGATCAACATGAGTATCAAAAGAAAATCAAAGAAAAGTAAACACAAATAAAAATTTAAATAATAAACAATTAAGAATACTTATGGCAAAAAAATTTGTGGGAGAAGAAAATCTTGGAGTTTCATATGACCAACAGAAGGGGAAAGTGGACTCACCCATTCATTGCTTGAATCTTGGAACCAAGCCCATTATTTCTACCATGCTTTTACTTGAAACCAAAAAAAAAAATAGTAACTTGTTTGCTCCTTTGTTTGCTGCTTGTCTTCTAAAGTTCTACTAAGAATTCAATATTTTTTATGGCTTTTAAGCCTTTATGTTGATTGTTGAGAACCCTATATTACTATTATCTCTTATTTCATTGATGTGTGGACACAAACCTTTTAACTGAGCTTCATGAGGCATGCGGCCAAATTTTGAATTTGGCTTCACAGTAATAGACGTTAAAAGACATCAATAGGCAGGTAGGTTGACATGAGCATTTTTTCAATGAGTTGTCATATATTTATTGGCAGGAGTACAAAGTTAGCCTGCTGACCTTGTACTCCGAGACTACATAATAATTTATCTTTTTTTTTTCTTACTAGGCATAGTTGAAAGTGAGGGAGATTTATTAAACTTGGATATTTCCTAAGAGCATCCACAGCAGATGTGGTATATGTGCTAAATGCTTTAATATGGCACATTTGACACACCAAATACCAAAAACAGAGCTTTATCAGATGTGTTAAATGTGCCAAACTATTGCAACATTGAACAATACCCTTACAATTTTGGCACGATACAAACACCGAATGGCATATGGTTTAATATTTTTTTTATTCATCTTTCTGTCTCCTCTCACTTCTTTGATTGATTTTTTCTCTCTCCTCACAATCTGTCTCTCTCTTTCCTCTTCAGATAAGATTCCCAGCTCCTCCCTCAACCTCAAACCTCAAACTTCAACTCCTCCCTCAACCTCACAATTTGCCAATCTCAATCTCATGCAAATGGAACAGCGTCGTTCTCGCCTCGATCTAGTCAAAGCAACATGGTCGGCCGTGGCGGTGTAACCAAACACCACAAATGGGACAGCGTTGTTCTCGCCTCGATCTTGATCTCGCATCTTTCAAACTATAGTCGATCTCGCTTGCCGCTATCTCACCGTGCAAGTCTCTCTGATCTCGCTCGCCACCATCTCGCCGTTTAGGTCTCTCCGATCTCGCCCTCCACCATCTTGCACACTGTTGGATCTCTCTTCTTTCTCTTGCGGGGGTTGTGGCGGTGTTTTTTAAGGTGGTTGTTGTGGGTTGTGTTTGGTGGTTTTGTGTTTTTGGATGGTTGTAGTGGGTTGTGTTTGGTTAATTTGAGTCGTGGTTGGCTAATTTAAGCGGTGGTTGGTTGATTTTGGAATTTGTGATTGTGCCGATCTCTCTGGTTTTTTTTTTTTTTTTAATTTTTAAGATGTCGTTGGTGGATGTGGGTTTGTGCCGGTGGTGGCTGGTCGGTGTTGTTGTTGTTGGTGGCTGTTGTTGCAGCAGTGGTGGATGTACCGTTGTTGTTGTTGTTGTTGATGGTGATGATAGGGGAGATAATATATTATTTTAATGTGTAGTAAATATTATTTTAATGTATAAAATTAAATGATAGAACATTTGATAAATGAGATGTTATAAAATGATGGGTTAGAGCATCCACATCAGATGTTGCAAAAAAAATGTCATTTTGCAACACCAAAACCCTACTTTATTATTGTAACACTCATTTTTTGACAAGCCCAGAAGAGAGGAAGGCCCAAAGTCATGGGCTATAGAAAGTATTGTGGAAGTACCATTAAGCGAGTGGCAGGAGCAACGAATAGTGGGTCTAACAGACAAATAAATAGATCCTGAGGAAGTAAGTGGGCCTAAAAAGGCCCGGAAGAAAGTAATCACGAACCCATGGATTGTATAAATGAGGAAAAGTGAGAATGGGCCATAACTGCTACGATAGGCTCAAAGTAGTACAAGTAAAGAAAGTAGGGGACTGTGGAAAACCCATAAGCCCCAAAGGAAAAGTGAGAAATGCTTGGGCCAAGGAAGCCCAAGAAGTTAGTAAAAACCATAGAGAGTAAGTGGGCCAAAGACGCCCAAACGGAAGTAGGTGGGACAATAGGGGCCCGCAAATAACAAAAGCCAGAGGGATCATTGGGCCTTCCGAGAAAGAATGAACAGAGAATGTCTAAAGTGGCTCAACATGCTTGGGGTCAAGAAGGCCTCATGGCAGGCACGACAGAATTGTGTGGCAGGAAGCGAGTAACAGGGGTCGAAAATAAAAGGTTGGGAACGGCCCACGAACAAGTATGGCCCAATCCTTAGAAGATGCAAGCCACAAAGGAAAGGTCGGGTGAAATAACCCACGCCTAAAGAAGCCAAAAATGAGCAGCAGGCTGAGCAGTTTAACGTTTAAACCGCGACAGATAGATGAGCAGCATGCAGGATTTGAACAAGCATGGAGGTAAGGCACGCGTAAAGTCCAGGCACCACCAGCCTGTACCTAGCCAATACAGGAAATAGTGAGGTCATGGGTCAGAGGTAAGGGCGTATAGTCTGGCGTTGGGGAGGGGGAAAATCTATTTTTGTGTTTCCTGCTCAAGTCCTTTTGGAAGCAATGACCTGCTAGAGAGGCATGCAAACCAAAAAAGGTAAGGATGAGTGGGAACCACCAGGTGCATGCCGTAAGGGGTAAAGGGAATGAGAGTATTCATCCCGTGGCAGGAAGGAATGCCACAGGGAGTGAGCAAAACAAGAAAGTCTTCTCTGACTGAGGCAGGATAACACTAGTTGGGTGACTGATCAGTCAGTGACGGTCGGCAAAGGAGCCCAGACCAGACAAAAACGATTAAGGGCTAAAGAAGTAAAAAGTCAAGCGTGATTGATCCTATATAAGGAGTTCTACAGTGAATGGCCAGGGGGACGGAAGAACAGGAGAAAGGGAACCTCTATAAAAAATAGTAAGAAAAAAAGAATCTTGATCAGCCAAAGTCACTTAGGCCCGTTCCTTCAAAGCAGCTAATTTACCCTCAGAGAAATTAGTCGCGTTGAGGGAGTGGTTCCCTTTTCCTGACACGAGCTCTGTGAAATAGCCCATTGTGGAAGGCTAATGTTTATTTACTTAATACGCTCTTGACTCACATTTGACATTTATTATTCTGATGTTATATTGTAAAACGGCCACCCTTCATTAAGGCCCACTGACTATGTTGCTTAAATCTTTATTATTTCCTGTCATTTTTTACTATGTTTGCCTGTTGTAGCTAACGTAATAGTTCTGCCTGCCGTAAAGATCTGATTACCAAAAGACATTGTTTGTGCACAAGCCGGACCAGGAAGGTTTGTTCTTGGACCGGTCCCAACTCTCCAACTCAAAAAAAAAATCTTGGGCCTGGTATAGCAGTAGGCGGCCCAACCAGACATTGCAAAAAAGGCCCACACAATTATTTTACCACATCATTTTACAACATCCCATTTATCAGATGTTGTAAAATTCAATTTTATACATTAAATTAATATTTACTACACAATAAAATAATATATTATCTCTACCTATTATCATCAACGATAGTAACTACATCAACCCCGATCAACAACAGCAACAACATCGACAGCAACAACACCAACAATCCAACACCAACAACACCAACAAATCAAAAACATCAACAACAACAACACTAGCAAATTCCAAATCCAAAAACCTCAAAAAAAGAGGGGAAAAAAAAAACTCAAACAGATCCAAACTCAAACAACGATCTGAAGGTCGGCGGTGAGGGCTGTGGATGTCGGTGGCGAGCGTTGGAGCATGAGGCGGCGAGATCGGTGGCAAGCTGTGGAGAATGAGGTGGCAAGATCAGCGGCAAGGATTGGTGAGATCGGCGGTGAGGATTGGAAAGTGAGGTGGCGAGATTGAGATTGGCAGGGAGGAGTTGACAGAGGCGAGATCGAGATTGAGATCAGCAGGGATCGAGACCGAGATCGGCGAGATCGAGATCGGTAGGGAAGATTTTTGGGTTTGATTTAAGGTGCAAAGAGAGAGAGACGTTTGAGATTGAGGGAGGAGCTGATTTGATTTGGAGAGAGAGACCGGTTAGGAGAGAAAGTGTGAGAGACCGATTGTGAGGAGAGAAAAAAATCAATTAAATAACTGAGAGGAGAGAGAAAAGTCAATAAAAAAAAAAAAAACTCATTTGCCACATCCGTCCGTACTGTGGCAAAAGTGCAATGAACTGTTCACTGTTGCATAAATATGACACATTTAACACATCTGATAATGCTCCGTTTTTGTCTTTGGTGTGCCAAATATTTGGCATTTGGCACATTTGGAACATCTGCAATAGATGCTCTTAAAATAATAAAGTAAACTTTTGATGTTGCAAATTGATATTTTTTATACCACATTTGTTGTGGATGCGATGCTCTTAGAATATGCATATGTCACATGAGACACGAGACACGTAAATTGCTTCTAATTTTGGTAGAATGGGACGAAAAACACCCTGTTCTTTTCCTTTCCCCCCATAAAACTATCGCCCATCGCCCATCCGGGTTTGAATTTTAGGAAGGGCCTGAAATCTGAGTCACAAAGAAACTCAAGGTCTTTTGGGCCCAATAGAAGCCCATATTCTCAACTGCAAGTCTCGTTAAAGTTAAACCCTAACTAAAACCCATCTTCTTCTTCCTCCTCCTTAAACCCTAGAGTCTAGACCCCTCACTTTCTCTATATCCAAATATTCAGAAATTCAAACCCTCCCCCCCCCCCCCATTTCAGACACAAGCCCATGTCCCCTTCGATCCTTCTAGAACGTCACAGAGCTCTCTCGAAGCTCCTCTGCAATCTCACCTTCACTCGAGACATGGGCGGCGGGCCTCGGACCTTCCCCGGCGGCGTAAACAAGTGGCAATGGAAGCGCATGCACGAGAAACGAGCTAGAGAGAAAGAGAAGCGACTTCTCGAGCAAGAGAAGCAGCTCTACCAGGCCCGAATCCGCTCACAAGTCCGGGCCAAACTCGCCGGCAAGCCTGACCCGTATTCGAACCCGGACCCGTCAATGGGTCACGGCCCAATGAGCCCCACTGACCACATTAAAGCTCTAGCCAGTCGCTTCATGAAAGAAGGAGCTGAAGACTTGTGGAACGAAGACGATGGACCGTTAAAGTCGCCACCGCCAAGGGGAACTTTTAATGAACGGCCAGGATTTGTCGGACCGAACGGGCGGCGAGGATCAATCCGATCGCCGATCGATTTGAGGCAGCTGATCTCAGAAGGGCGGGAAAATGTGAATTTCACAAATCCGAGTGGCACTTACGAAAATAGAAGGAATTATTCGGGGCAAAGCTGGAGAAAGTTTCGGCGAAATGAGAGCTCAGACGAGGACGATTACGGTCCGTTAAACGAATCGCCGAAACCCTTTGCCCGGAATTTGGCGGGAAATCGGAGAGATATGAATTCGAAAGAAATCCCGAAAATTTCGGGTCAAAGGCCAAGGGTCTCTAAGGATGAGAATTCGGGTTCGGATTTTGAGGGAGAGTCAGTGAAATATTTTGGGGGGAGTTGTTCAAGGTGGCCGAGGCTTAGTGTTGGTGGAGGAGAGGAGGAAGAGAATGAGGGAATAATGAGAGGTAGAGGGAGAGAGAGAGGAGTGAGGAAGGTGGGGAGTAGTGCTTCTTTGGGGAAGTATGATGTGAAGATAAAGAAACGGGTGCCGCTTCAGTCTTTGGAGGAGGAGGTTGATTTTCCGCTTCAGGTTGAGTTGATAAGGCATCAGCTTAGCAAGAAGAGTTTGGTGGATGAGAAGAGAGGGGAGGAATCAATTCTTAGTCAAAAAAGGTATAACGTTTTTTGGTTTTCGTACAAGAATTGGGAGTTTTGATACCTGTATGCTTTGTATGTTTGGTTGCTAAATATATGTTAGAAAGTGTAAATTATGAGATATAATAATGGCTTTGTTGGTTCATTTTTCATTTGTACTCCTTGGTGTGACTGATTACTAGCATCCATTGTGGTGTGTGTAAAATGATAGACTTAGTTTTGGATGTAAAATTTATAAGGTTTTGAATTGAGAGAATTTCTTTGTGCTAATTGGTAATTTTGTTTATCCAGATTTGATGAGTGTGGTATATCTCCATTGACAGTCAAGGCACTCTCTGCTGCTGGCTATGTTCAAATGACACGAGTACAGGAGGCTACTCTATCTGCTTGCCTTGAGGGTATGCTGGCTGCTTCATTGCCCTTTCGGTTGTATTTTGCGTCCGCTTTTATGTTTACTTTGCCAATTGCTTAGTATGTGACTTTGTGGGTTCATGATGCATGGGATGCATGTGAAACTGTGTGTGTGGTAGGCTTCAAAACTCTCAATTACCATGTAGTCATGTTTTTATAATTGATATCATGTTTTGCAGTGTCAAACATACCAAAATTATCACATCCTCCCTAGATAGAAATGAAAATCATACAGCCATTAAATCTCCTATGAACTCTATCAGCTTTTCTCTGGATTCTGACAGTGCTACATTGATATAGTAGATCTCTATGATGCATTCATGCATTTTGAGGGGCCATATTTCCTGTAATTAAAAATTTCCTCGAGTTGCTGAAAATCAGACCATTCAATTCGTGGGATCCATCTGGGTCCCATTTGGATCTCACAGCATGTGCAGTTCATCTTTATTATCCTTGTTTCTGATGCATTCATCTTTAAGATGGTTCATTGATATTTACTTGTTTAGTTGTCATGCTTGAATGCTAATTCCATGCAAAAGTGTTATGTTCTTTTAGCTACAGTCTGAGTCAATATGTATTGCCTAAACATGTTTTTTTTTTAAATTTTTTTTTATTGATTCTAGAAGCAAGACTATAATTGATGGTTTCCATTATATTGTGGGTGCAGGCAAGGATGCTTTGGTCAAAGCTAAAACTGGTACAGGCAAAAGTGCAGCTTTTTTGGTACATCATTGATTCCTTTTATATTGTTGTGAATTTTGTGAGTAATTGTTTTTTTTCCCGTCAACTGCTGTTGTTAAACACAAACAGCTTCCTGCTATTGAAACAGTTCTAAAAGCTTCAAGTAATACTGCCATTCAACGGGTGCCTCCAATTTATGTTCTTATTCTCTGCCCCACAAGAGAACTTGCGAGTCAGCTTGCTGCAGAAGCAAATGCTATGCTAAAGTACCATGATGGCGTATGTGTGCAAACACTAGTTGGGGGTACACGTTTCAAAGATGACCAGAAGCGCCTAGAATCAGATCCATGCCAGGTATACTTACATGCATGTTGAATTTTGTGCTCTTGGAGCATGGTTACTGGGAGAGTGAAAAGTTAAATTACAAACATTCAAATGCTCCTGTTTTTGTGTCTTACAGCATTAGTGCAAGATGAATAATGATTTCCTGTTTTTCGTTTAAACTTTTTGCAGATAATAGTCGCAACTCCAGGTAGGTTGTTAGATCACATTGAAAACAAGTCCAGCTTGTCCTTGCGTTTGATGGGATTGAAGATGCTTGTACTTGATGAAGCTGATCACTTATTAGACCTGGGATTCCGGAAGGACATGGAAAAAATTGTTGATTGCTTGCCTCGTCAGAGACAGTCTTTGCTGTTTTCTGCAACTGTCCCAAAAGAGGTTATATTCTCTTGTTCTTTCATCTCAAGTTCTAAAACCATTTAACTTTTGGCAGTTTATATTTTTCTGTATGAAACAACTAAAAATTTTACATTGTGGACCACAATTATGCAGGTTCGCCGAATATCTCAACTTGTTTTGAAAAGAGAACATGCTTTTATTGATACAGTGGGTCTTGGTTGTGTAGAAACTCCTGCTAAGGTATATTATTATTCTGGTAATCAGAAAAGAAAATTACTAGTGCTTTTGAACTTCTACTCCAACTTTTAAGCTAATGGCATGCATATTTAATAACATTGTGGTAGACACTATTTTATTTGATTCTGTCTTGATGTTCTTTTAGTTGCATACAACTCTTGTAAATTGTTTAGTAATGGATGTTATGGTTGTTTCTAAGCTAGACATGGGAAGCAACAAGCTTTTTAATGCTAATTTTGGTTTGCTAAATGCAGATTAGGCAATCTTGTCTGATTGCTTCCCATGAATTACATTTTCAAATAGTGCATCATCTTTTGAAGGAACATATCTCACAAACACCTGACTACAAGGTAAGAATTTGATTTGTAGCTTCTTCTTTTCCTTTTCTTCGTATGTATGTCCTCACCTTTTAAGGGAAATTGAACTGCTTCTTGTGGCTTAAAACACTTCTTTGCATTCAGGTTATTGTCTTTTGTACGACTGGGATGGTAACATCTCTCATGTGTCTACTTCTCCGGGAAATGAAAATGAATGTTAGGGAGCTACATTCTAGAAAGCCTCAACTTTACCGAACTCGCATATCTGATGAGTTCAGGGAATCCAAACGACTGATTCTTGTCTCATCTGATGTTTCAGCACGTGGAATGAATTACCCTGATGTTACATTGGTCACTCAGGTATGCATAAAGCTTGTGATATTAATTCATGATCTGCATATGAATGCAACCTCAAATATATTATTGACTTTGCATCCCTTAGCAACTTCTTTGCCCCTTAATAGATATGCACATCTGAAAATAATGTCTATATTTACATTCTGTGGAAGAATGATTTTGGGGAAACAAGGCATGTGTGTTCTAACTAATATACTTGGGGTGCCAAGGAGTTCGAGTTTGCATTCTCTTATTTTTAATGATTATGGTAATATCTCAATTCTTTGTACGATATTCAAAATGACCAGCTTTGTTCTGTATAGAATTTGAGTTAGTCTACTTTCTCTTCATCAAACAGAAAGAATAATCATTATCAAAAGGAAAAGAATAAAAATTCAAATTTATTTCTATTAGAAGCACATGGACTCAATCAAAACATTTTACTCTTATTTTTTTGCTGTGATAATAAATTTACTCATTCAGTGTCAGGGGATGTCCTGTTGCAGTTATTTGTAATTAAATCTGTAAATCATCTGGATGGACAAAGAGCAACATGGAAAATTATAAGATGTTTATGGTCATTCAATGTTGAAGTAAATGTCAGATAGGCCCATGGATATAGGAACTATTAATTTTTCTTGTTACCTTTTACTAAGGGAAGTTAATGTGAAGGTTTGATTGTTACCAGATAGGAATTCCTTCTGACCGAGAACAGTATATACATCGCCTTGGAAGAACTGGACGGGAAGGTAAAGAAGGGGAAGGCATATTGTTGCTTGCACCATGGGAAGAATATTTTTTAGATGAAATTAGAGACCTACCTCTTGAGAAAGTTCCTTTACCGCATTTAGATCCAAACATAAAGCTAAAGGTTAGTAACCAACTCAAGGCTTGATTTAGTGGCATTTTCCATACTTATGTATATTCATACTGGATTGAACTAGGTCATATTTAAAGTGAAATGTAATTATAACAAAACATCCTTATAAATGATAATGTAGTTATTGTTATTGTTGTTGTTGTTTACAAGTGTCCAAGGGTAGTGCTGTCAGTTAGGGACTTATGAAGCAGAAGTCACTAGTTTGGAACTTTGGATCCCTCCGTCGTCCTCGCTTTTGGAGTATTTTTAATTTACATGCTGAAGTTCATTGAGCTATGTCGTCATATCATATTCCAGCAATTTTTTATGCTTTATGGCTAAACCCCTGCTGCATTTCAGATTTATGGAATATATGGCCACTGTGGATGCAGGATGCACAGCATCTAGCTCCATAGATGGCAGAACCTTAAACTTATATTTGTCATTCCAATTTGAAGTGATGATTCCCAACTTCTATGACTTCACCGTTATGATGTTTGTGAAATGTGTGGTGCTAGGTTATAGGTTTTTAGTTTGTAGTGATGATTTCCAACTTCTATTCCTAATTGTAATGCTTGGGATCTGTTTAACTTGCAGATGGAAGATTCATTGGCAAAGATTGACACTAGTGTAAAAGAATCTGCATATCATGCTTGGCTTGGGTATTATAACTCAATCAGGGAAATTGGCAGGGATAAAACCACTCTTGTCAAATTAGCCAATCAATTTTGTCAGTCAATTGGTTTACAGAAACCTCCTGCCCTCTTCAGGAAGACGGCTCTTAAAATGGGCTTGAAAGACATCCCTGGCATCAGAATTAGGAAGTAGATGTCTCAAAAGCTTCCCGGTAATATCTGGCATAACAGTGGTGATTCACTCATTACCTGGAGAAAATGGGGGTTTTTTTTTTTTTTGGTGGTTTTTCAGTTTGGAAGTACTAATGTAAAGATGGAATTTGCAAAAGTGAAATACTGAAGTATTAGCCTTGGAAATAGGCCCAATGTGGCAAAATACAGGACCTGCAACTCACCTATGACCACATATACTGTTTAAATTCTAATATTTTAAACTTAAGGGCTTAATTTGAGACTTTTGGAAATATAGGATTTAATTAGAAGCCACCCTTAAAACATATGGTTTGGAATGTAATTTACCCTATTTTCCATAATAAAATTAAAAATTGTATATTAATCAATAGCAAAAGAAAATCACTATATCAATATCAAAATATAAAATCTCACATGTATAATAAGTTTCCATCCAAATATATGATACATGATACATCCAGTCCACAAGTGAGAATCGGTTAATCTACATAAATGAAACAAAAAATACTCACAAAGCAATTTGAATAACTTTATGCAATTTTTATTTGTTGGATGAAAGGATGAGATTGTATTATAAAAACGAACCATGTTTCAATATGAAAATTATTAGGTACTCTTGGAGTATAATAAATGCGTACTCTCTACTCTCATATGAATTGTAGGTCTTATAATGAATTTAATTAGTGAGACTTACAATTATGTGAGATGAGGGAGTGCATTTATTGTACTCTGAGAGTACTCAATAATTTCTCGTTCCAATATAGACATTTAATAAAAAAACGAAGGGAAAAATGTAAAACTGACCCTCTAACTTTTACTGTTTTTCATTTTAGTCCTCTAACTTTTATTTTTGTCAATTAAGTTCTCTAACTTTCAATTTTTCGTCAATTCAAGGCTCCGTTATTGCTCAGTTATTTCTGCTGTCAGACCCACTAAAACGACGCCGTTCTGCTTATGTTTTTTTTTTTATTTGGAATTAAAATAAGAAAAATCAAGAACAAAAAAAAAAAATTAAAGGGAACGACGACGTCATTCCCCTTCCCCTAAAATCAAAAGAAAACCAAGAACCCAAATCCCTAACCCATGAAACTTTGAGAGAGAGAGAGAGAGAGAGAGAGATTGAGTTCACCGCCACCACCCCATCGTAAAATTCGCCGTGTAAACCAACACCACTCTCGCTGCTCTGCCTTGACTGAATCGGTGATGGAGTTTTGAATCGGTGATGGGTGTGCTCTGCCTTGCCTTACTGTAGCCCTTCCTCGCCTGTCCTCTGCTTCTTTCCCAACCACTTTGCAGGTATATTTTTGCAGCTTAATGACTAAACTAAACTAATCTGTATATAAATGGGTCATCTCATAAATACCTTCACCCACCAACACTTCTCTCATAAATACCTTCATCCAGCAAAGAATAAGCACAAGAATAGTTTTAGTGTGTTTTTTATGGTATATGTAGTAGCAGAACAGTGAGTTGTGTGTTATATAAAGCTAGTGACTTTTTCTGTTGAAAAGTTTTTTTTTTTTTTTTTTGTTTATGTTGGACTTTGTTGACTATTAGGTGAGAATGGGATAATCTACTTTATATGGTTTATTTTTTCTATTTTTGAGTGGATAATATTTTGTTTTTTGGTCATCTTCACATGCAATTTTATTGTTTCGAAACATTTTGGTCCCCACTTGGAGGAATTGTTTGCTGTGTGGGGTATTTAGATGTCAGCTGTAAGCGCACAATTGCACCTGGCCTCAAGAACAGTTACGGGCTCATGCCCAATGAGCCTTAAACAATATGAATTTGTAGAGTGTGGGCTTGAAACCCAGGTTAGAAGTGTTAAGGATTCGATGACAAGCCAAAGATTGCAAACACTTGAAAACAACAAGAAATATTGCAAATAAACCTCCTCGGACGTAAGCCGAGAGCTGTTCTTATATTATGTCTTTTCCTTTCCTTCTTTTCTTTTTTCTTTTTATTACCCCAAAAAAAGTCCCCATTATTGTTCTAGGTTCCTCCTTAAATATTCCTTTCTTTGATACTTTGCCCACGTGTTGCCCCAACTCCCCTTTATCCTAGATATTTTTTTTCTTAGTGCCTTTGAATAGTGACCAGAAGTTTCCGTTTCACTGTTCAGGGGTCACTTCCCCATTAATGCGGCCAGGAAGGTAGGTGCAGAGTCTTTAATGCGGAGATGACAGCCTTTATTTTTTATATTTCTCAAGTACCGGTGCTTCTAGGACATTCTGGTGTTCACCCCTTTTTACCATTGGTCTTCATAGCATCGCCCCTTAACCTTTATAATGAAGTCCCGAGCTCATCCATATCCGTTCGAGGATAAAAGCACCCCTCGGATGAACCCTTGGATCCTTGGCGTATGGGTCGGCCCGTAGTACTAACATACCTTTAACCCAGAAGCAGGTCGGCCATCCTTAGCATGGCCCAAAGGCCCATATACCCACGGGGGTCTTTTAACTCCCCACAATAGCCCCTCAAAACTCTAATTTTCGACATCTGAAGAGAAAAATAGGGTTTTGATCCAATAAAAATTTACTCCGCACATTTTGTGAATGATGGCACGTGTGGAAACCGTTTTGCGTTCCTGAAGATGCCACTTGGCGGTTTTATTTTCAAAAAGGCGCGCATTTATTATTGTAAGTTACATTTTGTCTCCCACGTTCAACGGCGAGATGGGCATCCAACGGTCCTCGTTACTCCACGAAAATTTGGGCGGGACAAATATAATTTCGAGGCCGCTTTCCGCACATCGTGACGCTTCGGGAACCTGCGCCTTCATTTATTTCACCAGGGACTAATCCCATCAAAACATCAGTAATCATATTTTACCTTCAGAAACCCGTGGAAATTTGCACAACTTGAGATTTGTAAGTTTCTTGCTCCTTCTTTTCTTAACCTTTTCTCCTTGGATCTTGTCCTCGGCTGTCTTTGTAGACATTCTCCCCTTTAGAGTTTAGCCTTTCGTTCCTTTCTGATGGGAAAATTCAAGTGTCTAGTTGATACCGCCGCTGGGATGGAAGGCTTTAGGGCCAAGTACCGTATTCCCAGCGACGTAGGTCTAGAATATTGTCCGGCGGAAGCCGTGGCCGGTTCTAGGAAGGCTGGAGAGGTTATCATCCCAATGGTAGCCTTTGTAGAAGGTGGGATGGTCCTCCCAATGAAGCCTGTAACCAGGGAGTACCTCCGCAACCACCGGTTGTGTCCTGATCAGTGCGCCCCAAACGTTTTTAGAGTTTTGGGTAGCGTCGATACTCTAAACGAGCAAATGGGCCTAAACCTCACATGGCATGATGTCGTCTTTATGTACGAATGCCATAAACTCACCAAAGTAGGTTACTACATTAAGTCCCGTTCTAGTGTCGTTAGGCTAATCTCCTGTCTGCCCAAATCCAACAAAGGCATGAAGGATGACTACCTGATCGTCTCTGGGAACTGGTACGACGGCCTCCACTGCCCAGTTGAGTGGGGGGATCCAGGTGCGACACCCTAGGATTAACCTCCCCACAACATAACTTCCTCTAACACACACAACAACGTGTATACATATTTACTTAAACATATTATATCTTGTGTGAATCTGACCAGGTTTGTTTGCTTTGACGTCTTTTTTGTAGATAAGCAACACGTGCGCCCTCGTTTGAGTCATTGTAACGTCGCAGACCTAAACCGAGTGCTGCGCTCCGAGGTGTTCGTTAGCGAAGACCTACAACTTAGGGCTGCCCACTTGATCCTGGGGTACGAGCCCATCTCCTCGGACTTCTAGGAGATCGAGAACGCCATTATCGCAGGTGACCGGCGACGTAGAAGGATTCACGTGGCCAGACGACATTTCCTGGACGACCACGACCTTCCCGACGACGACCGCACCATCCTCTACACTCAACCAATCGCTGCAATTCCCCTCGCTGTGCACTCTCAGGCAACTGTTGTTCCAGAAGAACAGGTGTCTTCTTCACACATGCTAGACGAGGAGATAGATCAGTTCTAACTTGAAGACACCGAAAGACCTCTAGGGAACCAGTTCGTCGTACTTTCTGACGAGGAGGAAGAAGCCACCGAGGCCTCTGGAATTGCAGGGTTTGTCGTTGCCTGGCCGGAAGACGAATCCGAGGAAGATATGGACAGGATGCAGGGTCTCCTAACCAAGAGAGCTGCGAAGGTTGCTGAGAAAAAGACGGGGGCGTCCCAAGCTCTTCCATCTTTGCCACCTCCCCCTCCTCCAGCCGAGCCTAAACTTCCAGTCGAGGATCCCAAAAAGAAAAGAAAGGAGGAGGCCGAGGGGACGAGTAGCAAGGACCCAAAGAAACCACGACAACAACCCCTACCGGTTCAGCAGCAGAAGCTGGATAAAGGCAAAGGTAGGGCCCGCTCAGTTGAAAGCGGGGAAATCAGGGACGTGGCCGAAGTGCGCCGAGCACCGGCCACCTGGTCCCCCGACTTAAGACTGGACGGCGCACCCATCTCCTGCCAATCCAGTATAAGGGCGGTTCAACAAGGCCATGCCCACCACTTGGCTGAAGTGTTGGAGCGCCCTCTTCTGCTGCCCAAGGACATGGAAACCTTGGAAAAAATGAGCCAACCTCAATTATTCCTATCTTTAAAAAGGGATCTAGCGCTAGTAAGTTTAACCCTTTTAGGAAGATTCCATTTTTAACAATATCAGACTATTTATGAGTGTCTTGCTATATCTGACTTCCTCACACTTTACTGCAGGCCATTCAGGAAGTCTTCGTGGCCGAGAAATTTATAGAAGACACTCGGAAGAAGGCCAGAACTGAGCTTGAAATCAGGATGGAGACTGAGAAGTCCTTAGGCACGGCCCTTGCTGAAAATGAGAAGCTTACCTCGGAGGTGGCTGAGCTAAAGAGAGAGAGGAATGGGACCGAGGCGAACCTGAAGACCATGAAGACCCAGATAGAAGGGCAGCGCAAGCTCCTTCGTGAAAAAGATGACGAGCTCTCCCAAGCCCAAAGGGAACGCTCGGATTTGGAGAAGGAACTTGCGCGAATGAAGGAGGAAGCCGGCGCATTTCAACGTTCTCTGGAAGCCGCCAAGCAGGCGAGTTATGAGGAAGGGGTAGCTGCCACCGAGGAGCAACTGACAGAAGCCTTTGCGGCCTTGTGTCGGGAGTACTGTCAGAAGGTCTGGGGGGAAGCTCTGAACATAGCAGGGGTTCCTCTAGCCTAGGAGCTAAGGAAATCCGAAAACGTGTGGCTTCCCCTGGAGATACAGGAGATTGAAGAGGCTCCTGCTATCGTTCCTACCCCTGAAACAACTCTCCCTGCTCTTCCTCCGATGGTCCCAAAGCTAATTCCAGATCCTACAGAACCTTCAGGTTCCAACAAAGAGAAGGAAGGAGGCGGGGATGCAGAGAAGGACCTGAGCGAGAATGTGGAGTCCAACGTCCTTCCAACAAAGACAGCAGACAAGGGAAAGCAAGTCCTGTCTCCCTTTGAGCTGGAGTTGAGAAAGACCGAGGTCACCAGTACTTCTCAGCAAGACCCCCCTCCAAAAGCTTAGGACCTAGCTTAGGACTTCTCTTTTTCTATATTTGAAGTAAATATGTAATGTATATTTAAATGATTAATGAAGAACAATTTCGTTTGATTTTCACTTATGTTGCATCCGTTTTACTTTATTCTTTTTGTATTTGTCATAAAGATTGCCATTAGTACATAGTCAAAAAGGGGCAGAGCAAACAAATCTAACTCCAAGGATTACCCAATCATAACCTCCACGCAGTCATTCGCATGTTTTAGTATTAAAAACTTAACAGCAGGTGACGTGGTTGAGATATTTTAAACAATGCCTTGGTTTAAAAAAAAAAAAAAAGACCTCATATAACGATTAAACCCTTATAATGTGTAGTATTGTTTTTAGTAGGATGTAAGGTCTGATGACCATCCTTACATAAATTTGCTGAACACTTAAAGATATAGAACTTAAGATCCGAGTTAATGAACAGTAAGACACTAATTTCCAGACACAATAAGAAATTAACTTTGATCAAGTTTGTGGTCCGAGGACAAGACTTAACCAATTTTCTGTTTGATTCTTAAGATCAGTAACTTCAAATGTTAATTTTCCCAAAGTAGGAGGTCCGAGGACCGGCATAACTAAGGTTCTGTTTAACAAATAACAAGATATCAATTTCCACAAGGTTTGTGGTCCGAGGACTGCACTTAACCAAGTTTCTGTTTGATTCTTAAGATCAGTAATTTCAAATGTTAATTTTCCTAAAGTAGGAGGTCCGAGGACCCGGCATAACTAAGGTTCTGTTTAACAAATGACAAGATATCAATTTCCACAAGGTTTGTGGTCCGAGGATTGCACTTAACCAAGTTCTATTTGATTCTTAAGATCAATAACTTCAAATGTTAATTTTCCCAAAGTAGGAGGTCCGAGGACTCGGCATAACTAAGGTTCTGTTTAACAAATGACAAGATATCAATTTCCACAAGGTTTGTGGTCCGAGGACTGTACTTAACCAAGCTTCTGTTTGATTCTTAAGATCAGTAACTTCAAATGTTAATTTTCCCAAAGTAGGAGGTCCGAGGACCTGGCATAACTAAGGTTTTGTTTAACAAATGACAAGATATCAATTTCCACAAGGTTTGTGGTCCGAGGACTGCACTTAACCAAGTTTCTGTTTGATTCTTAAGATCAGTAACTTCAAATGTTAATTTTCCCAAAGTAGGAGGTCCGAGGACCCGGCATAACTAAGATTCTGTTTAACAAATGACAAGATATCAATTTCCATAAGGTTTGTGGTCCGAAGACTACACTTAACCAAGTTTCTGTTTGATTCTTAAGGATTGTAACTGGAAACTCCTGCGGTATTTACAACTTTGAACTGATTACAAACAAAAACACACTTTATTAATAATAATACCTTTGCAGGTTATTTACATTCCATGGGCGTGGTACAATTCTTTCATCTAGATCAACTAGTCGATACGACCCTATGCCTGCTATTGAAACAATTCGATAGGGGCCTTCCCAGTTTGGTCCTAGCTTACCCCAAGTTGGGTTCCTAGAAGTGCCCACAACCCTTCTTAGTACAAGATCCCCAGGTGCTAGTGGCCTTAGCTTCACGTGGGCATCATATCCCCGTTTAAGTTTTTGTTGATAATAAGCCATCTGGACCATAGCTGCCTCCCGTCGTTCTTCAAGTAAGTCAAGATATTTCTCCAGAAGTCCATTGTTGCTCTCGGGGTTAAAAGAACTCATCTTCAGGGTGGGAAACCCGATTCCAGGGGTATCACCGCCTCGGCTCCATAAGTCATAGAGAATGGTGTTTCTCTAGTGGATCTGCGCGGTGTGGTCCGATACGTCCACAGGACGTGTGGGAGTTCTTCTACCCATCTGCCCTTCGCGTCGTCTAACCTTTTCTTCAGCCCACTGACTATGACCTTGTTAATGGCCTCGGCTTGCCCATTTCCTTGAGGATAAGCTGGGGTGGAATATCTGTTTATGATGCCCATATCACCACAATACTTCCTAAAAGCCTTGCTGTCAAATTGAACACCATTGTCTGATATAAGCGTATGAGGTATCCCGAATCTAGTGACGATGCTCTTCCACACAAACTTCTTGGAATCAACGTCTCTAATGTTTGCCAAGGGCTTAGCCTCGACCCATTTAGTAAAGTAATCCGTTCCTACAAGCAGCCATCTTTTGTTACCTGCTGCCCTCGGAAATGGCCCCACTATGTCCAATCCCCACTGTGCAAAGGGCCAAGGACTGGAAAGGGGGTTAAGAACTCCTCCAGGTTGATGAATGTTAGGGGCGAACCTCTGGCATTGATCACATTTCTTGGTGTAGTCTTGAGCCTCCCTTTGCATATTGGGCCACCAATATCCCTGAGTCAGGGCTCTGTGGGCTAAGGATTTTCCCCAGTGTGGCTGCCACAAATCCCTTCATGCAGTTCTTCCAGAAGCCCTTCCGTTGAGTCAGGGTGCACACACAGCAAGTACGGTCCTTAAAAGGATCGTTTATACAGTTTCTGATCCTCAGACAACCAGAAGCGTGGCGCCTTTCGACGTATCTTATCAGCTTCAGATTTGTCCTCGGGAAGGATGTCATTCTTAAGAAAAGACACGACCGAGTCTATCCAGCTAGGACCAAGCCTTATCAGATGAATGCGAGGCGCGTTGACAACGATAAGAGAGGGTTCTAGCAAATCCTCAACGAGGATAACCCTAGGTAAACCTTGAGCCGAAAACATTGCCAGCATGGCTAAGGAGTCTGCATGGGTGTTTCCACTCCGAGAGATATGAGTTAAAACGAAGGAGTCAAATTCAGTTTGCTGGCGCTTGACCTGGGCCAAATATTCCTGCATCCTTGGATCTCTGGCCTCCATGGTCCCCGTGACCTGGCCTACCAGTTGAAAGTCCGAGAACATATGGATTTCCTTTCCACCCATTCTATGTATCATTTTCATGCCCACCAAGACCGCTTCGTATTCGGCCTCATTATTAGTGGCCGAGAATGCCAATCTCAGAGACTTTTCAAAAACAATTCCCTCGGGGGACATCAGGACAAGCCCAACACCTGATCCTCTCTGATTAGCTGCACCATCCACATACACTTTCCAAGTCGGAGATACCGCAACTGTGATCACACCAACTGATTTTTCACCCATGCGGGTCTCTTTTAGACTTTCTTCCAGCAATGGTTCGGCAAATTTTGCCACCAAGTCAGCGAGGACCTGGCCCTTCACCGAGGTGCGAGGCTTGTATTTAACATTAAAAGCCCCTAGGATGGTCCCCCACTTTGCTATCCTGCCTGAGTAGTCGGCACTACGTAGCACTGCCTTGAGGGGCAATTGGTCAGGACAACCACGGTGTGGGACTGAAAATAATGAGGAAGCTTTCGCGTGGCATGAACTACGGCCAGAAGTGCTTTCTCCAAGAGTAGATAACGCACCTCGGCATTGTTTAAAGATTTGCTAACGTAGTATACCGGTCTTTGCACCCCGTTATCATCCCTTATAAGGACCAGGCTGACCGCGTGGACGGCCACTGCCAGATAAGCAAACAAAATCTCATGTGCCTCCGGACGAGACAGAATGGGTGGCCGAGAAAGATATTGCTTGAGTTGTTGAAAAGCTAACTCGCAGTCCTGGGTCCATTGAAACCTTTTCCACTTGTTCAACAACTGAAAGAAAGGACGACATCGGTCAGCTGACCGAGATATAAACCTGTTCAAGGCGGCAATCATTCCGGTTAATTTCTGGATTTCTTTTGGGTTCTGAGGAGGCTGCAAATCCTGAATGGCCTTGACCTGCGCTGGGTTTACCTCTATGCCTCTATGAGTGATCATATACCCCAAAAACTTTCCAGACCCCACACCGAAAGAACATTTTGAGGCGTTAAGGCGCAGTTTGTACTCTCTTAACACCTGAAAGGTGTCAGCCAGGTCTCTCACGTGTGAGGGTATTGTTTTGCTCTTCACCACCATCCACGTATACTTCAACGGTCTTCCCCAGTTGCTGTTCAAACATTCTAGTCATCATCCTTTGGTAGGTAGCCCCAGCATTCTTCAAACCAAATGGCATGACCTTATAATGATAATTCCCCGTCGGAGTAATGAAAGCAGTCTTCTCTTGATCCTCCAATGCCAAGGGAATCTGGTGATACCCCTGGAAGGCGTCCAAAAAACTCATCCGAGGATGTCCGACAGTGGCATCCACCAGTTGATCAATACGCGGCATTGGGAACGAATCTTTGGGACAGGCCTTGTTCAGATCAGTAAAGTCCACACATACCCTCCATGTCCCATTCTTCTTTTTAACAACAACAGTATGGGCTAACCACTCGGGGTAGAAAACTTCTTTGATAGCCCCAGCCCTCTTGAGTTTAAGAACCTCTTCCTTCACAGCCTCAGAATGTTCTCTGGAAGATCGCCGAGGTGGCTGCCTTCTCGGAACAATAGCTGGGTTGACATTTAAATGATGACAAATGAAGCTCGGATCCACGCCTGGAGCTTCATAAGGATCCCACGCAAAAACATCAATATTGTCCTTCAAAAATTCTAACAATTCCATCTTCTCTTGGTGTGGCAAAAGTATACCAACTTGGAAGAACCTCTCTGGGTCATCGGCTACTGGAAATTTCTCTAACTCTTCACAACGTGTCTCATCTCCTGTCACCATCCGAGATGCATCAGGAGTTGTTAACTGCTATAAGTCTTTGGTGGTCAAAGCCGAAGACTCAGCCTTTGTCTGATGCAGCACCGCCGCCGATATGCATTGCCTGGCCACCGATTGGCTGCCGAGGATTTCCTCAACACATTCCCCCGAGGGGAATTTAACTTTAACATGCAAGGTAGAGGAGACAGCTCCTAGAGCGTGCAGCCAAGGTCTAGCAAGGATGGCCGTGTATGGAGAGTACGCATCAACGACAATGAAATCCACTTCCACCGTTTCTGATCCGGACTGAACGGGCAAACGGATTTGTCCCCTCGGCACATCAGCTCTCCCTTCGAAGCTTATAAGTGGCGAGTCATAAGGAGTAAGATCCTCCAGCTTCAATCTTAACCCTTTAAATAGGTCAGGGTACATGATATTTGCACCGCTGCCCTGATCTATCATCACCCTCCTCACATCATAGTTCCCTATCCTAAGAGTGACCACAAGAGCATCATCATGAGGTTGAATGGTACCAGCCTTATCCCCCTCGGAGAATCCCAAGACGGGTGAAGTGACCTTCAACCTCTTCGGCCTACAGCCCGCATCCTCGGCCTGAGAATGGGAGACCGCCATCACCCTAGTGGGACTTGATCCAGTCCTACCAGGCGCAGCGAAAATAACATTAATTGTTCCCAACGCCGGCCGAGATGAGTTGTTCCTTTGATTGTTTGAGCCGGACTGACTGCCCTGCCCAGTAGGTTGACACAAGTGCTGCTTCAATTTTCCTTCACTGACAAGCTGCTCCAAGTGGTCCTAAAGGGTCCGACAATTCTCGGTAGTATGGCCCACATCCTGATGGTACTGACAAAAGAGGTTTTGATTTCTCTTCGCGGGGTCCCCTGCCATCTTACTAGGCCACCTGAAGAAGGGCTCCTTACGAACTTTCTCTAGTAGTTGATGTACGGGTTCTCGGAACACCGTGTTTACGGCCTGAGGTGCTGCCGAGCCAGATTGCTCGAAGTAATCTTTCCTCGGCTTGTTGTTGTGGTACCTGTCCGACCTGAAATCCCTTCTTTCCTGGGGGATAACCTTCTCCTTTCCCTTTCCTTGCTGCTGGTCTTCCTCTACCCTTTTGTACTCATCAATACGATCCATAAGGCGACGTACACTACGGACGGGCTTTTTTGTCAAAGATTTTCTCAGGTCGTGATCAGTAGGAAGACCTAACTTAAAGGTATTAAGCACCACCTCGTCAAAGTCTCCATCTATTTCATTAAACATCTCCCAATACCGGTCAGAGTATGCTTTTAGCGTCTCCCCCTCCTTCATGGTCATAGATAACAGCGAGTCCAATGGCCGAGGGACTCTGCTACACGTAATGAATCGTGAAGCGAATGCCCTGGTTAGCTCCCCAAACGAACCTATAGACCCCGATTTAAGACCGTTGAACCACCTCATGGCCACTGGTCCCAAGCTAGAGGGGAAGACTTTACACATCAAGGTCTCGTTGTGGGAGTGCACCGCCATCCTCTGCTTAAAGTGACTCACATGCTCCACCGGATCAGTCCGGCCATTATAGATGGTAAAAGTGGGCTGGGTAAACCTCCTGGGAAGCCTTCCTTTCTCAATCCTCCGTGTAAACGGAGATTTGGAGAGTTGGTGCAACGCCCTACTCATAACATCGTTGCCTAAGCCCCTAGAGTGAAGCTTCTTACGTCTGCGAGTTGGCTGGTCATCCTCCTCACCGGAGGACGTCGCACTGGTGGGGGAGCGCGACCTTGAGCTGTAACCACTTCCCCTATCCTCCATTGAGGAAGCACTAGATGAGGACGGTGAAAATCTTCGTTTAGCACGACGTAACTTTCTCTTCAAACGATGGATTTCCTTCTGCATGGATTTAGAACCCTCTTGGTGGGTGGTGCTACCCCCACCGCGAGTATGGCTAGCGCCAGGGTATTCTGTATGGATACTTCCCTCACGATCTCTTCGACGTTCAAGACGTTCGAAGTGATCCTCCGGTTGTGATCCCTGTGATTCTGCATGGTCAGAACCTAAGCCTGCCATAGTATCCCTACCTCTTCTAGACTAGATTCCCCACAGACGGCGCCAATTGTAAGCGCACAATTGCACCTGGCCTCAAGAACAGTTACGGGCTCAGGCCCAATGAGCCTTAAACAATATGAATTTGTAGAGTGTGGGCTTGAAACCCAGGTTAGAAGTGTTAAGGATTCGATGACAAGCCAAAGATTGCAAACACTTGAAAACAACAAGAAATATTGCAAATAAACCTCCTCGGACATAAGCCGAGAGCTGTTCTTATATTATGTCTTTTCCTTTCCTTCTTTTCTTTTTTCTTTTTATTACCCCAAAAAAAGTCCCCATTATTGTTCTAGGTTCCTCCTTAAATACTCCTTTCTTTGATACTTTGCCCACGTGTTGCCCCAACTCCCCTTTATCCTAGATATTTCTTTTCTTAGTGCCTTTGAATAGTGACCAGAAGTTTCCGTTCCACTGTTTAGGGGTCACTTCCCCATTAATGCGGCCAGAAAGGTAGGTGCAGAGTCTTTAATGCGGAGATGGCAGCCTTTATTTTTGATATTTCTCAAGTACCGGTGCTTCTAGGACATTCTGGTGTTCACCCCTTTTTACCATTGGTCTTCATAGCATCGCCTCTTAACCTTTATAATGAAGTCCCGAGCTCATCCATATCCGTCCGAGGATAAAAGCACCCCTCGGATGAACCCTTGGATCCTCGGCGTATGGGTCAGCCCGTAGTACTAACATACCTTTAACCCAGAAGCAGGTCGGCCATCCTTAGCATGGCCCAAAGGCCCATATACCCACGGGGGTCTTTTTACTCCCCACATCAGCACTTTATTTTTCTGATGTAATTTCCTTTGGTTTGGCCAAAAGCAAGTTACAAAATATACAAATTCATAAGTACACCACAGTTTGCATAGAATTTTGCCATCATAAAATTCGTAAGTACAAAAAAATATGCACACAATGGAATCTTTTGATTGTCTTCTCTCGGTTTTCTGATTGTCTCAAGTTACAACATAATCCATATGGTTCTCAACCTAAAGAATAAAAACCATATATCATAATAGTATTCAACAAAAGAGAAATCATAAGTTTTTCAAATCAAATTCCAATCATCAAAGAAATAGATACAAAGAAATTAAAAAGAAAAAAAAAAGAAAAAGAAAAAGAGAGATGCACAAAGGCTATCAGAACGATGTAGAACGATGCCAACATTATCAGTTCAACAACGATGCACAAAGGCTATTAGAACGATGCACAAAATCATCGTTCTGCTACATTGAAAAATCATCGTTCTGCTACATGTTCTGCACAAAATGAACAAGAGGTCAAATCATCATCATACGAAAAAGAATAACCACCATGCTCAAAATTAGCCTCAGTCCAAGAAGAACTAGGAACAACGGGTAGCTTAGGTTCATCCATGCCGGCGAATTTTATGGTGGGGGTGGTGGCGGTGAACTCAGTCTCTCTTTCTCTCTCAAACTGGCTCACTCTCTCTCTCTCTCTCTTTCTCTCTTAAAGTTTCACGGGTTAGGGATTTGGGTTCTTGGTTTTCTTTTGATTTCAGGGGAAGGTGAATGACGACGTCGTTCCCCTTCATTTTTTTTGTTCCTGATGTTTCTTATTTTAATTCCAAGTTAAAAAAAAAAAAAAACATAAGCAAAACGGCGTTGTTTTAGTTGGTTTGATGGCAGAAGTAACTGAGCAGTAACGGAGCCTTGAATTGACAAAAAAATAAAAATTAGAGGAATGAATTGACAAAAATGAAAGTTAGAAGATTGAAATGAAAAATTGTGAAAGTTAGAGGGTCAATTTTGCAATTTTGCCAATAACCAACCATGTTCCAATATAGACAATCAATCTAAAAAGGTGGTGGGACATGTCATGTATTAAAAAGGATTTCTTTCTACTATTGGCAACTTCTCCTATCAATATGTCTATTATATACACACACAAGTTTGCTTCCAGGTAGATATGCTTAGTTGAGACTTCCATGGCGTCCCCATTAATTGCATATAGTCAAGAATTAAGTGGAGTCCAAATCTTCTGTCCCACTTTCCCTGCTCCACTTTATGCTCCACCAATAAAAACTTGCCACATGTTCACTGCATTAATTAAATAATACTATTAATTAATAACGGTAGCATTAATAAGTCAATAATGATGGTATTTAATTAATGCAGTGAACACGTGGCAAGTTTTTATTGGTGGAGTATAGAGTGGAGCAGGAAAAGTGGGACAGAAGATTTGGACTCAATTAAGTGCCTTTGTATCACTGCATCTATGTGATGAATGGACTAGCTTCTAATTAAATTTCTAATCGTGAGGCCCATTTCTTGTTTTAGATGATAATCTTATTTTGAAAACCCAAGCGTCTGCATATCCCGTCCATCAGCCAAAATGGGGTTTTGGCCATTTCAACAAAAACAAGTAGCAAAATGCTCCTGTTCTGAAATTATTTAGCCATATGCTTCTGTTTTAAATTCGATTTTTAGAAAATCGAGTTATAGGCAAAAAACTTAAAAAAGAAAAAAAAAAAACATGGAACTTGAGTTCCATGTAACATTTTGCAAGTAACTCGATTTTTAGAAAATCGAGTTTCAAAATAGGGGCATATGGCTAAATAGTTTCAGAACATGGACATTTTGCTACTTGTTTTTGCTGAAAGGGACAAAACCCCATTTTATCCCGTCCATCTGTGACTCATTTGTCCATGCGTATGTGTATGGGTTTGAACCTCATTCTTTTTCAGTGCCCCTGTGGTCTTTAGCAGTCACGAACTATCAAAATAAATGGGGACAGTCTTATCATTCTCAAAACTCCAGAGATCAGCCACTGATCGTATATAGTACAAGAGAGATGTCTATTGCATACATTCACTTATACACATAGTACACCCTCAGTTTTTTTTTAACCAAAATCGTTTAGTATTATGAGTTATGACATCCGCATTGATGTTGACTTTAGCCTTAGATATGTTACATATTTAAAGTGTATGTCGCATTCAAGAAAGGGCAGTGCCTATTTTACACACTCAATTACATACATCCATATACACAAATGTTACAGCAAAATAAATGGTAGGAAATAGACATAAGTGGAATTGGTGGATGGAGTAGCGGCAGTAGCCCTTTAATTTATTTAGTTCACGCACATAAATGGTGTGATGTCCTTAAAAAGACGTGACCATGATCTTCTTCTCTATTTATATTTGGCATTTTTTAGGGCAATTGGTTACAGAAGATTCATTCCATCGCTCAACTTCACTATAAGACCGCCACCCCATCATTCTGATGAATGTAGCGCAGTACATTATTACTAAACTAGTAGACTTAGTTATTGCTTTTCTCTTTCATTCTTTTAATTTAGACAATATGGTCTTAAATCTTCGTAAAGGTAAGCTCTTGAGTTCTTTGAATAGAAATTCATTACACGAGATTCAGATTTCTTAAAATGGTTATTATCTTTGAAAACGTCACCTAAATGAAGAAAGATTTTTTTTTTTTAATTTTTAATTTAATTTCTTCATTTGATTTATTTTATCTTAGTTTAGATGACTGTGATGTTATGAATATGTTAATTGCAAACATCACCAAATGAAAATAGAATTTGAAATGTCATGAGAAAAATTACGTATGGAAACACTACAAAACATGCGGGTCTTAGGCTGCGTTTTTTCCAGGCGTGTTTGCAAAAATGCGCCCAAAGACCCTGTTTGAGCCGCGTTTCACTAAAATGCAGCTACAGCGCCAAAAGTATGGCCGTGAGTCGAACGCAGCCCAAGATCAAGTCTATAGCTGCATTTGTTAGTGTTCCAGTTGCGTTTTTTTGGAATGGGCTGAAGCCACGTTTTTAAAATGCGGCTTTGGACCCATCTGAAATGTTATATATATATATATATATATATATATATATATATATATATATATATATATATATATATGTCTTGAAGCCGCGTTTATAGAACACGACTATAGGTCTGTCCTAAAGCCACGTTTATTGAAAAAGCCGTGATGACATGCCCTCTATTCCTACTTCCTTGGTTTATTGGTTTTGTATTAGGTCCTACATTGTGTAGGAAAAGTTAATTGTCAGGTTTTTCATTTCATAACATTTTCTTTTCATCAAATTCAAGTCTTGATGTTTTTATATTTAGTGTGAAATTTTGTTATGCTCGACTAATCATGAGATGATGAAGCTCGCTCAAGCAGTAGAAGAACTTGCTCAAGCGAGATGAAAACTTGCTCATGCTAGTACACAGAAGCCTTACCTACCCCTGTTGGGTTACATGTGTGAGTGAAGTCCTACATTGAATAAAGATGAGAAAAATGAGTGGTTAATATAATATAATTGAGTTTAGGCCTTTTGGGTTAAAGTGTGTTTCTATATGTTATATTAATTACTCAAGGAAGTTCCCCAAGGTGTTTATCCCCTCGACAAGTGGTATCAGAGCCCACAGTGGTGTGCGGCGAATGTGGTGAGGTGTTCATGGTCCCTACCCAGCGGGGACAGAGAAAGCCTAAACGGGCCACACACAAAAATTCTAGAGAAGAAAAAAAAAATTAAAAAAAAAGCCCAACATAGGAATATTGCTAATGGTGCTATATAATGGTGTGATGTGAGGTTCCCATGGACATGGACATGCGGAGTTCCCATGGATGTGCGTGCGGGGTTGACATATGGTTCCCATGGATGGCGTACGAGAGACCCATGAATGACGCATTGATGAAGTAAAGCCCATTAGGCAAGGGGGAGTGAGTAGGACTTGTTCATGGCCCACAGAGAGATCTTGAAGCCCATAGAGAGGCAGACTCACATGTGAGGGGGAGATTGTTGGATTACACGTGTGAGTGAGGTCCCACATTGAATAAAGATGAGAAGAATGAGTGGTTAATATAACATAATTGAGCACATACCCATTGAGCTTAGGCCTTTTGGGTTAAAGTGTGTCTCTATATGTTATATTAATTACTCAAGAAAGCTCCCTAAGGTGTTTATCCCCTCGACAAGTGATATCAGAGCCCACGGTGGTGTTCGGCGAAGGTGGTGAGGTGTTCATGGTCCCTACCCAGTGGGGACAGAGAAAGCCTAAAAGGCCCACACACAAAAATTCTGGAGAAGAATTTTTTTTTTTAAAAAAAGCCCAACAAAGGAATATTGCTAATGGTGCTATATAATGGTGTGATGTGAGGTTCCCATGGACATGGACGTGCGGAGTTCCCATGGATGTGTGTGCAGGGTTGACATGTTGTTCCCATGGATGGTGTACGAGAGACCCATGGATGACGCATTGATGAAGTAAAGCCCATTAGGCAAAGGGGAGTGAGTAGGACTTGTTCATGACCCACAGAGAGGTCTTGAAACCCATAGAGAGGCAGACTCACATGTGAGGGGGAGATTGTTGGATTACACGTGTGAGTGAGGTCCCACATTGAATAAAGATGAGAAGAATGAGTGGTTAATATAACATAATTGAGCACATACCCATTGAGCTTAGGCCTTTTGGGTTAAAGTGTGTCTCTATATGTTATATTAATTACTCAAGAAAGCTCCCTAAGGTGTTTATCCCCTCGACAAGTGATATCAGAGCCCACGGTGGTGTTCGGCGAAGGTGGTGAGGTGTTCATGGTCCCTACCCAGTGGGGACAGAGAAAGCCTAAAAGGCCCACACACAAAAATTCTAGAGAAGAAATTTTTTTTAATTTTAAAAAGCCCAACAAAGGAATATTGCTAATGGTGCTATATAATGGTGTGATGTGAGGTTCCCATGGACATGGACGTGCGGAGTTCCCATGGATGGTGTACGAGAGACCCATGGATGACGCATTGATGAAGTAAAGCCCATTAGGCAAAGGGGAGTGAGTAGGACTTGTTCATGACCCACAGAGAGGTCTTGAAACCCATAGAGAGGCAGACTCACATGTGAGGGGGAGATTGTTGAGTTATACGTGTGAGTGAAGTCCTACATTGAATAAAGATGAGAAGAATGAGTGGTTAATATAACATAATTGAGCACATACTCATTGGGCTTAGGCATTTTGGGTTAAAGTGTGTCTCTATATGTTATAGTAATTACTCAAGGAAGCTCCCCAAGGTGTTTATCCCCCCAACAAGTGGTATCAGAGCCCACGGTGGTGTGCGGCGAAGGTGGTGAGGTGTTCATGGTCCCTACCCAGCGAGGATAGAGAAAGACTAAACGGCCCACACACAAAAATTCTGGAGAAGAATTTTTTTTTTTAAAAAAAGCCCAACAAAGGAATATTGCTAATGGTGCTATATAATGGTGTGATGTGAGGTTCCCATGGACATGGACGTGCGGAGTTCCCATGGATGTGCTTGTGGGGTTGACATGTGGTTCCCATGGATGGCATACGAGAGACCCATGGATGACGCGTTGATGAAGTAAAGCCCATTAGGCAAGAGAGAGTGAGTAGGACTTGTTCATTGTCCACAGAGAGGTTCAGCCCATAGAGAGGCAGACTCACATGTGAGGGGGAGATTGTTGGGTTACACGTGTGAATGAAGTCCTACATTGAATAAAGATGAGAAGAATGAGTGATTAATATAACATAATTGAGCATATACCCATTGGGCTTAGGCCTTTTGGGTTAAAGTGTGTCTCTATATGTTATATTAATTACTCAAGGAAGCTCCCCAAGGTGTTTATCCCCCCGACAACCCCTTGCTCGAGGATCGTTGGAGCAAGAACTTGGAAACATAATCTTGATTTTATTTATTCTTAGTTGCAGCTGTCATTCAAAACCCTACTTAGAGAATCTATATAGAGCACATTAAACAAGATTTTTATTGAGTTAGAGACCCATAGAAAGGCCACAGCTATTGAGAGAAAAATCCATGCCTCCTCTTGTGCTCTCATGAGAAAACCATGCTAATTTATTAGATGTGCTAGTGATCAAAGTTCTTGGGTGCTTGAAACAACAGTGTTTTTTCTGGTGAGTTTATGATAGATTAAATCTTCAAGAAGGTGCCTTGGATGTTCTATTTAATGAAGCAGATGTATTATTTGTAGAGATGCATATAAAAAAGTTCAAGATTTTGAAGCTGTTGTGCACAAAGGTTATCTCTTTGATTGTAGAGTCTAGTCACAAAAGTTCTATTCCCAGCTTGTAAACTTGTTATTTTATAGTAGATTGCCTGGTTTTCCTATGAAGAGGTTCCTAATTGGTTTCCCAATTTGTCACCAAATCTTGTGTGTATTACTTTATGATTTGGTGAGTTGTGGTTAGTAATAATAATCTCGTGAATCACATAATTGAGATAAATAGGTAATATACTAATAATGTTCCTGCATATTTAACTAAGGGGGTCAGAAGACTCTATCTGAACTACAATTTTCACTAACAATGTTTCTTGACTAGGAATTATATCTTCGAGTCAAACTTATTATTTGAGTCTCTTGGTTATAGAGAAAAGCTAGAATAATTGTGTGTTAATTAATTATTCTAAATGGTGAATGTTTAAGTGCATGAAATAAATAATATTCCTGTATTTTTCATTGAGCATCCATTTTGGATACTTCTGTCACTCTTCATGTCCCTATATTTTCAACTTTAGGATCCTATAGTTTATAAAAATAAGTGACGATGTTTTCCTCTGCCTGCATGTTGGATGATTTATTACTTATAACGATGGGTATTTCATATCTATGTTATTTGGTGGGAACCAGGTGCCTTAATTAGTTTCTGCTTTCCTGTCATATCTCAATTAGTGTGAACTTTTAGCTACTATATTATTTACTCCAGTTTGGATTTTTTGATGGTCCATAACTATGCACCTCTAGTCGAAACTACAACAAACCTGACATGTTTTGACGCAATTATTTTGAGGGTTTCTTGAAAATCGTGTAAACAAACATTTGTCCCCCAAAATGAACCATTTTGGTTGAACAGACGATAGCATTAAAAAACTAAACAACAAAATCAGTACAAAGTCTATTGGAGTAAACTCCATTATAGTCATCCTCCAAGGCGATACACAAGTCCATAGGTTGACTAGAAAACAAGATGAACTCAGCCTCTTGATTAGCACATATTCTAGCTAACATATCAGCACCCTAGTAGGCCTGGAAGAAACAGTAGCTGAACTGAATTTGTAGGAATCTGGACGCCAAATGCTTGCACTCATCCAATATAGGGGAAATTATATAGTTTACATGGTCAGAATTTTTAAACACATCCACAACCATTTTTGCATCAAGCTCAACAATAAGCAAGATATATTCATGTTGCAACAAAGCATCGAACCATCCCTCAGCCCCCAGAGTTCAGCCACAAAGCTATTTGTTGAACCAATGTGCCTGGTGAAGCCCACAACCTAGCTGCATTAATGGGGTGCATAGTATCAACCTCCCTAGCAAGTGAATAAGCACTCTTAAGATCAAACATACCTCTAGCATTACCTACCCAAGCTAGCCTATCCCTTCCTCCACCCTCCATAGACACAGGAATAGCTTGAAAGATCGATTTAATGTCAGTAGGAAGATCAAAGGGAATTCAATTCCAATCCTAACCTGCATCTGTCAGAATGTCTTTTACCTCCCATTGACTTACTTCTTAGGTTAGAGGGTCATGGATCATCTGGCGTAAAGGGTCTTTGCATGTCCAATTACCCAGCGAAAAGCTGAGTTTGCTGCCCCTATCAATCACCCACATGCTACCTTTATTAATAGTTGCCCTGCCCTTTTTAATGGCTATCTAAATGTGAGAACAAGGCAATCGATTTGAATTGGCTGCATGAATTCTTCTATTGCTGCTGTACTTTTGTTTAAGAACTTAAGCCCACAATGCATCTTCTTCTGTGTGAAGCCTCCTGGTTAACTTAGCAAGGAGTGCAGTATTTCTGCCCTTTGCCTCCTATAAACCCAACCCATTTTCCTCTTTAGGCTTTGTAACCTTATGCCAACTGACCCATTAAACTTTCTTCGAAGTCTTCGATGAGCCCCATAGAAAATTTCCATTAACCCGATCAATGCCATCCAAAATTCTTCCTGGCAGATTAGTGCCTTGCATAATGTAAGATGGGATGGATTTCGATGAAGCTTGAATTAGAATAGCCCGACCAGAAAAGGAGAGCATATTTGCTTTCCACCCCGCTTGCTTTTGTTTGACCCTATCCAAAATGTAATTGACTTCATGGGAGGGTGTACCCGAATGCTTAATGGGAAATCCAAGGTATTTACCAAGTGGGGGAGTGGATGCGAACCCAAGGATATCGTACAACGACTCTCTTGTATCTCTATCCACATTTGGAGAAAAGAAAGCTCTTGATTTAGTGATACTCACTGATTGCCCTAACATGTTGCAAAAATCATCAATGACATCTCTGATTGTGGAGCAATTCAGCCCATCTACCTTCCCGAATAACACTAAATCATTCGCAAAAAACAAGTGCGAAAAGGCAGGACCGCTTTGGGAAGCCTTAACAAGTTGCCACATCTTTGCCTCACATTTTTCTAGGATAAGCTGACCAAGGTAATCCATATAAAGGATAAATATATATGGGGATAAAGGGTCTCCTTGCCTGATCCCCCTTGATGGATAAATCGGATCTAAGGGTTCACCATTGACCAATATTGAAGTTGAGACCGTGGACACACAACTCATAGTGATATCAATAAGATTGGCTCTAATTAGCATATCTCTAATAAAACTCCACTCAAGCTTATCATACGCTTTCTCCAAATCAATTTTCAGAGCCATATTCCCTACTTTTCCTTCTTTTTTTTTTTTTTTTTTTTTTGCTGAGAGTGTGAATAGTCTCTTGCACTATAATTGCATTATCAATGCCTTTCCTTTCCGGAACAAACACTGTTTGGAAAGGGGAAATAATCTTCTCCAAAGGAGGCCTTAGTCTAGCAACAATGATTTTGTGACCACTTTATAAATTGTATTGCATAAATTGATTGGCCTGTAGTTACCTAAAGTCTCCAGTCCTTGAATCTTTGGAATAAGAGCAATGTGAGTCCTATTAAAAAAATCTGGCCCTTTTCTCTCTACAAACACCTTTTTCACCATATCAATCACTGAGTTGCCAACAATCAACCAAAATCTGTGGAAGAATCTCGCGTGTAACCCATTCGGGCCCGGGGCTTTGAAGGCCTTGAGAGACCACAATGCAGATTTTATCTCTTCCACTGAGGCATCCCCACCAATGCTCTCCTTTTCCTCATCTGACAATCTGCCCTGCCAGCCAGTTGCAATGGGTGTTGACCAAGAAGCACTATATAAGGAGAAGGTATACATGTCATTAAAACCACTCCTGATGAAATCTTTAATTCATTTTCCTTATACAGCCACTTCCCCACTAAATCTTTGATTGCCAAAATCTTATTCCTCTTCCTCCTAACTAGGGTAGACACATGGTAGAATGCAGTATTCTGATCTCCTTGGTTCATCCAATTAACTTGAGATTTTAGAGCCCAAATCTCTTCTTCTTGATTCAACACAGTGTCAAGCTCTTTTAGCAACTCTCCCTCTAAAGTAAGAAGGAAATTTGAGGGTCTAACGACCATAGCCCGTTGAATGCCATTTAATCGAGCCATAATATATATATATATATATATATATATATTTTTCACAAAAACATTCCCAAACTGACTCCTATTCCATTTTTCTGCCTCCCTAGTGAAACAATCTATGGCATTCACAAGCATGGGGTAATTTCTCCACACTTGAGACACTATATTAGGAAAAGACGGGTTTTATAACCAACAAGTCTAGAATTTAAAAGGTCTCTTCTTATGTGTTATAAAAACCCGGCAGCCTAGTTAATAGTTATAGCTCTCCCACGTGCGAGATTGAGCTCCAAATATTACATTTTCCGACACAACCCCCAAAATAATTGTCCCCAAATATTTCACCCTTGAAATGAAGGCCAAAGCTCGAAATAAAAGCATAAAAATGAAATTTTGTTCAGTGAGAAAACTCATTTTTGTTGATTTTTAGCTCTCCTCTCTCTCTCTCTCTCTCTCTCTGAGAAAACTCAAAGAGCTGAGGCGCAGTGGTTGACAATTAGCTTAGACGATGATCTCATTGGCAATCTCATCTCCAACAACTAGCAGAGGTGCGGTTGTCGGCTATCTCAGCTCTGCCACTTCTTCATTGGATTACAGGTCTCTCTAATCTATTTAACTCTCTGTTTGTTTCTCGAGAAATTTTTTTGAATGAAATTACATTTCCTATTACTAATTGTTAGTTGATTACTTTATTGATTTATTGGTTTGATTGAGAAAATTTTGTGTGAATTCTACATTTGTGAATTACACTGTGGAGCCAATGAATTTAGGGGAACTCACTTTGCTCAAGGTAACTTTTCTCTTTTTCTCTGTTTGTTTACTGAGAAAATGAATGAAAATTTCATGCTTATGTGGAACCTTGGTGGTTAATGTCTATATGCCTTTGATTTCAGAAAGAGCAATAGTTTTACCCCAAAAAATTCAAAGAAAATTAAAGAGGAACAAATATAAAACGAGAATTAAAACTCTGAATAGTTTGTTATTGAAGAATCAATCTCTGATTGTAGCATTCTATCGTCTAGCGGATATTGGAATAAATGTGTTCTTGTTGTGAATCTTGTAGTTTCGGTAGAATACAGAAACTTGTGTAGCTTTATGTCTGAATCTTACTTGCAAAGCATTGCAATGAGTCTGAAACTACTTGGCAGGGTCCGATCATATTTGTGGATTTCAAATTTCTGATTATGGATTGCAATCCTTTAGTTTTCATCTTTGTAAAAATGTCTCTCTTAAATGGTAAGTCTTTCCAGGCCACTTACCAAAGGAAATTGCTGATTACTTAAATAAGATGGGTGCAAGGATACCAGTCAAAAAAACTAGGAAGGCTACCATAGAAGACCTCACAAAGATTCAAGCATTGACTCATTTTTGGAGTATGTATTTCTTTCAAAGAGAGCATTCATAAGGTATAGTCTGCTGCAAAAGTGTAATAATATGTTTCTTCATTATTCTAGTATGAGTGATATAATGTTCACTATTCTAGTTTTTTAGTCTCACTGTTTCTCTCTCTCTCTCTCCTCTCTCTCTCTCTCTCTCTCTCTTTTGTTGATGGGTGTAGAAATCTTGGTAACAATCCGCTGAATAATGGGTTGAGTGATATGTTTGGAAAACTTTCAAAACTGAAAGAGATGTTAGAATTATTAACATGGCAGATCCTAACTCTGTTTGTTTACAAGTCCTCTCTCTTTAACTCTGTTTGTTTCCCAAGAAAAAAAAATGAATGCTCTACTGTTTTGATTTATTTTTTGTGTATTGAGGTATCTTAGGTTCTGAATTCCTTAAAATTGATGCCTCTCAATGTATTATATGAGTTAGTATTGATGCAGATTTTGTGGTTTTGATCTGAGAGTTTGATGTTGATTTTGAAAATTCTATGTTTATGTTTATCTAATTTGATAATTAGTATGTTACAACAAGGAGCCTTTTGGCTAATTTGACCTGCAATTGGTGGTTCTTGGAATTGGAGTGAATAGGAATATATGTTTGTTTCTCTATGCAATGACTAATATATTATTGGTTCTGTGAAAATGCAATTCGTATGCTTATTTTTCACTACAATAACTTGTTGCATGCTTCTTAGTCATTTGATTCCTTAAGAAAATGTTATAGTAATTGATTATGAACATTTCTTGAATATATAATTTCTAATTTAATGCAGTTTGGAAGTTTAGAGGAGTTCTAGGAAGAGTTTAAGGATATCAATCAAGAGGAGCAGAGGTCAAGCAGGGAGCTATGCTGAACAAAAGTTATTATATGAATCACCATCTAGAGTTTTTATGGTAGCCTTATATTACATTTCCTTCTAACTCATCAAGGACCATGACTTTGTCATGCAGGGTGGTTAGGATAAGTTGAATGTGTGAAGTAAATTGGGAAGCTTTTCATGCATTGTGCTCAAAGCAATTCAGCCAAGCATAAGAGCATGTGTCTTGTTTGCAGCTTAATTTTATCAATTTCTGAAATACACTTTGAACTGATTATTGATTATAGATAGCATTATGTAATATCCATTATGGATAAAATTTTCAGAGACATTTTAGTAGCTTATGGTGCATTTACTGTGTTAATTGTAATGCCATAGATGCAGGTAAGCTCTAGATGAATTTGCTATAGTACACAACATTGGATGAAAGTTTTATATTGCATGACTTTTGATCTTACACTTTTTTTGGGTTAAGAGGGAGTTGAAACAATGATATGGCTAAGTGTGATACTGTCTGTAATGCCACTGTATAGATCCATTAAGTCTTCTTTCTCTCCCTACTCTTATTATTAGTTTTTTAGTTAAACTATGATATGCATTATGAGTCTTTTAGTTTGTTTATGTTGTTTTTCCTGGTTGTTTTTTGGCAAATCCTGCTACTTTTCTTAGTGTTTTCCTTCTAATTGATCCATTCTATGGCCCTTTTTTCTAGTGAAGATGTCTAAAGTGGGGCAAAGTACTGATTTGTGTTATAAGGTATGTTTCACTGGTATTTATGGGACTAACTTTTTGTGGTATGGGGCAAAATACTTACTTTTGGGTATTTTGTGTTGCTTCTCTTGAGTAAAGTTTTAAACCACTTTTTAAAATTATCTGAACCTATATGCCAAAACCCAATATGCCACATTTACATTCCCTTGTTGTTTGAAATTGTATTATAAGGAGCTTTGAATTTGCAGGAAGGATCACTATCACATTAATTTGATGGTAGAATTTAACTGTCTTGAGGCATAGGATATCTAATTTTAATTAAACATATATCACTACACCTTTAAATAGTGGTACCTTCTATTGAAATAAATATTTGGTTGATGTGGGTAGTGGTCTAGTCTATTTTATAATTTGTTGTCGAGATTTTAAAGTTGAAATTCGATTGCAATGTCCAAAATTTGGAAGTGATTGGGCCACTTCATTCAAACCTTTTGGGCACAAGAAACAAAAAATGAAATTTGCTCCTAAACTAAATAATACTTTTTTATATGCCATTGCAGGCAACAAAAGAGAGGTTAGAACTAGGGGGGCGTCCATCATTCGGGAATCTCCTAACTTTGATAATCAAAAGTTTCTCACCTTTGAAGCAGTTACTCCAAGGTCATCTAACATACCAAATGCACCTTCGTACAGAGTAGACACTAGATGAGCCCAAAAATAGGAGAAATTATACAGTTTTCTAGTGGATCACGTCACTTGTCTACCATTTTATTAAAAGACTCTCACTTGTTTAAAATTGCTGAGTCAGTAATCAATTTTTGTTTAAAATTTTTTTCTATCTCAGCAATTTTAAACAGGTGAGAGTCTTTTAGTGGAATGGTGAACTATGTCACTTGTCCATCATGAGAACCTTATAATTTCTCCAAAAAGAGTTATTTCGATAAGCTATTCATGGAACACATTCATCTATATAATATCTAAAAACTAAAGGGTAGCATTTATTGTTACTATACTCTTGTAGTATTTCAATTTATTTCGGTTAATTTTAGTCCATTTCAATTCATTTGATTCATTTCGATACACTTACTTGAGAATACGAATGTATAGGTTTTGTTCGAAAATACTTATTTTAAATCTGAATTTATTAAAAAATATAGATACTATTTGTTTTCTAAATCTTTATAAAGCCCATAATACTTTTACAATGAATTTTGTGGGAAAGTGCTATTTGAAGGTCTGTTTCGACAACAAATTTCACTATTACAAAAATCACCCCTCCTTTGTAAGACATTGAGAAGGTATTATGTTTGGTGTGAATTGGAGTAGCCTAGAAAATGAGCGATTGAGGAGAGGATCAATCAGATTACCAATCAATTTAAGGGAGTGGAAGGATAAAAAATCGACAACTCAAATTGGCTTTTCCATAGAGAAAGGAATCAACTACCCTAATGTTACTTTGGTTAATGTATGCATAAAGCTTTGTGATATTAATTCATAAACTCCTTACATGAGAAGCCTCATATCTCAATGTTTTTTTGGTTTGATTCAACGTATTTCAGCATCATGAAAATTATTTACACTACCACACAAATACATGAGAAGCCAAAAAAGAAGTTTATGAATTAATATCACAAATATTCCAACCTCATATCTCATGGGTAATTATTGGGTACTACGAAATATTATAAATGCATACTTCTTCCTCTCACATAATTGTGAGTCTTACTAATTAAATTTATAGTTGAACTCACAATTTATATGAGAGGTGGGAGTACGCATTTATGGTACTCCCGAAATATTCAATAATTTTTCCATATCTCATATACAATCATCATAAGAGCATTCTCATCAGCTCTCTTATAAAAAAAATGTCATTTTGACACACCTAAGACCTACTTTATTATTTTAACACACCATTTTACAATTCACCAATTATCCCATATTCTATTTATTGATTCTAAACATTAAAATAATATATACAAATATTAAAATAACATTAAAAAAAAACCCACCATATAAATGTATTTCTACGGTCACTTCCACCAACTCACTGCCACGGTGCCACCCCCACCACAGATACAAACCCACCACACATCCCACCATTGTTACAAATCCATCACCACCAACCAAAATCAAACAACCAACAACAACCAAAATCAACCAACCATTATTATAAACATTGCCACAAGCACCAAGAGAGAGAGAAAGAGAGATCGGTGAGGTGGAGAGAGAAGACGTTGGTGGCTCCAGGCGAGACATCTCCAGGTGAGATCGGCAGCTCCAGGGGAGATTAGCTTTAGCAACTCGAGGTGGCTTTGGGCAAGATCTGCTTCAGGTGGTGTTAAGCGAGATCGGTTTCAACAGCGGCTTGAGGATGAGAGAGAAGAGGGAGCTGTGGAGGACGATCTAGGCGAATATGATAGCGAGATCGGCGGCGATATCGGCATCTTCGGCGAGATTGGTGGCTTTGGTGAGATTAGTGAGAAAGAAGAAATGGTGGGAAGAGAGAAGAAGTTCTAGATGAGAGAAAAGAGAGAGAGAGTCTAAGTGAATGAGAGAGAAACAGTGAATGAGAGAGAAACGGTGAATAAAAAAATAACAAAACCATGTGACATATTTGTCCGTACTGTGCCAAATATGAGAGTGTATTGCAGTATGTCTCAAAATTTTGACATATTTAATACACCTCATGATGCTCTGTTTTTGGTGTTTCATGTGCCAAATGTCAAATATTTGGCATTTGACACACCTGATGAGAATGCTCTAAAAAAGCAGTTTATGAATTAATATCACAATTATGCAGCTTCATATCTCATATACAATTGTCATAAATATTCCAAACTCAATCCATGACAAAAACTTGAAGCTAGCCCCAGCTGGTGTGCAGAGTTATGAGCTTGGAATTAACACATTAAACTCTTAACCTGTAATGAGAGTCGCGTATTTCTGCAAAATAAATGGTCAAGCCAACATTTAATCTAGCTGCTTGTACAATTATTATTGCAACAGTTAAAAGCATGTAGCTGATTGTCTGTCCAGTCATCATGCAATTGCTTGTCTTCCAAGATTTTGACATTGAAAATTGTCTCACTAGAGTTTAAAATAATCAAAATATTGACTCTAAGAGGCTCCTGGAATGTCCTCTATATTCCTTATCTGTTATATAAAATGGTTAGCTGACAAGGCAATAGACAGTAGTGTATCATTTTCTGATAATTATCAAAGAAAAGTTAATGATTTTTGGATGGACTCAGATAAAGATAATAATAATAATAATAATAATAATAATAATAATCCGGTTGCCCTTCGAGCATACATTAATTATCAATTTTAAAAAACTTTTTATGAGAAATTAAAAAAGTTGTCAAAAAAGTAAATTACTTTTTCACATTCCCAATAATAATATCCTGCATAAGAATTGTCAAGTTGGGCTACTACGGCCAAAATCCTTATAGTCAAAACCAACACATCTTGGTGTTTTAAGGGAAGATGTTTAGGATTGACTCCTCAACTAAGAAAAAAAAAAAAGATTTTGGCAACTGCTACGTATCATTCTGCAGGGCCAAAAATGAATACATTAGTGTTGAATGACAAATTATCCAACCAGCATTGTTAGCAGGATAGACAAGATAAGTTCAATCTTATTTTGAAACTTAAATTTTTTGCTAGCCAATTAATATGTAAGTGAAATTTGATCCTAAATCTTTTATCAAGCGACAACAATTTTTATCAATTAAGCTAATCAATGGATCAGTAGGTTTTTTATTTTTATTTATTTTTAGGTTAGCTTGTTGTTGATATGGATGGATAAGTAGTTATGAGTTCTAAATACTATTGCATATTAAGATTTAGATGTTATGATAATCTAATCCTCGTTGGATTAATTTAGTTATATACAAATTGATGTGTCATTAACTATCAAAAAATTGATTCTAATGATATAAAAAAAAATGATTCTAAAAAAAAATTTATCAATCTTTTCCTTTTTTTTATAGAATTACCAAATTAAATAATTCATATATTCATTTATTAAGTGATTAAAACTTACCAATTATATTCATTATCGTTTTCATATAATATTCTTAGTACTTTAGCCTTTTCTATAAAATACAGACACCAATAATGAGGCACTAAAGAATATACTGTTGGGCTGTTTTGAAGCTAGTCTGCTAGGATATCGGCATTCCCAGGATGCCAGAGAAAAATAAAAAAAACTATACATTACAGAATGTTAGACAACTTTAGAGTCACGAAAAAGAAATATGCAAAATGACTCAATAATTTGAAACCAGATTAGGTCACAAGTTCAAATGCATAATATCTCAGACGACATTACTCGTGGACTGTGGACATGACCCCACCAAAGTACTGCTTTCATTGAAAAGCCATTGCCTTGGTGATCTTCTCCAGTTTCATGACTCAAGATAAATAGTACAATCTTTGAAAAACATGACTTTATGAATACCAATAATTAAACTAGCTCAAGCTCATATGATGTGAATCTTATAGGTTGAGTGTCAAGAAAATAAAAAAAGAAAACCCTTTTACCTAACTTTTCTCCGACCGATCGAAACCAATATACTTAAGATTGTACCCAACCGTATTGGAGTCCGAGATTTTCAACCTAAAAAATTACCATTATTATTGGTGGGAACTTAATTTGTAGAATTTAGGAGGCTAAAAACTTAGGTGGGCCGGTGCGGACCAGAGTCGCCTAGAAAATGAAATTGTTTTTGCATGGATTCTTCAATCTTCATTTCAACGTTCAAACACGCTACTCCTAGGAGCCAATTTTTTTAGATTAAAACCACGTCATTATGGACCTGACACCTTAAAATAATATTCAGGCCGGTCATCTTTCAGTCTTTTCAATTGCGTCTCCACTAAACCATCATTTCCTCCATGACGTACTACACCTGCACTCTATTATCACAATCCCTATGTCTTGAAGGAAAATGCTACTAAATTTTGTCACAACTTCCTTATGTAACAAATTGAGAGCTGGTAGAATAAAAATAGTGAATTAATAACTCTATCACTCACAACTTGTTATATGGATAAGTTATAACAAAAATTTTAGTATCAAATTCAAAAAATTAAAAAAAAACAGTTTTGTTTTAATTATCTTTACTTTATATGTTTATTTTATTAATAATGTTAGGAACACAATAAAGACTCATTAGTGCACTGTACACGTTAGAATGCAAATACATGCTCATATGACTCATATTACAATATTTTCACATTATTTTTAAATTAACATGTCAAAAAATTTAAATTGAAAATTGCGATATATATAGTATAGGGAGATTATGGGACAAAAAATAAATCCACTTGGTTTCAAACTTGGTGCAACCCAAGGTCATCATTCTCTTTGGTTTGCACAACCACAAAATTATTCCTAAGGGCTACAAGAAAATCAAAAAATCCGAGATACCCTTGTGTGAGTTAAAAATGTTTCTAACAATACTCTTATTTTATTATCCGTCTTATTCATTGTTTGTTTAACAACAATAACAGCTCAAACATGGAGCAAGCCGGATTGCATCTAAATAGTACAACCATGACTTTAATAACAGATACCGTCCAGCTGAAAAATCTTAATTATCTGATTGCCATTCCTCAATGAAGTTAAAATAAAGAAAAGAAAAAAAGGGCTTAGAAGCAAGAATATGTGATGAGGAAAAACATACATGCAATGCGGTGCCACTTGTCACTGTGATCTAGCAACACGTGTCCGTGAACGTACCTTAAGTCTCCCAACAATAATTATAGCACAAGTTAAATAATGCAACGCCGATGGGCAATTAGACACCCATTTAATGTAAAAGTCAGCGCCAAGAAAAACGGTCTTTCGGGTTAGCACTCCACTGCATACAAAAGGACCATATTGGCCTTCAACATCTCATACTATATATCGAATCAAAACCTACATTTGTATCATAAAGTTGGGCATGGATACATGTATCTATAATTATATGATCACAATCTCCAAGTTTTTTGAGTCAGCCAACGAGCAAGGTTCTTGTATAATGACCTGCATCACAAGTAATCATCATTTGGAATACAAAAATGAGTATGATACTATAATGCAAATGATGCTGATTTTTATTTTATATATATTTTTAGTACTTTGTAACAAGTTGGAGAGAGAGATTCGAGTCTTGATCTCAAGAAAACCAAGCAAGAACTCTCGGTGTTCGTTTGCCCAAGATGAACGCGTGTTTTGCATTTTTCTGGCTGGTCTCATGACACTGTTCATGAACCAGCCAACCCCCAACAAACGCAGCAACATTATTTTATGGTTTAAAAATTATTTTTTTATAGTGTTTTGAACTCTTGGTGTTCGTTTGACCAAGATGAACGCGCGTTTTGTGTTTTTCCGATTGGTCCCATGACACTGTTCATGAACCAGCCAACCCCCAACAAACACAGTAACAATGTTTTATGGTTTAAAAATTATTTTTTTATAGTATTTTTAACAATAAGTTTTCAATTTTCATCAAAATATGTAGTATCCAAACACACTCTTGATATGTTAATTAAAATCAGTGGTTTTCCAAAAGAGATTTGGGCGGTTTTGGTACTTAATGATTTAATTGCAAAATTAGTGACAAGTGGGACATTTACGTCATTTCATTCGAATTTATTGTGAATTTTGGCTCTATCTTCACCACAGATTGCCCCCTCCTTTATAAAAAGAGTACTCACCAGCCTTCATTTGCCTGCACTTAAAGATAATTAAAACTTACTTCTACTGCCTTAGTTATCAATTGGATCTGTTCTCTGCCAACAATAGAATCATGGGGATTCATTATCTCAGGCTTTCATTTGTGGTCTTTGTGATCACTCTAGCAATCAGCCAGCAATCAAATTGCCGCCAAATATACAACAGTAATAGTGAAGAAGCCAAGCCAGGAGTTAAGAACAACTTCTATTCTCGGTATTCATGGCATTTCTCTGCAAAGGCTCCAGTGGGATCCGCCAAAGATGATATCGACCCAATTTATGGAGTCTCTCTTCGAACAGTTCCACAGGGACCAAACCCACTTCATAACTGATCAGCCTTGTTGAAAATCATGTGTGTATTCGGTCAAGACAAAATTTTTGCAGTTTGTAGTGTAATTTTTTCCTTCTTTTTCTTTACAGAGATGTATGATATATAGAGTTGAGAAGGAACTTGATTGATTGTAGTGTTTAAAGAAAATGTAATTGTGCTTGATTGAATAGTAAAGACAATAAATAAAACATGCATGCATACTTGGATAAAACATGAAATTTAATCATGTAGTTTGTTGGAGTTTTGTTTTTCAGCAGAGCTGCAATCTGATCTGGTGGATACTTGACGAGCTAGATGATTGCAATAAAGAAAGTATGGGCAAAAACAGTTCAAGTTTGAGATGATTGTAATAAAAAAAGGTATAGGCAAAAACAGTTCAACTTATCAAAAGGTAAGTAGTGAGTCGAATAAAGAATTTTCATGGCATAAAAACAATGGATTTAGTACAACAGATGACTTGAATGGAGATCAGCCACCGACTAAAAGTATGTACAATTCTAAAGAAGTGTAATGGTTTAGACAAGAAGTCAAATTCAAGCACATCAATCCATTACCAACTAATTTTGGCTTTACTATCAGCCTGAATGGTGGGGCAGAAGTTTGGCTTTTCAGTGAATTTTTTAATTTTTAAAGATATAGTAGAAACAATAATCGATTGGCAATCCTATACGTGTTTTATAGTTCATCCTCAGCAAGGTCAAACATTGCCTTTTGGACAAATTCCCATATGTGACCTTCATCGCTAAAAGCCAAACAGGAATGTGAAAGGTCTTAATAATATGCAACTGCATATATAAAATATATTTTCCTTATATAGGAGAATCACATAGAAGATGAAGGTTAGCAATCAAGGATTTACACTAGCACAGATTAGAATGATCAGTCAGTGGGGCCCCAATACAGAAATGTGCATCCCATGAATTATAAATATATATATATATATATAGAAGAAGAATAAAAGATAAAAGAAAACAGGAGACATCTTCCTGATGGTACACCCTTTTCTCCAGCATTCTCCAAGAATGGTACTAAATTGGGTTCGAAATATCATCCAAAAGATTGCTTTCCTACCAGGATTTATAAGAGCTGGTCCTGACATAAACCACATAAATAACAATTTTTTTTTTTTTTTTTTTAATCTAGACAAGGAACATAGACCTTAAAAAAAAAACTCGTGCTTCTGTCTATGCTTAAATGCTGAGCATGCTATGCTTTTATATATATGCAAACAAGCAATAAACAAGTTTTCAAAAGTATGTTACCCTTGTTGAAGAGACATGCAGCAAGAAATGGGCAGCTATACTTTATTTAAAGGAAACAAATTCAACGAAAAAAAAGGGGGGGGGGGGGGATGGGGGGTAAGAAACACTGACCTGTACATGTACTCTTAGAAAGTAAAACAAACCGAGCAAGAATGTCTTTTCAATACCTGAAACATAAGACATAAAATAAAGACAAGTCCTCGTTCAAATATGCATCAAATTAAATTAACATGGATCACAAACCGTGAAGGATGCTTGCTACATGATCTCAGTGCCCACTGGGTCAACAGAAAAATGAATAGAAAGTGTTTTCTGGGTGATTGGCTGGAACTCAGAACTCCACATCTGTTTTTTTATCAAATTCAAGGATAATTCAGACTCTTGCAGATTAATCTCTTCAACAAAAATAAATTTGCGATAGCTTGAGTTGGAACTGGAAAATAAATTTTTGGAATTGGAGGATTCAATGGGAGGTGATCTCATCTCAAATGGCTTTCCAAGATCTCTAATTCCAGAAGTTCAGCCTCATCCCTAAGTAAAACTTCCAGATTTCCCAAAAATTTTGGATTACTTTTCAATTTTGACCAAGTCGAAAACAAATCTCAAAACTGAATTTAAAACTTGGATTAGAACTATACATTAGATAAGGATCATAAATAGAAAACTACCATGAAACAAATAAGTAAGCCTAAGAATTCTGTAATATAATATCTAGAATAATGGTAAAACTTGGAAATCCTTAACCATTTGATGGGGTAGAAAAAGCATATATTCATCAAGAAGTTCTGCACCACAAGGGTGTGTAAAATTTGATAAGAAAATGATTTTCATTTGATACCACAAACTTGAACAACAAACAAAATCTTAAAAACACAAATCTATAATCAATAGATTAGGCTCCTTACTTCTTTGTATTCTGAGCTGCCCACAAATATCTCAAAGGCCTCAACTGCAAAACATGCCAGTACACAGCAGTCAACAAATGGAGATGCCATATAATCAGATATTAAACACAAGAGAGAGCTCACGGGACCGAAATCGTATCACTACTCCATGTGTAAATTCCTTATTGCCGGGATTACAATTCAAACCTGACAATCAGATACTAGTAAGAAACGATATATCGTCAAATCATTGCATATATAAGAATAATTCTTCATACGAGCCCAAAAAAAGAGAAAAAAAAAATCTGATCCAAGCCGTAAAGAGTTAGCTGTATAGCTGCTATGAAATGTGGATTACTTTATTATTTATAACCTCTTTACAGATCAAATTAACTTCTTAATCTGCAGTAGCCTGCTCAGGGAAAACCACTAAGCAGCATAACAACTAATGAGTTTCACCTCAAACACACACCTTGAGTAGATTGGACAATTAACGACGGAAATCCATGTGTCAGCCTTGCCAGAGAAGCCAATGCATGTTGTACAGGTGCACCAAATGCATTATCAACAAATGAAATTAAAAGCACAAACTCCACACCATAATTGAACTCCTGTCACAAAAGTAATGTGAATCTCTTTAGAAGTTACTAATAGATGCCAGTAACCAGGGACAAAAACCATATTGCTACGTGTTCAACTGATAATGGAAACTCAAATATTTTTTGGTTCAAATTTGTTAATAAAGACATAAATGCCAATAAGCCAGAAATATTTCATTTCCAAGCATTTCAATGCCTTTGACACATTTGCATGATTGGCAATATAGAATTTCATTTCCAAGCATTTCAACGGCATTGCTGCATTTACTTGATTAGCATTGAGCTATAGACAAATAACTACAGGGAATCAAAATTTAAAGCCTTGCCATAGCATCTGCCAGAGAGTTAAAAGTACGTCACTCCTCACCTCTCCTTTCCTAAAGATGGGAAGGATATCATCTTCTACTTCAGCTTCGTAATCCACATTGATTAGACCCTGTATATAAACAGCAAAAGACAGTCCAACATGAAAATCTGAGGTAAGGTTTATTCAAAAGAACACTGGAAGAAAGAGAAGTATGAACAGAGTGTCAGTGTTTACATGTCAGGCCATACATGACAGTAAGGCAAAACATGCTTTTTGAGAACTCCCAAGTAGAAAGGGTTCTCATAGAACTTTGCAAGATCTTCTTTTATTTGGAAACGCATGTAGACAGCATGGGTGTAATTTTCAAGATTTTCTTCTGAGATACGTCCTGCAGGAGCAATTAGAACATATATTTAAAGATAAATCAATAAACATATAGTTTGTCTGAGTGTGAGCACCAGCATGCATGTCTGTGCGCCTAATCAAAATTGCAAATTAATTGATAGGTTATGCACATAGGCCGACATTTCAGCATAGATGGGACAACCGGACAACTATATTTACACTTCAGATTCTTTGAGAAGAATATAATGCCTGATTCAGGCGAGGAATGCTAGCTATTCCTTATGTGCCCTTGCATTCAATGTGACTCACCTAATGATATTGCAACAATGCCTCTCATTTGATATTGGGTTGTATAAAGATAATCCAACATATCCTTCTCTTCCTCATCAGTTAAATTCTCCTTGGTTTTGAGTAGACATATATGTTCCACAACTTTTCTGTAAAAAATAGAAACAATCCAAATTTAACCAGAGCAATAAGATACAGAACAGCCAATGGAATTATATCATAATGCTAAAGGGAGTGGTCTTGCAACTATAACAAATTGATATGGGGTGAATAAGTCAATTTGCAATGATTTCCTGGATTAAGGGTCGGATAAAAAAAAAAAAAAAAAAAAACTCAACCATTTCTTTGAGTCATTTTTTCACACAGGTAATTCCAATCAATCATAACCGTCATTGTCAATTGGCATATTAAAAGGAGCCTTGGAAACACAAAGGCCACCCACCATTTATCCTATATCTGTTCAATAGTTAGGTTCATTTGATAGATACAATTGTTTGTAATTCAGACACCAACAAAATTAAGGAGAAGAATTAAAAAAAAGGGATTGGGTTTTATTTAACCTTTTCCGCTGGGAATTGGCGGTTGAGTTGCTTTGGTCGTCAGCAGCGGAAACCACCATTCGCCGACTCAGTTCCCGCCTAGAAGACCACGTGTTCATCACTCGAGAAACTGGAATATTATAATAATAATATTCATACAATTTTTTTTTTAAAAAATAAATAAAAACGTAAGAGAGAGAGAGAGAGGGGAGAATGAAACGCACCGTTTAAAGAAGCGGAGCGCGGGAATAATGGTTGGTGGATGAGAAAAGTGGAAGTGGGAGACGGAGTTGGGGCTTGAATCAGCATTCTCTCTCGACTCTCGACCTTTTCTTTGTGGCTTTGCCTTTCAGAATCTTCTCTCTTTTGCTTCTCCGGTTAGTCACTTTCTGTGTGTCAGTGTGTGTGTGTTCCTTTTTTCTTTTCTTTTTTTAAAAAGAAAAGAAAATGGGTGGACTAGGAAAAACGATCTGTAAAATAGCCGTTTATTGCCGCATTTTTTTTTTCTCCCAATTATCAGTACAAATATTATTAAAAAAATTATTACCCTTCTAAATTATAATATTGTTAATGTTACCCAATTTATCTATTACGAGACTAAATAAGATTTATTAGCTAAATTTGTCATCGTAGCTTTAAGATTTTGGAATGTTTTTGGATAATGTTTACGTGGATTAATATTGAGCTGCGGCACTTACTGTTACTCAATACTGACTACTGAGGGCCTCAGCCTAGAGCATTCAAATATAGGCTAGCCATTTGCAACTTTTATTATACGCAAAATCATCCCAAACAACACAAGGATAGCTTCAAGCTTCAAGCTTCAAGCTTCAAGCTTCAAACTTCAAACCAATCAAAATCTTCTCTCGCCAAGTCTAGTGAGTAATACCGCACCATTTTATTTTAATTCATTTTTCACTGCCACATGTCTGTCTAATGCATTAATGAGACGTGTCAATTCTTTGGAATTTATCTTCCACAGAAATCATAAAATAAATCCACTAATTTAATGGATTTTTTTTTTTTTTTTTGCAAACAAAAATCTAATGGATTAATAAAAAAGGAAAATTCTCAAATTTGGCCTCTTTCTTTCTTTTTTTTTTTTTTTTTTTTTTTTTTAATTATCAGATATCAAGTAATGGTACAAGAGATTCAGCAATATGAAAAAACAAAAATACTACAAGAACAGATATAAAATAGTAATGAACTGTTAAGCGCAAATCTGGCAGGAGTCATCAATATGGATTTAAGCTGCTAGAACACTTCCAATCTACATAAACCCAATGCTACTAGCAATAGAGCATGTTGTATCTTGCCCTACAATTGACCTTCAACCCATAGCTCAATAAAGGGTAATCCTAAGTCCTAACATCAAGATTTATTGTCAGTAAGGTTCCGGAAAAGCTCTGGAAGATGGGCATTGGTCAGCTTTGTCCTCTTGGTGATCTCATGCTTCTTCTTCTTTGGCTTGGGCTTGGAGGACATGCCTTGAACCTCTGACCTGGCTCTCCTCTGAGCAGTGTTGGTGGCAGGCTTCATCCCATTCTTCTGGAGATCCCTTTCAATGTCAATCATATCACGAGGCAATTCAATCCCCCGAAACAGCAGTTTAAGGTCATCATCCACCTTGATGGGTACCCTGGGGTCATTTGGGTAGGCAATGTCTTCCTGTGAATCAAAGTTTGATAGCAGCCAAATCTGACCTGCACCTTTCAATGCCTGAAGAAAAATGAATTCATAAAATTTTATGGCAATAGAAACAGGCAATTGATTTAATTGGGCCGCAGCTTTCAAAGTCAGAAGAAGAATGAAGTCATATGATTTGTATGGCAAGAGGGACAGTAAATTGACTGATCTCACAGCAGACATTGACACATTACTACCACTCAACTTTTTGTTGGAAAACGAAGATGGTCATAAACTTCATTTTTTAAAGGTACAAGAAAATCATTACAGAGGTAAGATTTTCCACAAAGCTAAAACAAAGACCAAGCAGGCGATGAGCAAGCAAGAGAGAGAGAGCCAATAAAGAAAAGGAAAAACAAAGTCACAGAATAAAGGGGCAAACAAACACCAAAACACAACCATTGAGTAATCAAACCATTCCTTGTATACACCTCCAAAGCCACCACTCAGGCTTTTGCAAAGAAAAACTTCTGAGAAAACTGATTTAAGCATCCAAAGCCAGAAAACATACAGATGCTTCAATGGCTTCTTGCAAACACAACAAAACTCTGCCTAAATATTCAAGGTCAAATTTATCACATCCGACTATATTGCACATGTGTATCTGATTAAATTATGACCATTCAAACACCTATTTTTATTGGTAAATTACATGTGCACTAGACGCTTTTTGTGCTCACGAATTATGACCTCACCCTCCGCCTTAATCTTACAAGAAGAGGTGCATTTAAACCAAAACTCACCAGTCATGTAGCCTTTTGCTTTATTTTATTGAGAAAAAGAGTTCCCCTTTTTTTTTTGATGGCGTGGAGCCTCACCAAGGCAAGGCCCTTTGGACCCATCCCTGAGGATTGAACCAAGGATACATGATTCCACCAGCCAAAACCATGTATCAAGTAATCCAGGGGCACTCCTTGTGAGGATTCAAACCTAGGATGTTTGGGTTTAAAGCTCATCCCAACCCTCTAACCACTAGTCTACACCTTGATGGGTTATTGAGCAATAGAGTTCCTTGTTCCAACTTATTAGCCATTCTAACACCAAAAGGTCAAAGGGAAGGGTCTCAATCACTACTTCAGGCCTTTTTCAAATCCCAGAAATACACAAAATTACCAGTCACCTTTGAACAATATTAGGTGAGTCGAACACACAGAATCAAATCAATAAAATTCAAAGTTTTGTTTAGTGGCCTTCAATGCAACATGAAACATTTTACCAGGGACCACAATGAGGGATAGCTATGCAGCAAAAATTCTCAAAGAGATTGAGGATCAACAAGTACAGGGGGAAAAGGCTTAGGAATCAACACCAAGCAAAAAAAGAACAGAACCTAAGAATCAACTCCGAGCCTTTGATAAAATTCTAATAAGAAATTTTACTATTGAGCTTTAGGTTCTTTAAATAGAGTTCCAAACTTATTATTTGAATAAGGTAAGGAATCAATTCTAATTAATGATACTAATTCTACCAACTTAGTAAGAAAATAAATTAAATCCCTAAACCAAGTAGTAAAAGGAGATATTATTCAAGCAAGTATTGATCAATCTTCTGTAGCTCATCTTGAGTGATCCAAATATATTCAAGCAACTATGTCTTTAACTCCTCCACCCCTAGTGGAAACAATCTCCTCATCTACAATAGCACCAATATGTTCCTTACTTGCAGGTGGTAGAATTAGCGGCGTGGGATGGGGTTTAAGGATGTCAATGGGGGCATAGGAATTCTCATCAGCAGAGATATCAAGGATAAGTGTTGGATAACTACAAGCTACCACATCCTCCATACGAAAAGTAGTTAATGCCATAATCAGGTGGAAGGTCAATGACATATGCATTTGGACTGACTTGTTTCAAAGTTTTGAAGAGTTTGGGCGCTGTAGGCTTGCAATTTCACATACTCATAGATGATGACACAAGAAGACATCCAATCAGTGACCCTTATGGAAGAAATATGCTACCACTTGGGCCTAAGGCCTAATCAATTAATTTTTACAATTAATTCTATTTACTTTACTTAATTAGTTAAACATATTTTCCTTTTCCTACTAAGTTTAGGGGATTTAATTCCTTTTTTCACTAGATTCGTAGAATTAATGTCATTGGTTATAATTGTTTCCTTTCCTTACTATGATAATAAGTTCGAAACTCTATTTAAAAAACCTGGAGCTCAGCATTATGCTTTGCTACTATGCTTCAGTACTAAAATTTCCTATTGGAATTTTTCCAAAACTGATTCTAGGTAACCCTCAGTGTTAATTCCTAGGTTTTGTTCTTTTTCTTGATTGGTATTGATTCCAAGCAAACCTAAGTGTTGATTCCTTGGGTTATTCTTTGTTTTTTCCTGTTCTTGTTGATTCTCAACCCCTTTGATGAATTTCTGGTGCTCTTATCAAGACATGAATACCATAATATAAAAGCTGATCTAAGAACATTAGACATCCACATATTGCATTTACCTGCAAGTCTTCCATCACAGTTGGATAAGCGTCCTTAAGATCAATGACAGCAATGCCCTCTGGAAATTTCCTTACTAAGTAAAGAAGCTGACTCTTGTCCTTCAAATCATGCTTGGACTGCAGATAAATAATAAGTCAAAAAGTCATTTACCATGAAAGAGTCGTAAAGGAAATGACTAAGCGCAACTAAAATGCTATCAGCCCATGAAGATCTGCAGCTATACAAGTTTAAACTTACCTTGTAAGAGAAACGTTTTCCATCATAGTGGACTTTCAGGTTATTCCTCAAACTATCGAATACAGCTTTGTTGGAATTGATATCAACATAAACAGCATCATTTATTTGTTCAGGTGTATAGGCTAGCCTTGTCTGCAAACATAGAGAGCATTCAACTGGTGGTTAGTAGCATTCATCTGGTCCTACCAGTGCTACTGTAAGTCAGTAAATCACATGGACCTCTAAAATTGTCACAAAAGACAAGAAGGGAGACGGGTTATATACTCGATTATTAAAGTAAACTAAAACACACCTACAAATTTCCCACAAGCATCTATAATTTATACTTACCTTCAATTGGAAGTACATCTGTTAATTAAGCAGTATCAGTTTTCCAGTAAAATCAATGCCATACAAACAGGGTTTAAATTTCAACAATTAATTGCGAAAGAGTAGGCCAGTTTAGTGAAGGTGCATAGTGATATGAATCCTCTTTTAAAAAGATTAGTAGTCTCACAGATAATAACACAATTCTAAACTCGACCATCTTGCTCTTTTCCAAATTAACATTAACCTGATGACTGCACAAAATAAGACATTAAAATCTGAATTTTCTCCAACTCAGGTCCCTGGTTGACGAAGTAATTGTGATATTGGCATAAAGAGAATTACGAATAAACATCATTCATGAGGAGCATTCAGCATTGTAAATATGACAACAAAACATATACTTGCATCAGGGAACATATATGTATATATAAAGGATAGGATAATCAAGTACAAACCTCTAGCAGGAGATCTATAACACGCTTGATTTGGGCTCCTACGGGGGCTTTCCGGATACTGTTGATATGTTGAAGTCTCTCTGTATCATTTGAAAATTTGACAGCAGGAGCGGGGGCTCTTGCACTGACTGACGGTGCTGCTGGCGCTGGCGTAAATTTATGACTTGTCACCTTATTAGATGCAGCAATGCTTGTGAGGGTTGACTGGCACTTCTCTTGCTGCTTCTTGAATCTATCTAATTTCTCTTGTAATGCCATCTAGAAATAAAAATATTTTCTTTAAGGCTGCTCAAACCCACCAATAAAATGTAAAAATATGATAAAGAAGTGCTTTAAAGTGCAAGATTGTAATATTGGACAGAGTTTAAATTAACTGACTAAATCACCACAATGATTTCAAAACTTAAATCAAGTCATAACATGAAAAATGCAGGAAGAATAAACAGCTAGAAATCAAAGCATAGCAAAAAGTTACTAAGAAAGCTTCATACTACAATATCATGCAAGCGCAAGTCTACTAGCAACACAAGTTTCTTCTTAACAGAACACTAATGGAAGTGATGAGGCCGTTCACGGACAACATTTTAGAACTTTTAATCACAGACCCACAGTTGAATCAACATGTCTCGCTGGAAACCGAACTATGAATGACAAAAACTTCAATAGTCTCCCTACATTAAACATCTGATCTTTTTTTGACATTCATAGTTAATGCAATAACAATTTTTTTCATCTGATCTTCTAATGGCTTAATGCAATAACATGTGCAACAATTTCACCACCAAATGCAGTATTCAAAGAACAAAGGACAAATAAGAAATTGAGTTTCCAATGACCATACTACACAACAATTAGTGATCAAACAACATGGTAAATAGGCTCTAATATTTGATCAACGATTAGGATAAAATCAACATTTTCCAATGATTCCTCTCTAAAGTTGAAAATTTAAAGGCTAAATTTCTTCTCTTTGATTAACATTTTATAAACATATGCTTAAACCATAACAAACCTTTTCTGAGCTCCTCAATGGAAGAATCAAAATTCAGTACTGGGAAATCAAAATCTATTTTCCAAAGACAAATATGAGACAATAAATCAACAAAAAAATTCATATACATACACAAAATGCCAATAACCAAAACCCTAGTTTGGGAAATCAAAATTCACTCTCCATCTCCAACCAAGAAATGACTAGCAGAAGCCCCTAAATGGTTCATTTATAGGCACAACTACAAACAAATTTCTTGCAGAATTAGTGCCAGAAAATCTCTGGCAAGTTGGCAAGAACTAAATCACAGAAATGAGAATAAAAGCTATTATGTTGATAGGAACAAGCTCTTATGTTGTATTTGATGGCTACCAATTTGCACTAGTGATAAAGTATGAAAGGGATAAGACAAATATGGAGGAAAGTTATCTGTTTTTTTCAGGATCCTCAATCCTTGTATGACAATTGACAAGCATATTATGGCGGAATAAGCACATATGCATAATATCCTGTTTTATATGATAAAGAAAAAGAATATTAAGCAAGGCTATATTTGAAATCCTCTCTCTCCACATTTGAAAGGACTCGATGGATTTCGCCAGTGGTTTCCTAGTTCCTACGATCCCAACCATCTCCATTGTATAACACCCATATCACAACATACTTAGCCCTTATGAAGTGTTTTCTTCGAATTAATAAACAAACCTCATGCCAACATAGAAATGACCCTGGATAGAGGCACCAATGATGAAGTTAAAAGAGAAAAAAAATATACTAATCAGGTAGCATTAACCCCAAGGGGTAGCACAATCGGACATAAACCATGCTGCATGAAACGGAGATCACTAATTCGAATCTACCCTTCCCCCGCTGCTTACTGTCAAAACTTACTTATATAGTTACATTATAAGGTAGCATTATTGAGCTGACCCAAATCTCTCTCTCTCAAACTGAAGAAGTTGCTGTTTTTGCTTATAATTTCAGTTTTGACTTGGTAACAATGTTCTAGAACGAAAATTGATTGCAATTTCACATAAAGAAAATTAAAAAAAAAAAAAAATAACTGCGAGTCCTAATTGGGCGTACAAACACTGATCACATTGCAACAACAATAAGGCAAATGAATCCCATGCAAATCAAAGCATCAAAAGTGGTAATAAGAAAAATATTTCGACAGAATTCGTGAAAAATGAAATTAACAAAAAGAAAAATAAAAATTGCAAGAATACCTTTTAGGTTTGAGTGCCGGTGTAGGGCCTTGTGACGCCGCCGGAGCACGGAGGCAGAAGAAGGTCGGTGTGAGGGAGAAGGGCAAGAGAGAGAATTTCGAATTTTTGGTAAAGGCAAAGCTGAACAGAACACAGAAAGGAGGGCTGTCCGATCCGCAACTCAACGAGTTTCACAGGTCAGTCCGCAAAACTTTTATTTATTGGGACACAAAAACAAAATTTTACTTTACATAGGCCAAAATACTTCCTTTTTTTTTTTTTTTGTTCTTTTTTTTTTATTGACATTCACCAAAATACATTGGCCAAGTTTTTTTTGTTTCCAATTATTTTGTTATATAAATATATCCATTACGTGGTCTCAAATGAAACACATCAGTTATGAGACCTCATTTGGAATTAATGAGACTTGAGTCCCAATACAAAGAACTCAAATTCTACTTAGAACTTAATATATATATATATATATATATATATAGGGAGAGAGAGAGTTTTTACTCATTTGAAACATGAGTCTCTAAGACTTTTATATGGTGTTTGATACGGGGTAATATTTTAGAATTTTTAGAAATATTTAAAGATTCTCATGTTTAGTTACAAATCACACTAGAAAATCAGATGCCAAGAGATTCTGGGTTCTCCCTTTAACCCCTTATAGTAAGAATATAGATTTCCTTTAAAATAGATGCATATCTAGATTAACAATTTAAACAATTTTTCCTTATCATTTAAGCTATTAAGATAAAATTTAAAACAAATCATCAATATATTTTTTTTTGGTCTTTATCTTTTCCCGCTAAAACAATATAAACAAGATAAACAATTTTATTGATATATTCTTTAAAAATTATTATTAAGAATAAAGTATTTGAGAATTTAAATAGTTATTTTTGTATTGTACTTGTCATTTAAAAATGTTAGACTACAGTTTTAATAAATTTGTTATAATTTATAGTTTATATTTTGTTTTCATTATTTATTTAGAGGAAGTTTTTTTTTTTTTTTCCTTTTTAAAGGACTTGGTAGTTCACGTTCAAATTTAAGGATAGAATGAAAAAATTAAATAATTCATTTAAGATTCCTAAGAATAAACCAAACATTATCATCTCATATTCCTAAGAATCTTATTAGATTCCCAATGAAATCAAACATAAGAATAGTTACATTCCTAGGCATTCAGATTGCAAAAAATCACATTCTCAAAAATCTAGATGTCAGGAGTAATGTAGATTTCCTCGTACCAAACACCACATTAGTTTAAGGCTATATGAATATGTTTGTAAAAATAGAATAATGGGCAAAAGAGGTTGGCCAAAAGCATGCAAACTTTAATATTTAAGATTTAATTGGTAAAGGCAAGTTTGCATATTTCAATTAAGTGTTTGGCTCCAAATTAAAAAGCTAGCCTATTGTACTATTCATCTTATTTTTCTACTATTCATGGGCTCCACTACACTTTTTGGTACTATTCATAAGTCTCACTATACTATTTCAGCTAACTTTTACCTTTATCTACAGTATTTTTAGTAAAAAGTTTTCAATTTCTGCCAAATAAGCAGATTCTATACAGATCCTAAGTCCTAAATTCTAATGATGTTATTGGTATAGGCAATGCTTTCAATGTACACTTTTAGTATTTAAAATTAAAAAAATGATTCTTATTTAATCGTTCTTCAATCCCTTAATCTTGTGAATTCCAGTTAGTTCAACTCATCTACATAAAAAATGAATTAATATCTTAACCTGATAATAAAAATAAATCTTCATAGAACAATATCATAAGTTAAAGTTCTATCATATCTAATTTAATACCCTTATTTTTTTTAGTGGTAGGACTAAGAAAACGAAAAATTATTATTATTATTATTATTATTATTATTATATCCCGTTAGAGATAGATTCATTTTAATTTATTACATAACCTTTATAAACTATATGATATCAATCACAAAAAAAAAAAAAATAATAATGCTAAGGATATCATCTATATATATATAATCAAAACTTCTGAAATTCTCACAATTTTTCACATCATTATATTAATTTATAAAATAAAAAAAATTAATTTTTTAAACTAAATAGTGAGAGAGTCCTATTTATCCTTAATCCTAAAGATTGTTTTTTTTTTATAGAAAGAAGTAAGTAAATTTTATTAAGCTAAATCCGATTGGAATACATCCTCCAAATCACTAGGTAAAAATTTTACCTATACATCCATATCTGCAGATAAAATTGCTCTTCTAGCTAAGGCCTAAGCTAATCTATCCCCCTCCCACCTAACATGCTGAAACTTGCAAAACCTCGTCGAAGCACTGACTCTCCTACATTCATTAGTCACATGGCCAAAAAGTGTATTACAGCTCTTCAAATCGTTCAAAGTCAAAATCACTCTTGAACAGTCCCCCTCAAGCTCAACACTGAACGAACTCAACTCCAAAGCAAACCCAACCGCCCTCCTCGCTACTAAGGCCTCAGCCAGCTCCACAGTCCGAACCAAAGGTATCTTTCGGCTTAATGCAGCAATAACCTGACCCGTGTGATCGCGAATCCAATCCCTGCACAACCCAAAGCATCAAAAAAAGCTGCATCAGGCGGAGGACACCAACGCACACTAGCAGGTCGAGGTACACGTTGAGAAGGCTGAGAATTTGCTTCAAAATATTTCCCAATCAGCTCCTTAGCTCAACTCCCCAATTCTTGAAGACTCCAGGTATGTTGATGCTCACGAAGCCGGTTCCATCTCTGCCATAAAGCCTAAGCAATGGTAGAGAACAAAGCGATTCGATAAGTTGAAAACCTATGCAACACCTCTGCTATCAAATCTATGAAAGGCCGATATTGTCTCTGATACAGAGGAGCAAAACTTGGATCGAATTTCCAAACATATTGGGCCAGGTCACACAACCATAAAATATGCATTAGTGATTCCCTCTGCTCCCCACACAACTCACAGGGCTCATCAACAGGAACAGTGGCGGCTCCAGGAATTTTGTCTAGGGTGTTCCTATTTCACTTTGAAAAAATTTCGGGTCATTTCGATCTATTTTGGGTGTTTCAGGACGTTTCAGTAAATACCGGCTGAAATTTAAGATTTGGCCAGCATGAAGATTGTGCTTTAAAAAATAAAAAATTCTTAAAAAAAATACAAATTGGCATTCTGTACACCGAAAAATCTCAAAAGGAAAAAAAAATGAAAAGAAAATAAATGAGCAAAGGTACATGTACAATAAACTATAAGTTCATTTAAAATATTAATAAAACTATTAATTATTATTGTTTAGTTGTTTCATAAATTTGTTTGACTATAATTTGCTGTATTTTTATTTCATTAATTATTAAATTATTATTTATTATTTATCCTAACATAATTTAATTTGTTTGTCTTTTATAATACATTAGTTAATTAAATTATTAATTATTAGTATTTAATTACTTCATTTTTTTTTTGGGCCTATTGGGTATTTGGTTAGATTGATGTTGGGCTTTTTTTGGCTTGTTCTGTTACAACAATTTTTTTTTTTCCAGATTCTTGTTACAATTTTTTTTTTTTTTAGATTTCAGTTCAAATTTTGTCTGGCATAAAAATTTTGAGGGTATTCCTGATATTTTTTGAGGGTGTTCCTATGTTTTTTTTTAAAGGGTAAATTTTTTTTTAATTATTATATATATAAAAAAAAAAATTCAAGTCCAGGGTGTTCCTGGGAACACCCTGGGCTATGAGTGGCGCCGCCACTGAACAGGAACATGCCTAGCTCGGAGATTTTGCTCTGTCAGAAGAGAGTCCTTAGCTGCGCGCCACATGAAATGACGAATCTTAGTTGGAGACTGAATCTGCCAGAGTTTCTTCCACAAGCACTTCTGCTCTGTTTGTTAGAATTATGTGCCCTAAAAAACAATACCGTGTATTTTTATTTGATAATAAAATTTTATTTTTACATTCATAATTTTTTATAGGTATATTTCATTGTTTAAATGTGGCATGTGATGTCACCTTTGTAGAAAAATCATGTTAATGGTTAAAGAACCAAAGACAGGGAGTAATGATTTTTCATAGATTATTAAATTGTTTTAGGCTATAGATATTAATTGAATATTACCACTGAAGCCTACACTTGTTGTGCTGCTATATGATAGGATGATTTACTCCATTATTGAGGTAGTGACTTTAAGCAAGCAAGTGGGTGTAATGTAACAAGTACATGCACTGAATTGGATCTGATAAAAAACACCTTATGGAGTGATCACTGTTAATTAAAAGGTTGTTCTATCACAATTTTTCTATTGTCTTCAAACATGAGAGGTTTGTGTATATTTATTTACTATGCACATAACTTTGACAATGTCAACTAGTGATGCTAATTTTTTAAAGGCTATATACAGACACGTTGGGTTATGTGTGTATTGAGTAAAATATGTAAATGCTCAACAATGAATCCACTAGTATCTAAAGAAGATAGTATATTCAATTGATTTTCATATTGAAGTTGGACTCAAAACAAAACCGGCCGGTGACATTTTTTCAAATTTTTTTTTCATATATATAATATATATATATATATATATATATATATATATAATATATATATATATATTTAAAGAGTTTTTTCAAAAATATTTTGGAGTCCAATAGAAATTATGAAATCAAGAAATTAAGAGCTACATAAGCTAGGGACATGACAGTAATATTAATCCAGTCCTAGTGGCTTGTGGGAATATAGTGTGGTGGAAGGGCATAGATATAAAATTGAAAGTAAGGGGACCTCATTTGTAACTCTCTAATCTTCAGGGGTCAATTGCATTGTGTTGATGGACATTATTGCAATCTATAGAAGTTCAAATATTTTCTTGATATGGTTGAGAAAATTAAGGAATAATTTTGAAAGAGTTTCAAGATAAGTCAATAACATTCAAAAAGTTATTGATTAATCCTACAGCTGAAGATTAGGATCCCTAAGGATCCCACGTCCAATCTCTCTCTTGGGTTTTTAGAAGTCTTAAATAAGAAATAAGATATTAATATATATTACGTTAGTGGTTGACCATCAGAACTACTGAGTGATACTGCAGTCTTCTGAAAACTTAAAAGGAAATAGAGAGAGAGAGACGTAAATACCTTAGGAGGCAACACGCTTGGGTTGCTAAGAGAGGTACGCAATTTTGTTCTGTTTAAAAATCTATGGTTGTGTGGTACAACGATCTTAAATGAAAATATAAATTTTTGTTTTATATTGCTTCCGCTAAACACTGTTATCATGGATGAACTCGAATTGGCATTCCACTCATCCGAAGCCAAGAGACGATACACACTCTTCACACTATAGTTCCCATCTGTCGTGAATGGCCAAACCAACAAATCTTCCTCACAGTTTTCACTAACATGAACTCGGCTCACCATTTCAGCTTCTTAAGGATAGAACATTGCTGCTAGCTTGCCCGAATCCCAAGTTCTTGTGTTGAAACAAAACAGGTCACAAACCCATGATGCTGTAGAATCGGCTCTAGGGGTAATAATTTTGCTATAACTAGGATTCGGTGACCATCTATGCTTCCAAAACTCTATCTACTCAAATGGTACCCTTCTCTATCACCTCCCAAGCTTGCAAAATACTCCTCCATGCATAGCAGCATTTCGGATGAATAGGAGCATCCAATACACTACAAATTGGAAAATACCGAGCACTAAAGACCTTATAAAGAAGAGTATCTTTTTGGTGAACAAGTCTCCACACCTGTTTAGCTAATAAGGCATTGTTGAATTTTTGAATATCCCTAAAGCCATCCCCCCTACTGATTTTGAAGAACATAAAGAACTCCATTTAACCCAATGAATCTTTTTTTACATCACCTTGTCCCCACCAAAACCTACGAATCATCATTTCGATCTCTTTGCACAAGCTAACCGGTAATTTAAAGACACTCATTGAATATGCTAGAATAGACTGAATTACCGTTTAATCATGACCTCATTTCCTGCCTGTGAAAGTAGCTTCTCTTTCCAACCTTGCATTCTAGCCCAAATCTGCTCCTTCATATTGACAAAACAAGCTTTCTTATCCCTACCAATGAAAGAAGGTAGACCTAAATATTTCTCATAATGCTAAATTACTGATAATCCAAGGGACATTTTAATGGCTTCTTGTGTCTGCTCATCAGTATTCCTACTGAAAAAAAGGGTAGTCTTTTCCTGATTAACCATTTGGCCAGAGTGGCCTCATAATATCCAAGCAAAGTTTGAATTTTTTGACATTCCTTCAAGGTGGATCTGCAAAAAAATCAAACAATCATCTGCAAAAAACAAATGGGTAAGTTTCGGTCCATTCCTGCATAGAGAAAAGCCTTCTATCTCTCCTTCCCTTGTTGATTTTCTAAGGATGGCATCAAGCCCTTCTGCACAAAATAGGAACAGAAAAGGTGAGAGAAGATCACCCTGTCTCGAGCTCCTGGAGGGAGTAATAATTCCTTTCGGCTCACCATTAACTAGAATGTAATAAGATACAGTGCTAATACACTCCATAATCATTGCCACCCAAGAGACCTGGAAGCCCATTTTAAGAAGAAGTTTCTCAAGGAAAATCCACTACATCCTATCATAGGCCTCACTCATATCCATCTTAAGAGCCATAAAACTCTTCTTCTCTGTACAATTAGTCTTCATGTGATGCAAAGATTCAAATGCAATCAGGATATTATTAGTAATCAAACGATCAACAATAATCGCACTTTAAGTTTCCAAAATAATAGAATTAAGCATAGGCTTAAGACGATTTGCAATAACTTTACTCACAATCTTATAAATCACATTGCATAAACTAATGGGCCGAAAATCAAAGACCTTTTCTAGGTTATTGACCTTAGGAATCAAAATGATAAAAGTATGATTTATAGATTTCAAGATAGCACCTGAATTTAGGCAAGATAAGACCGCCTAGTGAACATCCATCCCAATATCAGTCCAATATGTCTAGAAGAAGAGAGAGGGCATACCATCAGGGCCTGGAGCCTTTAGAGGCGCCATTTCCTCTATAGTAGCATCCACTTCCTCACTTGTATAAGCCCGAGCAAGATCGGCACACATCTTTTTGATGACAACCTCGTCCACCCCATCCAAAATTTGGTCCAAAGCATGGGGTTGTGAAGAAGTAAAAAGCCAAGAATAAAACTCATTCAACATTCTAGCACACGTATCCTCATCCTTATGCCACACACCTTCATCATCCCTCAATCCTTTCATAAAATGTTTTCTCATTCTTTGAGTGGCTGACCCATGGAAAAATTTAGTATTCTGATCTCCGCTTTGCAACCATTGAATCCTAGACCGCTAATGCAACATCTTCTCTTCCTTATCATAGAGAACTAGTAGCTCGGATTTAAGGAGAGCCACCTCAGTATAGACCCCATTCCTGATTGAATCCTCCTTAGCCCTTCATAATTGATCCTTGAGTTTTTTAATACTCCTCTGAACATTCCCAAAGTGATCACGGCTCCAAGCTTTAAGCATTTTCTTACACTTCTTCAGCTTTTTGGCAGCAATGAACATAGGCGTACCCTCAACCGAACACTCCCATACTCTTGTAACAATATCTCTACACCCCAAATCTGTCAACCACATAGCCTCGAAGCGAAAAGGCTTTCGTCTCCATCTTTGGTTTTCACAATTGGAATCTAGGGCTAGAAGAATTGGTCTAAAGTAAATCAATGAATATGCCCAACCCTCCCCGTGGGGAACTTCTCCAACCATTCATAATTGGCCACTCCTCTATCTAACCTCTCCTAAATCAATTCACCTTGTCTACGCCTGTGCCAAGTAAAATCCGGTCTAGAAAACCCTAAATCCACAACCCACAATGATCCAAAGCATCTCTGAACATTTGCATTTGACTCTGAGCTCTTGGAGCACCACCTTTTTTTGTCATGCACCTCCAAAAGCTCATTAAAATCCCTAAGGAAGCACCAGGTTAATTTTGGTTTTGAACCAAGCATACGAAGCATACTCCACCCTTCACTTCGCCGGTAGGTATCAAGTTCCCCATAAAAACCAGTCAAACGCCAAGCATTCTCTGAACCTCCTTCAATGATAGAATCAATGTGATACTTTGAAAAGCTATCCACCCAAACCTTTATGTTAGCTATCCAAAGCAAAGCCAATCCACCTCCCTGACCTTCATTCGGGACAATGAATAAATCACCAAAATCTAACATTTCCTTCATACTAACCATCTGTTCCCAATCTGACCAAGTTTCAGACAAGAACACAATACTGGGATCTTGTACTTGTACAATGTCAACAAGCTCTTGAACTGCAAGTCGGTTCCCAAGCCCCTTGTAGTTCCATGCTTAGATTTTCCTTGTTGTTGGCAGGGCTAATCATCAGCCACCACCGATTCATCAATACCACAAACTGCCTTTCTTTTGTTACTACCCTTCACGTCCTCCATCTTCTCATCCGAATCCTTATTAATCCTTTTCACCAACATTGACTTCCTTACTGCCATGGGTTCCCTTTGGTGCTTTTGCATGTGGCCATGTTTAGACGCCTCACTCTGAGAGGTCCCTACCTTACTCCCCATAACAAAGCCTGAAGTCAGCCCACTAGGAACAAAGAAACTCTTAAGGAATTGTGCTAAATTAGCCATTTTCGACACCTCTAAATTCAGGAGTGACTCATTGCCCTTTAAGACACCACCCTCATCATTATTAAACTTTGCCAACTCCTTGTCAATGCTATCCACTTGCTTTTGAAACTCTTGACTAGGACCCTTCCTTATAATGATATTCTGATCATGAGGGACATCCCTTATTGGGGGTATTAGCATCATACTTGCCTCATGTGGTCCCTTGGAAACCTCACAACCTTGACTTGACGCCCCAACAAATGCATAATCTGTGGTACCAAGCTATTTCTCAGCAGACTCTGTTCCAATCCTGACAGCAGCCAAAGGCGAGTTCGAGACTGTTTCAGGGACAACTGCTCTATCAGCACCATCCTTCCCCACACTACCTCCCGTAGACACATTTGTCTCGAACCCTTGCTCATCCATCTCCTCATCAAAACCTGCAACACGGATTACTATTCGTCATGATGGATTTGGAGTGCTTGCTCTCAACCATTAACCAAGCTGTTTTCCTTATCCCTATTGGCCCCCCTCTTCTTTAGTTGTGTTGGGCAATCCTTGTCATGATGAATCAATCTCCCAAACTAGTAGCAAAGGTTGGGGAGACACTTGTATTTGAAATCCACCCAACTCTCCATGCCCTCGCTTTGGATAATCTGTCTACCTCTGTACAAAGGCTCCGAAGCTTCACCGCCACCCTTACTCTTATAAAATTGCAACCTTCACCCTCGCCATTATCCGGTTCACTCTTATCCACTTCACCTGCTACTGATGCCACTGCCTTAGCCACAGATCTGGAGAAACTACCAATAGGTAGCTTATGCACTTGTAACCAAAACCGAGTCCTATCGAAAACAAGATTCTTAACATCAGTGTTCCTTGAAACCCTCTTAAGAGCCACCAAGAACTTATCAAACGACCACGCCTTACCTCTCAGTACCCTATCGATATCAAGCGCATCTTGAAACTCAAACAACACCTTATGATTGCCCATGTCTCGAACCTCAAAGCCCTTTCGAGTCCACCATGGTAGTTTGAAGGTATTCGCAATAGCCTTCATATTCAAAACTCTGCTAGTGTAGAAGCGGGCTACCAAAAAATAATCTTGTTCAACTTCGCCATCTTCCACGTGAAGCTTGTTTCCATCGTGCTCAGATAGTGAGAACTTCTCCCACTTTTCAAACAGGGACTCCATGGATCACTAAGCAAACTTCCACGTCTTCCTTGACCACTCCTGTGAGGCAGAGGCAAGAAGGGCCAATACCTAACCTCAAAGGTAGGCACTGACTTTTATTGAGAGCTAGGGTTTACGAAAGCCCTAGGTTAGAGAAACTTTAAAAAATCATATAAGTTTTTTTTATTATTAAATTTATTGAAACCTAAAGTGAGTCCTTTAAAAAAAAAAAAATTCTAATGTGAGGTCTAATTAAAAAATTATAATTTTTTTTAATCCTAATTCTAATGTAGGTCTCTCAAAAAGTTAAAATTTTTGGTTTTATATTATATATAAATAATAATAATGATGTGGCAAGCTCAAATGATATGAGAATGCAATTTGTAGATCTACTATTAAGATAACATGGATTAGATTGGTGGTGAATAGTATATTTAATTACAGTTGAGTATTATGTGAAGTCATCACCATAAAATAACCCACGTCGGAATGTGTTATGTGAAACTAATGATATGAAAGAAAATAAAATTTTCTAAACCATTATTGTAAGGTCGCAATTTGTACCTAAGCCCAATAAGAGGAAGGGTATAGGCCCAAAGAGCCCAATAAAATAAATTTATAGAGAGTGAGTCAGAAATCTTGTTTCTAATGAGCTTAAACGACCACAACAATGGCCCAAGACTCTACAATGATAAGGATGGATGAGTTTATATGATGAAATTTATCCTCGGATTCAAGCCGAGGATCAGATTCTTATATTTCTCCTCTTTGAAAGATTAAGTACAAATATCCTAGTCAATAGTGTTTTCTCTTCCTCTCCCTCGATCCCTTCTTCTCCGGGACCTTCCACCTTCTTATACTTCCTCCTTCCCCTTCATTTTTGCACTCCATGTGTAGATCTAGACTGCTCCCCTTGATACTTGTCTCATCAGCACCTTCTTAAAGTCTTTAGGTAATAGCTGTAAAGTTGAAAATCATTGTTTAGATATCACTTTCTCATTAATGTAGCCAGAGACTTAGATACAGAGTATTCAATGTGGTGATAGCAGTTTTCTCTAAGATATTTTCCAACTGTTCTTGCTCTCTATGCCCCTGTGAAACACATCTTCATCCACAAGACTTTCTAAAATATCATTCTAGTCAACATGACGTACCATCTGACCTTATTTCACTTAACTGAGGAGATACTCCTCCTCGGATCACCTCCATTAACTTCTTCTGTCACATTTGCTCGTGGGTCTTCAAGTTTGACATCCTTGTTACCATCAATCCATCCTCGGACCAGTAAACGTCCTCGAACTAAGCCCATGGCCCAAAAACGCATCTTGGGCCTTTTATCCCCACAATAGCCCCTCAAAATTTCATTTTTCTCTCTCATCTGAAGAGAAAATTGGGGTTTTGACCCAACGTAACAGTTTCTACATGCTTCCCTAATCTCTACACGTGAGAATGTTGTTTCCCACTCTTGTAACTGTTTTTAATGCTTTGAAGCCCGTGATGCCTCATTAAATGCTCTAGGCGGCACCCTGTCCTCCACATTCAATGGTGCGATGCAAGTCCTACGGTCAGAATTCCTCCTTGAAGTTTGAGTGGAATAATTCTCACCCAGTCCCGCCTCTCATATAAAACGTTTAGGAGATCACCATTTTCCCATTATTTCATAAACTGGTTAGCTCTTAAGAATCCCTCATTTTCCTAACTCTCAAGAAGTTCTTGAAGAGTCATCTGTTCTTTCTCTTGTAAGTTTTCACGCTCCTAGGTTCTTTTTCTCCTCTACCATTCTCCTTGGCCTCTTAATATTTTCCCCTTTTCCAAAATCTTCATTTTTATTTTGTTCAAATGGGTAGATTCAAAGACCTAGTAGACACTCTCGTTGGTATGGAGGGCTTTCGAGCCAAATACCACATCCCTCAGGGAATTGGTTTGAGGTATTGTGCCCACACCAAATACTTACCCATAGGAAAGAAGAGGAGTTTGTCATTCCTATAATCGCATTCATAGAAGGAGGAATGTTGCTTCCCATGGGGAGCGTAACCCGAGACTACGAGTATAACCATAGGTTATGCTCTCACCAATGTGCATCTAGTGTATTTAGAATTTTAGGTAGCGTCGACGCTCTCAATGAGCAGATAGGTTCGAGACTCACATGGCACGACATTGTCCATATGTATGAGTGTCACTCTCTTACTGACTCGGGGTATTACCTCAAGTCTAGGTCTAGTGTTGTTAGGCTTATATCGTGTGTTTCCAAGTCTAACAAGGACATGAAAGATGACTACCTAATCGCCTCTAGGGAGTGGCACGATGGTCTTCATTGCTCAGTTCAGGAGGGAACACCAGGTGTGACTCCATAGGATTAGGCCCCTGGGCACATGATTTAGTTCTATTAAATTTATCATTTATTTTTTGTTTTATATTAATTTCCTTTTGGGGGTGAATTTCATTGATCTGACCATGATTTGCTCATCAGATGTTTTTGCAGACAAGCAACACGTAGCGCCCCACTTAAGCCTAACCAACATTAAAGACCTTAACAAAGTTTTAAGGTCCGAGGTGTTTGTGAGTGAAGATGAGCAGCTGAGGGCAGTCCATCACATCTTGGGCTTTGAATTGATATCAACCATCTTCCAAGACATAGGTAATACCTTCACAGCAGGTGACCGTAGGCGCCGAAGAATAGACGCTTCCAAAGTAGGATTTCTTGCCCAACAAGACCTGCCCTATGAGTCCCTTCCTCTTCTTCTTGCAAACCTAATAGCAGTAATTCTCCCTCCTATACATCCCGAAGTAGGAGTTTTCAAGGAAGAATCTACCTCCTCACGCTTGTCTCTCGAGAAGAAATAGACCAATTCCAACTCGAGAAAGAAAAAGAGGAACGAATCAATCCAATCGACCTCTCAGACTCCAAGAGTGAACTCGATAGATCAACAACCTATTTTCCTCCCTTGATAATCGCCGAAGTAGATAGCGAGGCCGAGGAAGAATCAATGGCTTTGAATCCAAGAAAAGGTTTGAAAGATATAATGGCTGCTAGGCATAAATGATTGTCATCCAAAGAGGCCCCTAAAACCCAACTTCCGCACACCCGTCCACCTAACATTTCCCCTTCTACAACCACAACCAGCCTGCTTCCCATGGATAACTTGAAGAAAAAGAGGAAGGAACATGAACTGGAAGAGGGAAAAGTGGTTCCTCCAAAGGGGACCAAGCTGCAAAAAAATGGAAAAAGATAAACAGGTCGCCCCTGCGGACCAAAGGAAGGACCCATTTGCAATTGAGGTGCTCCAACAACGCGCTTAGGCTCCTCGACTGGAGTTGTATGGCATCGCCATCCCATGGGATTCCTCTATTAGAGAATTCCAGAAGGGGCATTCGGCCTACCTCGCTGAGGCTTTGGAGTAACCCATTCTCTTGCTAACAGACATGGATGCTCTGAAGAACATGAGGCCGCAAGACCTCTTCATGTCGTTGAAGAGAGATCTCGGCATGGTAAGTTCTGTTATCGCTTATGTCAGATAAATTTTAAGGCTTCCTTTTAATCATTTATTCCCTTACCCACTCTCTTTTTCTCCTTTATTGATTCCCTTGTCATTTCTATGCAAGTTATCTAGGAAGTTTTTATGGCCGAGGAGTGGGTCAAAGATGCTCGGAAGAAAACCCAAGCTGAAGTCCAACTCCACGCCTAAACCATTAAAACCTTGGGGGCCGTGAAACAAGAGAAGCTTGAGTTGGATGACAAATTGATTGCCAAGGAGAGGGCGCGTAAGAGCGCAGAGTCTGGCTTAAAGAGCGTAAAAACCCAGGCTGAGGACCAGCGCAAGCAGCTTCACCTAAAGGAAATTGATTTGGCTACGCAGAAGCAACTGAGCTCAAGGCGGACTTGGAGAAAGCCAAAGCCTCTGCTCGGGCGGCCAAGGAAGCTGCAGAGGCCACAAAACAAGCATCCTACAACTACAGAGTGGAAGAAACTGAGATCTGGCTAGCTGAGGAATTGGCCAAGGTGTGCAGAGATTATTATAAGGAAACTTGGGAGAAAGCCTTTGACCTTGCAGGGGTCTCTGCTTCCTCAGAGTGGAGGCAACCTGGGAAAGTGTACTACCATCCTGATATTCATGAGATCCTAGTCGCCTCTGCCACTGCCCCAGAATTCTCTGAGCAATCGCTGGTTGAGCAGGGTCTTCCTCCACCCCCTAAACCTCCAAAGGATCCACCCAGACTAGTGATGAAGGCCAAAAAGGCAAGGGGGTAAGGATAAAGACAGTGGTAAGGAGGTTAAGCCCCCCTTGGAAGCTAAAGATGCTACCAAGGCCAAGGATGATGCCAAGGTCAAGGACGCTGCCAAAACCAAAGATGACGCCAAGGCCAAGGATGCTGCCAAGGTGAAAGAGGTAGAGGCCAAAACTAAAGAGGTCGAGCCCACGATCAATGATACTAAGACCTCTCAATCAAACAAGAAAAACAACATTACTCCTCTAGCCAAAGAAGACCTTGCCCCTGCATCCAAGGTTTAGCTCCTAGGGTTTTATTTCTTTCCCAGCCACTTCTCTTTTCTTTTGTAACTTTTTCTTTATATCTTTTCATTGATGATGGCATTTTGCCACTATGAAATTAGATTTTTGTAAGCAAATTGCCTCCTATCGAGAGTTAAATTAATGAAGATTACAAGTTCCTTATTTATGATAATTATGTTTATATCATTTCCTTGTGTAATTTCTATCTTTCTTAGTAGTTAATTAGGGGGACAATAAGACATTCCCCACTTTGTTGTTTGCATAAGGGATAATACCCTCCTATCTATCCAACATAATTAGAAGTTACTAAATCAACAATATTAATAAAATACCTTTGCAACTTTTAAAATCTATACCTTACAACAGAGTGATCATTCACATCATTCCTTATAAACCTAATGCTCTTTATGAAGCATCCAGATATTGACCAAATCACAAATATATATATGATATACTTACAAATGCTTTAAGTGATGCTCATTGACTTCTAATTATCCAGATCATTGTTGTAAGAGTCCCCAATATATGCAATTAGAGGGATAAACCATAATCAATATGAACTTCAACATTTAGAGAAATAACTAGAAGTGTTAATTTACCTAAGGTGGGTGGTCTGAGGAACCAAACATAACTAAGGGTCTGTTTGACATTTGGAGATAAGGGAAGATATCAATTTTTCCAAGGTATGTGGTCCGAGGAGTAAAGCATAACCAAGGTTTTGTTTAATTCATAAAAAAAATGGAAGACATCAATTTTCTCAAGGTATGTGGTCTGAGGAACCAAACATAACTAAATGTCTGTTTGACATTTGGAGATAAGGGAAGATATCAATTTTTCAAAGTATATGGTTCGAAGAGCCATGCATAGACAAGATTTTTTTTGATTCGTAGAGAGAATGAAAGATATCAATTTTTCCAAGGTATGTGGTCCAAGGAGTCAGGCATAGCCAAGGTTCTATTTGATTCTTAGACAAAACGAAAGATATCAATTTTCCCAAGGTATGTGGTATGAGGAGCCAGGCATAGCCAATGTTCTGTTTGATTTGTAGAGAAAATGGAAGATATCAATTTTCTTATGGTATGTAGTCCAAGGAGTCAGGCATAGTCAAGGTTCTATTTGATTTTTAGAGATAATGAAAGATATCAATTTTCCCAATGTATGTGGTTCGAAAAGCCAGACATAACCAATGTTCTATTTGATTCTTAGAAAAAATGGAAGATATCAATTTTACCAAGGTATGTGGTCTAAGAAGCCAGGTATAGCCAAAGTTCTGTTTGAATCTTAGAGAAATAATAAATGTAATGCATAAAGTAATAGGCTATATATAACTGAAAAAACTTTCATTAATAATAATACCTTCGCAGGTTATTTATATTTCAGGGATGTGGTACAACATTTTCATCCAGATCTTCAAGAGAATAAGCCCATATTCTAACTACTGAGGTGATGCGTCCCCAAGCTGGATTTTTTACAGTACCCAAAACCTTCCTTAACACCAAATCCCCTGGCACCAGTGGTCTTAACTTCACATTTGAGTCATAACCCTGTTTAAGCTTGTGCTGGTAGTATGTTAGTTGAACTATATCACTTTCCCTTTGTTCTTCAACCAAGTTCAGACTCCTTTCTAACAATCCATCATTGTTGCTCAAGCTAGAAGAGTTCATCCTCAGCGTTGGGAACCTGTCTCGAGAGGAATTACTGCTTCGGCCCCATAAGTCGTTGAAAAAGGAGTCTCTCTTGTGGACCTACGGGGTGTAGTCTTGTAGGTCCAAAGGACATGTGGTAGCTCTTCCACCCATCTCCCCTTAGCATCATCCAACCTCTTCTTAAGCTCATTAACTATTACCTTATTAATAGCCTCGGCCTATCCTTTCCCTTGCAAATAAGCTGGAGTGGAATATCTATTTATAATACTCAAATCGCAGCAATATCTTCTAAAGACCTTACTATCAAACTGAACGCCATTATCTAAGACAAGGGTATGAGGAATTCTGAACTAGGTGACAATATTTTTCCAAACAAATCTTCTTGCGTCTAGATCCCTAATATTTGATAGTGGCTCGGTTTCAACCCATTTAGTGAAGTAATCTGTGCCGATTAGTAGAAATCTCTTATTCCCTGCTGCTTTGGGGAAAGGTCCTACAATATTCAAGCTCCATTGAGCGAAAAGCCAAGGACTGGATAGAGGATTGAGGACTCCCCCTGGTTGATGAATGTTGGGAGCAAACCTCTGACATTGGTCACATTTCTTTACATATTCCAGTACTTCTTTCTGCATATTAGGCCACCAATATCCTTGGGTAAGGGCTCTGTAAGACAAGGATCTTCCCCTTATATGACTTCCACAAATCCCCTCATGCAATTCTTCTAGAAGTAGCTTTGTTACTTCAGGGTGTATACACAACAGGTATGGTCCAGAAAAAGAGCGCTTGTATAACTTTTGATCCTCTGACAGCCAAAACAGAGGAGCTTTCCTACATACTTTGTCAGCTTCAGATTTTTCCTTAAGTAATATATTTTCCTTAAAATACAGCACAATGGGGTCCATCCAGCTAGGTCCTACTTTGATCAGATGAACACGGACTAAATCTATATTCATCTTAGTAGGCACACACAAATCCTCTACTAAAATAACTCGAGGTAAACTTTGTACCGAGGACATTGCCAGGGTGGCTAGAGAGTTAGCATGAGTATTCCTATTCCTAGAGATTTGCACTAAGGTAAAAGATTTAAAATTTAATCGCAAACGTCTAACCTGACTTAAATAATCCTGCATCCTCGAATCTTTAGCTTCTAACTCCCTTTCCACCTGACCTACAACCAATCATGAATCCAAGAACATCTCCACAACTTTCCCTCCCATTTTCTGAACCATGGTCATTCCTATCAAGAGAGCTTCATACTCGACTTTATTATTTGTGACCGAGAAACCCATTTCCAAAGATTTCTCAATGACGATCTTTTCTAGAGATATTATAACCAGCCCCACTCCTGATCCTCTTTGATTTGCTGCACCATCCACGTACACCCTCCATGATAGAGATTCCTTCAGGGAGATCATGCCAACTGATTTTTCATCTATGTTCGATTTCTTTGTATTTTCTTCTAATAAGGGCTCAGCGAACTTGGCCACCAAGTCAGCAAGGACCTGGCCTTTCACAGAGATGCATGGCAAATATTTTATATCAAAAGCCCCCAGAATTGTTCCCCACTAGCAGGGACAGAGCTATTGTTGGACTTCCACCCCCCAGATTTTCATAAAAATTTTTAGTATATATATAATATATTATTTTTAGCAATTTGTTTCAATAAAATTGCATTTTCCCCCTTAAAAATATTATTGATATTTTTAAATGCTATAAAAAAAATAGTCCAACAAAAAAAATTAAGCCCAAACAACTCCCCAAAACAAACACAAGCAAAAAAAAAAAAAAAAAAAAAAATCAAAACCAATTCTATTTAGATATCTACCTAGCCTATAATAAAAGGGAAAAAAGAAGGGGATTTATAAGCCATTAAAAAAAGAAAAAAAAGAAGAAGAAAAACCTAACTAACTTACAACTAAACACAAAGTAGACGAATTTGGCAGCCAGCGGCAGAAGCAAAGGTATCCTCTCATGTCTCATCTCATATTGAATCCTTGTTTGGGATGGCTTACTTTTAGTAATGTGTTGACACTTGATATTGTTGTGGCTTGTAAAAAATACTAAAAAAAGAGAACACAGAGCAACTAAGCAAGAGCAGGGACTAGGGAGGGAGTCAGCAGTTAGGAACGTTGGGCCTGGGAGCCTGGGAATTGGGATGGAGAGACTTTAAGCAGATAAACTAGAGTAGAGAGAGAGTTAAAAGAGAGGTAAAAATATCACTAACCCATCTTTGTCTTTTGCCCATAGTTTGTATTCTTTTATACATGAAAAAGATCTCATCTGACAATTGACAAACACAACCCCACACGCAACATCAACTCTTATTGCCATTAATGTTTTGTAATTTTTTTTTTTAGTTTTGTTTTTAGCAATAGCATGTGGCTGTGATGTTTTGTGATAGTTTTTTTTTTTAGTTTTGTCTTTAGTGTTTTTGTCTATTAGTTAATGTTTTTCAAAACATTAAAGTTGGGTAAATAATTAAAAAGGTTATTTGTAACTTTAAAATTTATTGATTAGTTGTTGAATGTTTGTGGGCATAGTGTTTGTCTTTTGTGTGCAATGATTGTAGATTATTGACCGTATAATAAAATAATAATTTCAAATTATATTTTATTGTAGATTATGAAAAAGTCAACTACCATATTTGATTTTTTTCAAAAGAAAAGCTTCAAATGGTTTAGAAGCTAATACTAGTGGTGCAACATTGCAACCACTAATGTTGAGGAAAATCTTGATGTCCCAATTGAGGAAAATCTCGATGTCCCAATTGAGGAAAATCCTGATAAACCTGTTGAGGAAAATCTTGATGTCCCTATTGAGGAAAATTCTCAAACCAAAATTTCAAAAGGTTGACATGAGTTCGTTGCAATTAGAACGTGATCCTGGATTGCGTAGACAAATATATACTTATCATGTTGATCAACGAGATGAGATTTGGCGACGATACATTACGTTGGGTCCATACCAGCCTCGTTTTAAAAAATTTTAAAAAATCTGAGAAGGGTCGAAGCTTTCAAGGTTCTTGGTATGAAGATGATTGTTTTAAGCCATGGCTTGAATATTCTCCTAAAAAAGATGCTGCTTTTTGTCTACCATGCTTGCTCTTTCATAAGCCAACTGGGCATGATGGACAAAATGCATTCACAGTTAACGAATTTAAGAATTGGAAGAAAGTGAGAAATGGTGAAAGTTGTTCTTTTAGTCTTCATATGGGGAAAGATCTTAACTCCACTTATAGATTTGCCCATAAAGCATAAAGCGTGTCAAGATTTGATGAACCAGTCTCAACACATAGACAGGGTAGTGGGCAATTTCACTTCAGAATAAATTGTAAATAATCGAGTACGATTGAAGGCTTCAATTGATGTTGTTCGACATCTTGCCTTGCAAACCATTGCTCTTAGAGGTCGAGATGAAAGCTCTACTTCAACCAATCGGGGAAACTTTCTTACGACATTGGATTTGATGGTGGGTTATAATAATAATGTTGTTGAAATAATGGCAAAAGCTCCAAAAAATGCCACCTACACATCGCCTCAGATTCAAAAAGAAATTCTACATGTTATTTCAACCAGAGTGAAGAAGGCAATTAGGGAGGAAATTGGTGATGCAAAGTTTTGCATATTGGTTGATGAAGCTCGTGATGAGTCCATGAAAGAGCAAATGGCTATGGTTTTAAGATATATTGATACAGCTGGCTTTGTGCGAGAGTGATTTTATGGAATTGTTCATGTTGTTGACACTGCAACAGTGACCCTTAAAAAGGAGATATATTATTTGCTTTCTAATCATTGCTTAGATATCCAAAACATTCGGTGGCAAGGATATGATGGTGCAAGCAACATGTGGGGCGAGTGAAATGGATTACAAGCTTTGATTTTAAATGATTGTCCATATGCTTACTATATTCATTGTTTTGCACATCGCTTACAATTGGCATTGATAGGAGCATCGAAAGTAGTTGTCCCTCTTAATAGATTTTTCACTAAATTGATTTTGGTTATCAAAAATATTCGTGCTTCATGCAAACGTATTGAGCAATTAAAAATTGCTAGAGCTTCTGACATTGCATATTTGATTGATATTGAAGAGCTTGAGACTGGGAAAGGACTTAATCAGATGGTCACTTTACAGCGACCTGGAGATACTCCTTGGGGTTCACATTATACATCAGTTTCTAACTTGATAAAGTTGTTTAGTCCAACATGTGAAGTTCTACTGAAAATCATGGATGAAGGAAATTCTTCATAAAAAGTAGAAGCAGAGTCCGCTTATGAGGTATTAATTTCATTTTAATTTGTCTTCATCTTGCATTTTGTTAATGAAACTATGAGGATCACTAACAAACTTTGTCAAACTTTGCAAACCAATTGCAAGACATTTTAAAATGCTACGCATTTAGTTTCATCCACTAAAAAGCTTATTCAACAATTTAAAGATGAGAAATGGGATGACTTACTAGCTATTGTGACATCATTTTGTAAGGAATGTGGTATAGATGTCCCTGATATGAATGCTCATTATGTTGCAAGATTTGGTTGATCTCGTCATCAACAAAAGGACTTTAGAAATGAGCATTATTATAAAGTAGATATTTTTAATGTAGGAATAGATTCTCAATTACAGGAACTAAATCATCGGTTTAGTAAGCATGCCATGGAGTTACTTACACTTAGCTTAGCTCTAGACCCTCGAGAGGCATATGAATCTTTTTGAGTTAGTGATATTTGTTCATTGGTAGATAATTTTTATCCAATAGACTTCACAGATGATGAAAAGAATGATTTGAAAAAGGAACTTGACCTTTATAAGTATGATGTAGTTTAACATTTAGGGTTCAACAATTTGAAAAATATTTCTAAATTGTGCCAATGGATGGTAAGAACTAGAAAATCAGAATTCTATCCGCTTATTTATAGAGTGGTCAAGCTTGTGCTTACTCTTCCTGTTTTTACTGCAACTACAAAGTGAGCATTTTCAACTATGAATGTCATCAAAACTGACCTTCGCAATAAAATGGAAGATGAGTTTTTGTAAGATGCTATGATGTTATTCATTGAAAAGGACATTGTTGCAACAATTAGTACGGATTCAATCATAGATGATTTTGAAAATTTAAAAAGATAGCGAGTTCCGTTTTCATAAATAATTGCATTGTAATATCTTAAAAAACAATAATTTTACGTATTTTTCTTTGTTGATGGTTTATTAAATGAATGTTTATTTGGATTTTCAATTTTTTTTTTTTTTGCCCCTTAAGTCCAAGTCCTGGCTCCGTCCCTGCCCACTTGGCAATCCTTCCTGTATAATCAGCACTCCGAAGTAGAAACCTAAGCAGAAGTTGGGTTAAGACTACAATTGTGTGAGACTGAAAGTAATGGGGAAGCTTTCACGTGGCATGCACTACTGCCAAAATGGCTTTTTACAGTGGTAAGTAACGAATCTCAGCTTCATACAATGATTTACTTACATAATAGATTGGCTTCTAAAAACCGTTGTTAACCCTTATTAGCACCAAGTTGACAGCATGGGAAACCACAACAATATAAGCAAACAATACCTCATCTACCTCAGGCCTAAACATAGTGGGTGGTCGAGAAAGATATTCTTTAAGCTGTTGAAAAGCCAAAGCACACTCCTCAGTCTGTTCAAATCCCTTCCATTTATTCATCAACTAGAAGAAAGGCCTACATCTGTCTGCGGACCGAAAAATAAACCGATTTAAGGCAGCTATCATTCTTGTTAGTCTCTAAACTTCCTTAAGATTACGAGGTGGCTGTAAATTGTTAATTGCCTTAACTTGATCAGGATTAACTTCGATTCCAAAATGTGTAACCATAAAGCCCAGAAATTTACCGGATCCAACGCCAAAAGAGCATTTGGAAGTATTTAGGCACAACTTATATTTCCTTAGTGTCTCAAAGACGTTTCCAAGATTCCCAACATGCTTGGACACCACCTTACTCTTTACCACCATGTCATCCACATAAACTTTAATGCTCTTCCCTAACTGCGATTCAAACATCTTGATCATCATCCTTTGGTAGGTAGCCCCTGCATTCTTCAAACCGAAAGGCATTACCTTGTAATGATAGTTTCCTGTAGGAGTGACGAAGACTGCTTTCTCTTGATCGTCCAAAGCCAAAGGTATTTGGTGAAAATCTTGAAAAGCATCTAGAAAACTCATCCGAGGATGCCCAATCGTGGCATCTACCAACTGATCATTGCAAGGCATGGGAAAAGGATCTTTGGGACACGCTTTATTCAAATTTGTAAAGTCTACACATACTCGTCACTTTCCATTCTTCTTCTTAACCACCACTATATTGGCCAACCAATTAGGACAAAATACCTCTTTGATAGCTCCTGCCTGCTTGAGCTTAATTACCTCTTCCTTGACAGCTTTAGAATGTTCCTTAGATGATCGTTGAGGTGATTGCTTCCTTGGTACAACTGTGGGGTTGACATTCAAATGATGACAAATGAAGCTCGAATCGACCCCAAGGGCCTCATACGTATTCCAAGAAAAAACATCAAGGTTTCCCTTAAGGAACGTCATCAATTCCTCCTTCTCCTAAGGAGGCAGCTGAGCACCAACCTGAAAATACTTCTCTTTATACTTACCTATAGAAACTTGTTCTAAAGCTTCACATTCTGCTTCTACCGATAAACCCCCTAACAACACTGATTCCTTTAATTACTATAAACCATGCTCATTTGAGGCCGAGGACCCATCCTCAGCTTGATGTCTAATTGTAGCCACCATACACTACCTTGCCATAGACTGGCTTCTGATAAACTCTTCAACCCGGTCCCTAGATGGATACTTCACCTTCAAATGCAAAGTAGAAGGGACAACCTCCATGGCATGAAGTCAGGGTCTCGCCACAATGGCTGTGTATGGAGAATATGCATCCACCACTATGAAGTTAACCTCGACAACTTCTGACCTCGTTTGTACTGGTACCTTGACTTGCCCTATTGGTATAACCATCTTTCCATCGAAACCTACTAGAGGTGAATCATTACTAGTCAAATCCTTTGGTTTTAAGCCTAACCCTTTATATAAGTCGGGGTACATAATTTCTGCCCTAATACCCTAATCCACGATCACACGCTTCACATCATACCCCCTATCTTAAGCGTGACCACCAAAGCATCATCGTGTGGTTGTATAGTTCCAAACTTATCCTTCTCCGAGAAACTCAATGCCAATTATATTGCAACCTTAGCCCTCTTTGGCTCATGATTAGAGTTCTCGGGTAGTGGCGTAGCCACAGTCATTACACGGGAGGGACATGAGCCCGTCCTCCCAAGAGCTGCAAAAATGACATTAATGGTTCCCAATGGAGGCCTTGAAGAGGTGTTCCCTTGAGTACCTGAGCTTGTATGATCAACTTGCCCATTGGGCCTATATAAGAACTTTTGCAACCTTTCATCTTTAACCAATTGCTCTAAATGATACCACAAGTTTCTGCAATTCTCGGTGGTGTGTCCTCGCTTCTGGTGATACTAACAATGAAGATTCTAGTTATGTCTAGTGGGGTCTCCACTCATCTTGTTAGACCGTTTGAAGTATGACTCATTCTTAATCTTCTCTAGAATTTGATGAACTGGCTCTCAGAACACCGTGTTAACGACTTGTGGCACAATAGCAGCCTTAGCCTGCCTGGTAAAATCTCACCGAGGATGATTATCGTTATATTTGTTTGACTTGAAGTCTCTCCTATCCTGAGAGACCATCTTCGCTTTTCCTTTACCTAACTGCTGGTCCTTCTCAACTTGTTATACTTATTAATCCGGTCCATGAGCTGGCCCACACTACTAACTGGTTTCCTAGTTAACGACTTCCTTAAACCATGCTCGGCCAGTAAACTGACCTTGAAAGTTTTGATGGTCACATCATCAAAGTCCCCATCAATCTCATTGAACATCTCCCAGTACCTGTCTATGTATGTTTTTAAGGTTTCAACCTTTCGCATATTTATAGACAACAAAGAATCCAAAGGCTGAGGAACTCTACTACATGTAATAAAGTGAGATCTGAACGCTTGGGTAAGTTCTTTAAAGGAATCAATGGACCCTGATCCCAGACCATCAAACCACCTCATTGCAGCATGCCCCAAGCTGGATGGGAAAACCTTGCACATCAAAGCCTCATTTTTGGAGTGCACAGCCATTCTCTAGTTGAAATGGCTTACGTGTTCCACAGGTCAGTTCCACCATTATACATGGTGAACGTTGGTTGAGTGAAATGCTGAGGAAGTTTTTCCCCTTCAATCTTACGTGTAAAGGGTGATTTAGAAATCTGATTCAATGCCCGACTCATAGCATCAGTTTCCAAACCCTTATTGGATGAACTCCTATTCCTGCGATTATGGGGGTTACTCTCTTCATATGAGTAAGACTCATTAGGGGGAGTTCTTGATCTAGGCCTGTAGCTGCCCTCCTCATTCTCACCAGAAGAAGAGTCAGAAATGGACGGAGCTTGCTGCCGTCGTTCGTGACGTAATTGTCTCCTCAAACGGTCAATTTCCAACTGCATGGCCCTAGCATTCTCCTCATGGGAGACTATGCTTCCACATCGTGACTGACTCTTGCTAGTATGGGTGGTATGTACACTTCCTTCCTGCTCTCCACCTCGTTCAAGATTGAGGAAGTCATCTTGGCGCTGGGACCCCCTAGACTTCACCTGGTGTGGACCTGAATTTGCCATAACCTAACCTCAGACTCACTAAAAACCAAAGATTCCCACAGACGATGCCAATTGTAAGGTCACAATTTGTACCTAAGCCCAATAAGAGGAAGGGTATAGGCTTAAAGAGCCCAATACAATAAATTTATAGAGAGTGGGTCAAAAATATTGTTTCTAATGAGCTTAAACGATCACAACAATGACCAAAGATTCTATAATGATAAGGATGGACAGGTTTATATGATGAAATTTATCCTTGGACTCAAGTCAAGGAACAAATTCTTATATTTCTCATCTCTTAAAGATTAAGTACAAATATCCAGTCAACAATGTTTTCTCTTCCTCTCCCCGATCTTCTATTCTCCGAGACCTTCCCTCTTCTTATACTTTCTCCTTCCCCCTTCCCCTTCATTTTTGCTCTCCACTTGTAGATCTAGACTCCTCCCCTTGATACTTGTCCCATCAGTACCTTCTTGAAGTCTTTAGGTAATAGCTGTAAGGCTGAAAATCACTGTTCAGATATTACTTCCTCATTAATGCAACCAAAGACTTAAGTACAGAGCATTCAATGCGGTGGTAGCAGCTTTCTCTGAGATATTTCCCAACTGTTCTTGCTTTCTATGCCCCTGTGAAACACATCTTCATCTACAAGACTTCCTAAAATATCATTCTAGTCAACATGATGTACCATCTGACCCTTATTTCACTTAGATGAGGAGATACTCCTCCTTAGATCACCTCCATTAACTTCTTCCACCACATTTGCTCGTGGGTCTTTAAGTTTGACATCCTTGTTACCATCAATCCGTCCTTGAACTAGTAAATGTCATTGGACTAAGCCCATGGCCCAAAAACGCATCTTGGGCCTTTTATCCCCACAATTATTTTGAACAAAAAATTACTTATTTTTATTCATTTTCAAGTTATACATTTTTTAAAGTTAAGTCATAATCCTTTAAGTAAAATAAGTACTTTTAATTTTTATTTAACTATCCCGTGCATCACACGGGTCAACTACTAGTATACTATATAATTAGAGTTGGGCTTAGACGCCGTGGTTGCGCTAAGTGGCAGCACTGAATTGTAGAATTTTTTTTAGATTTTTATATTTTAAAAAGAAAATATTTATATTAAAAAGTCTAATGCATCTTAAATTGCAACAACCGTATACTACGCTAAAAAAAAGAGGTTTAATGCATCTTAAATTGCAATAACATATACTATACTAAAAAAAACAGGTCTAATACATCTCAAATTGTAGCAATGTACACTACACTAAATCAAAAGGTCCAATGCTTCTAAAATTGTAGCAACTGTATACTACACTAAAAAAAAGAGGTCTAATACATCTTAAATTGTAGCAATGTACATTACACTAAATCAAAAGGTCTAATATATCTTAAATTGCAGTAATCGTATACTACACTAAAAAAAGAAGAAGTCTAATGCATATTAAATTGCAACAATATTTATAGAATATCTTAAATATATATATAATTAAATTACAATTTTACTATTAAAAGCTTTTAGAAATTTAAAACTTGCCATAATTTTTAAAAATATTTTATAATATATTTGTTGCAAAAAAAAAATTACATAATATACATTTTCCATATAACTTAATTTTTAAAAATAATTTTACTATTTTATTTGTTATTAGATTTGATTATATTATCAAAAAAAAAAATCTTTTTTAAAAATTTATATATAATTTTTTTTTATTAAGCCGTGCATCGCACGGGCATAATACTAGTATACTATAAATTGTGTTAGATAATAGATCCTTACAAACTAATAACCTTTCACCAACCATTTACAAATCACAAAAAATAAAATGGCACAAATCACATATACTTATTGCAAAAAATTTTTACCAACCACAAAAAATAAAATGGCACCAATCATATATACTTATCACATTAGTTTGTTAAGTTTTTTTGTAAAAATAATGGGAAAATTACACTTTATCTCCTAAACTCTACATTATTTTACATTTACCCCCATAAACTATTAGATTGCACATTTTACCCCGTAAGTTGTACCCATTTTTACACTTATCTCTCTAAACTATGCCACATTTTACACTTACCTCCCTAAACTTTGAGACTATACACTCATTTCACTAAAAAGTGTCAATTAGTTGAACTACCAAGTTCTTAGATATTAACATATTTAGTGTGTGTTTGACAAAAAAAAAATTTTGTTAGTTATTTTACTACTTAGCTTATTTTTACTCTTATTCATGGGCTCCATTGCATTTTTTGATACTATTTATGGGTCCTATTGTACTATTTCGGCTAACTTTTACTTTTATCTATTGTATTTTTAGCAAAAAATTTTTAATTTCAGCAAATTAAATGGACCCCAAATAGACCCTTAAGAATTTTTTTATTGTTAAGCACTATCTTTGTTCTTTATGGTTTTTCTTCCGTTCTTGTCTGTTAGCCTTTTCGCAATCTTTATGTCCAAAAAAAAAAAAAAAATAATGGTAATAATAATGATGTAGACATGTTCCTTTGACTGAGTTCAATATATATATATATATATATGAAACTCTATCTATGATATATTTGAGACTAAAGTTTGATGTTGTTCCAATCGGGAGGAGCAAAAAGGTGACTTAGTAAATATTAATTCAATGTCTAGAACACTTCAATATTATATAGTTGATCATAGATGTCAAGGCGTACGCGTTGAATAGATTAGATAGAAAAAACGTCATGGCTTACGTATGCCAACGTTAAGCAAGACTGAGAAAGAGACAATTTAATGAGCCAAATTATAAATATCAATTAGCTTAACATTTTTTACACCAACTGCAAACCACAAATTTAATTAAGGAATCTTCTGCATTGGTAGTACATACTGAACGCTCATAAGAAATGGCTGAATCAACCAAGAATCCTGAAACGAAGAGGTATTTGATCTTTAATTAATTATAATGTTTTTAGTTGAACATAACCTGAGATCCTAATACTCATTATTCTTTCCTTGTTTCTTTTGCATTTATTTCAATCTTTTTCCCAGGGTTGCAGTTGTAACAGGAGCCAACAAAGGAATAGGATTTGAGATATCTAAACAGCTAGCTTCAAATGGGGTCAAGGTAATATTAACTGCTAGAGATGTGAAGAGGGGCACTGAAGCTGTTGAAATACTCAAGGCTGCTGGATACTCCGATTTGATTTTTCATCAACTTGATGTCTTGGACCCAGTCAGCATTTCTTCTTTCGTGAATTTCATCAAAACCGAATTTGGGAAGCTTGACATATTGGTACCTAATCCAACTCTCTAGCCCTCTTCTGATATATTGCATGTGATTGTGAAGATTGTGTTTAATTGCTTCTTCATCTATTACAACCATTTTCCTAGAGTTTTGGATTACCAAAATTTTGATTTTAGCAAAGATAATACATTAGTAGGGTGCTTTGATTATGGTATATTACTGATTGTTCTAAAATTTATCATTGTATCGTAATAGGAAGTTTTAGTTGAATTATCTTTATCTCCACATTACTCTTATTTTTTAAAAAAATATATAAAAAATTCTCACATAAGGCAGCTTGGGCCCTCATGTGAAAGAAGGGTAGTATTAGATTAAATGATTAAATGAATAATTTCTTAGCAATAATTTATAAGATTAAAATAAAATACTATATCATAGATGGGGATATACAACAATATTTATATGAATGTCTAATAGCTGGACTAGACTCCTTTTTTAATCAGCTTGTAGCTATGAAAAAGACAAATATGGTTTAATTATTTTTCTATATAGAGTTTTAAATAAAGAAAAACCTACAGTCACTAGCTTGGCGAAATTGAAACCCAATTTAACTAGATGAAGAAGTTTTGTTCTTACGCAGGTAAATAACGCAGCGGTTAATGGATTAACCACAGTTGGTACAGTGGATCCAAAAGACTTAAAATTTGGCCCTGATGATGTGAGTCTCTCAGTGTAATATAATCTTTTCTGTATTTCAAAATGGAGGACATAATCCAGAATTTATTAGCAATGGCAAGATGAATAATTTTAAGTGGAAAAAAGAAGAAGTAATCAAATAATTCAATTTAGATATGTATTGAAAATCGTTTACCACTGTATGCGATAATAGGTTACAGGTCCAAATGCCGGAGCCTTTAAGAAATTTGTACAGCAAACTTATGAATCTGCGGTAAACTCTTTCAAAACAAATTATTATGGGATCAAGCATTTGAGCAAAGAACTTATTCCACTTCTTCAGTTATCAAAATCGGCAAGAATAGTAAACATCTCCTCCAACTTGGGACAGCTTAAGGTAAAATATTATTAATTCAAAGAATCTAGTTACCTCACGTTATACATGTTATAGTAGATGCAACCACTGAAGAAAGAGAATGTATCTTATGTATTGGGTATATACATCACATCCCTTACATGGTTAATAAAATTATTATGTGACAATTAAATAGTAATACTAGCTAGGACTATTACAATTTTACTTTTTAAATTTTGCAAACTGAAATGTCACATTTTAATACAAGATAAAAGGATAATCAAAAAAATTTATTTATGATATTGTTGATGTTTCACCATTCACATTTATTATAATGTTAGATTATAAATATTTTGAAGTAAAACTGGTTGTAAATTTAGTGAGCATTTGGATTCAGAGGTTTAATGTCTGCTTTTTGAGTTTTCACGTTTCCTTCTTTTTTTTTATACCAGAAGTTGGTTTCACATGGGACACATCCCTGCCAATGGGTCTTGTGCACTGTGCAAGGACCCACTACCCTTTTGAACGTCCACACATTTCACTAGAAAGGCACTGTCAGTGGGTCTTGTGCACTATTCACGGGACCCACAAACATCTTTTTTCACCAAAACTTTAATTAAAAATAGGTCTCACAGCAATATTCACATATTTAAAAATTGCTACAGTGTTTTCAGTTTTTAGTTTTCAGCAAAATAAGTGGTATCCAAATAGACTCTTAATATTTTGAGTCATGATTATCAAACATTCACTATTGTACATGATTTGTACACATTGTCACTATTCACATTTTATTAAGAATATTTGTACAAAAATTGTGGAAATCATGCACAAAATTCTAGATATGATGCGTATAGAGTACACAGTAATGAGTGTGTAAATATATTTTCTCTTCTTATTGTTTTAAGTCAAAAAACTTGAGGAAAATTACACCAATTATACTTCTTTTTACGATTACTCTCCTAAACTATCCTAATTCTCATTTACACTTCCCCTGAAACTATGAGAATATACACTTACCTCTCTAAACTATTGTATGTGTAACACTTTGCACCCCAACCCACGAGTAATTGTTTAGGGAAATAAGTGTATATTCTCATAGTTTATGGGAGATATATTTTAGGTAGTAAGGGTAAACGAAGTATAATTTAAGGGATAAAGTGTGCATTTTTATAGTATAGGGGGTAAATGTAAATGAGGATATAGTTGAAGGGAGTAAGTGTGAAATGAGATATAGTTTATTATGAGTAAACCGAAATTCTCCAATAACTTGAAAACTTTATGGTTATTTCTGATAATTAGATGATATAAACTGAACGTGGCATGTTTTGATTTGTGCTTTGAAACTATATTTGACATGCATTAAATGAATAGTGCTAGAATTTTCTGGACCACGATTTAAAAAAAAAAAATTGAAAATTTGTGTTTGTATTTCAGCTTATTTCAAATGAGAATGCAAAGAAGAAGCTAGGAGATGTAGATGGTCTCACAGAAGAGAAAGTGGATGAGGTGGTTGAAGAGTTTTTAGAAGATGTGAAGGAGAATTTGATAGAAGATAAAGGTTGGCCTAGTAATAATTTTTCAGCGTATTCTGTCACCAAGACAATTTTGAATGCGTACACAAGGGTTCTAGCGAAAAAGTATCCCACAATTGCCATTAACGCAGTCAATCCTGGATTTACCAAAACAGATTTGAATTACAACACTGGGGTCTCGACTACTGAAGAAGCTGCAAAAGGCCCTGTGATGTTGGCTTTGATGCTTGATTCTAAGCCTTCTGGGCTTTTCTTTGATAAGACAGAAGTGTCAACGTTTTGACTGTAACATATTGTGCAATAGTTATAACAGCAACAAAATAACATGTTATGTATTTGTGCTAATGTGTGCGTGGAAGGTAGAGACAATTAAGGCTAAAGATTTTTTTTTTTTTTTTTGTTTTGGGGGGGGGGGGGGGGGGGAGTAGTAGGGATGGCAATTTTAAATTCGACCCGCGAATACTCGGTCTGGCCCGACCTTAATGGGTCGGATTTTACCCGGCCCAATAAAAAATAAGGTCGGATATGGGTTTTTTTTTAAAAAACCCGAAGCGGGTCCGGGTTGGGTCCGGATTTTATAAAAAAACCCGGAACCCAACCTAAAAACCTGGCCGGATAATACCCGGATGATATATATATATATATATATATATATATATTATATATATATATATATATCATTGTAATTTTGAAACCCTAGTCACTACTCACTAACCCAGCCGCCTCTCCCTCTCATTCCCATTTTCACGCCTCACTGCCTTCTGCCTCAGTCAGTGCTCATCACGCCCTCACGCCTTAGTGCCTCATTGTAGCCACACCTCAGGTCCTCAGGCACGCCCTCACACCTCATCACACAGCCACGCCTCACCATCTTAGTCCAATACCCCAAACGGTTGTAACGCCTCTTTCCCAGATTTCTATTTTCTCTTTCTTCCTTTCACCATCTCATTTCATAACCTCCGACTATCCTGTCTCTCTCTTCGTCTTTCCGGTGGTGTCCTGGTGGTGGGTTCGTTGATCTCTCTTCTTATTTTTAGGGGCGTCGTGGTGGTTGGTTTTGGTTTGGATCATTGGTTCTGGGTTTATTGTGGGGTGGTCAGTGGCAAATTACCATAAAGCCATAAAGAAGAGATGTGATGAAGATGTTGTGGGTTTGACATGTTTGTGAATTTTTGTTGATAATGGTGGTCTTTGGTCTCTTGTTTTTGGGTTTGTGGATGGGAAGATAAACAGGGCCCGCGGGGTGGGTCTAGGCCCCAGAAAAAAATTCGATTAATAATCGGGCCAAGTTCAGGTTGCGAGTCTTAGCCTGCGGGTCGGGTTTGGGTATGCAAAAACCCAGCCCAAACTCGACCCGTTGCCATTCCTACGGGGAAGGAACTACTTTCTCTTGCATTTGGGTTTCTTTTGTACTTATTTTTAATAAAATAAAATTTTTTGATGAATAGTGCACAAGGACAATTTTTGTGGAGTTAGTTTTGCCAGGGAAAAATAGGTGAAACAATTGCAGTCATACAGTATAGTTACTCCAATTTGTACCTTTTGTTTTAATAAATACTTTATTACTCAACCCAAAACAGGATAAATACAAAAAGGTTTGGGATTGGAACTATTTCTACCTAAAGTTTTAATCACAAATAAAGGCAGAATAGAGATGAGAAGTAACCCAGACTAAGTTACAAAAGCAGCCCATTGGGCAAGATGAGTGGAGACATTGCCCTCTCTATTGACAAAAGAGAAAAAAACATTTACAAAAGATTTAGCTAAATACAAAATACTATCAAGTATGAATTTGATAATATATGAGGGACAAAATCTACATTCTTCAAAGGATCTATAACATTTAGAGCTTCACCTTCCAATATTATATTTCTATAACCTTCCATAGCAGCACACTTAATAGCACACCAAGTTGCTTTGGCCTAGCAAAGAATTCCTTGGATCCAATTGTTTTGCCAATTCCAATAGAAGCTTTCCTGAATCATCTCCGCCCGCTACTGCAATAGAAATTTTCTCTATCCTTATTGCTGCATCAAAGTTTAATTTTATCTAGTTGTTTGGAGGGGCTGCTAAACATTAATTTTTGGTGGTCTCCTTGGTAATTCACTCCAAGCTTGTTTATGCTCCTCGAAGACACGTCTTATCTAGCAAGCTCAATTGGTTTGCTTTTAGATCCCTCCCCCTTAGCTTTGTTACCGGAAATCCATATTTGTACCTAAAGCGTAATTCAATATCTTTAATGATAAAAAAAAATTATAATTATTGAGGTGATAATATAATATATTGTAATTTGCAATTAGTAAAAATAGTCTTTAATGATAGTGCAAATTAAAGTGAGATTACATTAATAAATAAAAAAAAATTTAGATAGCAATAATGAAGTTGTCAGGGACATTTTTGCGATAAGGGTCGAAAATGCGAGAATGACCCAAATCTCCCCTTGGGTTCTTTAGAAGTGTTTGTTGTGGAGAATCAAGCCCAAAATTCTAAATGTATAATGAACAAAAGGCTAATGGTGCTTTGATCAGAGAGAATCAAAATGCTAATAACAAAAATGCAAAAAAGCATAAAAACAAAACATGCCTGAAACTTTGACCCACAGTCAGCGAGAAGAGGAAATTGAGAGAGGTTGTGAGGAAGAGAGGGAAGGTTCTCCTGTACCCATATTTTCACCCCTAAGGTTCAGAATTGTGAGAATATTTCCTGGCTTAGTGGGTTTTTGCTCTCAAGTTTCAGCTTTATGGGGAAAACGTGGTTCAACATGTCTGAAACTTCGACCCACAGTCAGTGAGAAGAGGAAATTGAGAGAGGTTGTGAGGAAGAGAGGGAAGGTTCCCTTGTACCCATATTTCCACCCCCAAGCTTCAGAATTGTAAGATTGTTGACTGGTTGAATGAGCTTGTTGACTGATTGAATGAGCTTTTGCTCTAAAGTTTCAGGTTTGTGGGTAGAATGTGGTTGGTTCATTTATGAGTTGAAGAGAGGTTTTTATATAGAGTTTGGGGTGTTTCTCTTGACTGTTTTTTGAGTAGTGGAAGAGGCTTTTATCCCCCGTGATACTAATTTGGTGTTTTGGCTTGGGTTGATTTTGTTTAGGGAAGAGTTTGACATGCTTTTAACATGATTTGGGAAATGCTTGACTAAAATTTTATTGGCTCCCCCCTTTTTAGTTGTTCTAGACCATTGGGAGGCTCACCTAGATGAGAGCTAGCATTTGAAGTTGGCCAATGAGAGCCAACCATTTTTAAAGGAAAAAAGGGCTTGTAAAAAAACTTTGGGTCACAGTTACCCAGAGCATAAAAGCTATATTGGGGTGAAAATTTTGGATATAAGACCTCTTCCATGAGCTTGAGGTGCTGTAGGTGCTGTCAATGTCCCTTACCCACTTGGTAGCTCGCATGGGCTGGGCTAGGCTTATTCAAAAGGTCCGAAAGAAATTGATTCTTAACTTTCAAACCACACTTCTTCAATTTTTTTCATATGTTACATGGGCTTAGGCCATACTTAAAAGAATAAAAAATAATATAATACATGAATTGGGCCCATAATGAGGTTGGACTTGATTGAGTCGGGTTCATAGAGAATGTGTTAGGAAAATAGGTATTAACAGAAGTTGTGAAATAATTGAAATTAAAATTTTAAAAAGTTGTGAAATAATTGTTCATCTAAGTCTAGAAAATGAAAAAAAATAGCCCAATTAGTGAATTACTGAATTAGCCTCTGTTATGATTAATGAGATGCCAAAGCAGATTTGACTACCAACTCCAATGGTGGTGGCCTAGTGGTTGGGCTTTGGGCCAACAAGATTGTGGCATTTCGCTATAGGGAGTGCCTTGGGATCGCCTTTCAAGTCACCCTCCCCTACTAATAACATGTTAGTGATCTTTATATTTCATTAAAACGGGTCTTAATTAGTTGGGGAGTGCTCCCTTAGGGTATGTTTGGTTGGAGGTGAAATAAGGAGGATGGAAAATAATGGAGAGAAAATTAGAGAGAAAATAGGTTTTGATATTGTTTGATAAGCAGAGAAATGATAACAAATTTTATGGTGGGACCCTTGCATTTTCTTCCCCAGCCCGCCAAAAACACATCTCTCCAAATTGGAGAGAAAAAAAAGAGTGACAACTCCAATTCCCCAGCAATGAGTAGAATGTGGTTGGTTCATTTATGAGTTGAAGAGAGATTTTTATATAGAGTTTGGGGTGTTGCTCTTGAATGTTTTTTGAGTAGTGGAAGAGGCTTTTATCCCCTGTGATACTAATTTGGTGTTTTGGCTTGGGTTGATTTTGTTTAGGGAAGAGTTTGACATGCTTTTAACATGATTTGGGAAATGCTTGACTAAAATTTTATTGGCTCCCCCCTTTTTAGTTGTTCCAGACCATTGGGAGGCTCACCTAGATGAGAGCTAGCATTTGAAGTTGGCCAATGAGAGCCAACCATTTTTAAAGGAAAAAAGGGTTTGGACAAAAACTTTGGATCACAGTTACCCAGAGCATTAAAGCTATTTTGGGGTAGAAATTTTGGATATAAGACATCTTCCATGAGCTTGAGGTGCTACCAATGTCCCTTGCCCACTTGGTAGCACACATGGGTTGGGCTTATTCAAAAGGTCCGAAAGAAACCGATCCTTAACTTTCAAACCACACTTCTTCAATTTTTTTCATATGTTACATGGGCTTGGGCCATACTTAAAAGAATAAAAAAAATAATCTAATACATGAATTGGGCCCATAATGAGGTTAGACTTGATTGAGTTGGGTTCATAGAGAATGTGTTAGGAAATAGGTATTAACAGAATTTGTGAAATAATTGAAATTAAAATTTTTAAAAAAAGTTGTGAAATAATTGTTCATCTAAGCCTAGAAAATGAAAAAAAAAAAAAAATGTTTAGCCCAATTAGTGAATTACTGAATTAGCCTCTGTTATGATTAATGAGATGCCAAAGTAGATTTGACTACCAACCCCAATGGTGGTGGCCTAGTGGTTGGGCTTTGGGCCAACAAGATTTTGGCAATTTGCTATAGGGAGTGTCTTGGGATCGTCTTTCAAGTCACCCTCCCCTACTAATAACATGTTAGCAATCTTTATATTTCTTTAAAACGGGTCTTAATTAGTTGGGGAGTGCTCCCTTAGGGTATGTTTGGTTGGAGGTGAAATAAGGAGGATGAAAAATAATGGAGAGAAAATTAGAGAGAAAATAGGTTTTGATATTGTTTGATAAGCAGAGAAATTATAACAAATTTTATGGTAGGACCCTAACATTTTCTTCCCTAGCCTGGCAAAAACACATCTCTCCAAATTGGAGAGAAAAAAAGAGTGACAACTCCAATTCCCCAGTAATGAGTAAATTCCCCCCACCCCCCCCCCCCCCTCCCCCTCCCCCCGATTTTAATGCTTCCTACGCATCACATCTACCCCACACAACATGGGATGATTCTGGTGCCACAAATTGTGGCACAACTCGCCCATGTGGCGAGTTATGGTTGATGGTGGGTCCCCATATGGACCCACTATCATCTCTTTACCAACCAAAACTCGCCACATGGGTGAATTATGGCATAAGTTTTGGTACCAGCATTGCTCCACAACATGTCTAGATATTGAATTTGTGTTGCCTAGTTTTTCCTAGTCTTCTATTCTTTTTAAAAAGAGAAAAAAAGAACATTTCGAGACCAATGCAAAATGGTCTTTGAACTAGATTTTGTTTTGTAGCCCAGTTTTTTTTTTTTTACCACCCAGCAACATGTCCAGATTATTAGGTATATATATATATATATTAGATTAAAGTATTTATAATAATAAAGAAAAAAAATTTACATGTATTATTTGTAAATTTTTATATTATTTAATGAATACAAATAAATTATTTCTTATATATTATGGAATAAGAGTATAAGAGTAAATTTATGTAAATTACATTTTCTATCGTTTTATCTTTCTTTTCAACCAAATAAAAGAGTTTTCCATTCCTTCCACTTTTTCACCCCTCTAACTAAGCACATAGAAGGAAAAACTAAATCTTTTCTATCATCTACCAATTTTCTATATATCCTTCTATTTTTCCACCCCTTCAATTAAATGGACCCTTACTCAATCAAGATTAGGTCTTAACAAAAGAGAAGTAAAGAAGCTACTATAGTTTCGGCCAACCAGGAAACCCAAATTAGCCACATTGATGGAGCCATAATTTTAGCTATTGGGCTCTCCCAAAAACTACTTTATTTATTTTACATTTTCATTCTACAAAACACCCAACATCAGTAATTTTATTTTAACTTTTAACACAATAAAATAATATAAATAACACACTAAAATAATATACTTACTACAATACTTCAATATCTATTCTTTCTTAAAAAAATTAAAAAAACGTCATGGCCTACGTAAAAACAAAATACGCCATGGCCTACCCTTCTTTTTTTTCTTTTTTTTTGATAGGAGGGCCTACTCTTCAAGAGAGGAATACGTACGTCATGGCATACGTAAGATACACATACTAGCCGAACAATTTCTACTTGAGTGTAAATTATAGTCAAACTCCCTATAAAAACAAAATTAAAATACACACTACAGGAAATCTATGAAAACTTATTAGACTACACCAAGAAAAGAACCATTATGTTTTTTGATAAAACATAATTTGCAACGCTGTTAGTCTGTTACACTTACTCTTACAGACTACCCTTCAATTTTTCACAACAAATGGTGGAAACAAACATGACTCCTGGGACAAAGAGGTAATTTGCTCTTTCAAACAATAATGTTTTTAGTTGACACATAAAGCTGGGGACCTATTGAGATATCCTTGAGGTCTGTTTGGTCTCTAAATTCAAACTCACATTTTTTACATTTTAAACTATGTTATACATATTTTTACACACATTTTTACATATACGTATTTCAAAAAATTATAAAAATTTCATTTCAAATTACTCTACCAAACACCCCTTGATATGCACATTTTTTAAATTTTTTTATTTTTTTATTTTTAGTTTCAATCTTCCCCCTAGGATTGCAGTTGTAACAGGAGCCAATAAAGGGATCGGATATGGGATATGTCAACAATTAGCTTCAAATGGAGTCAAGGTGGTATTAACCGCTCGAGATGTGAAGAGGGGCAATGAAGCTGTTGATAAACTCAAGACTGCTGGATACTCTGATGTGGTCTTCCATCAACTAGATGTGACGGACCCAGTTAGCATTTCCTCTTTGCTTGATTTCATCAAATCCCAATTTGGGAAGCTTGACATATTGGTGATGCAACTTATACATATTCTGAGAGATACTAAGTGTTATTTTGATAGTGAAGATTGTTTTTTTCCTCATATGTTACAGTGAATCTATGGACTTTTTAATAGAATCATTGAATTTTGAATTTAACAAAGAAACTAAAGCATTGGTTGAGCTCATACATTGAAAAAAAAAAAAAAAAACTGACCAGTAGAAGAGAATAAATCCAAATAGTCCAGTGAGGATGAGAATAGCTATGCTAGGAACCTCTTACAGTCAGTTTATAGCGTATAACAAAGATGAATCATATAGTCCTGTTTCTTTTACGACCTTTTTCTTCAGTAAATGAACATTTATCACTTGTTCGGAAAAAGAAAAATATATACCATATATTAACCCAGGAAATCTTGATATAACTTCAAAATTGTAGGTAAACAATGCAGGGATTAGTGGAGCCATAGTCGATAAGGAATTATGGAACCTTGGTTTGGATGAAGTAAGTCTCTTAATGCTATGTAATCATTGTTTATGTCAATTAGAGAGCATCATCCCGAAGTTGTATATATACGTTAGCAATAAATTTTTTCCCCTCCCCACTCCCTCAATTTTCACAAATAACAAGCATAATAGAAATAAAATGTTTTAAAGATGAGTGCAACATCGCTGACCTCCATCTGATCATACAGTTTATAGGTCCAAATGCCAAACCTTTGAAGGAACTTATAAAGCAGACTTATCAAACTACGGAGAATTGTTTGAGAACAAACTATTATGGGACCAAGCAAGTGAGCAAAGAACTTATTCCGCTTCTTCAATTATCCAATTCAGCAAGAATAGTAAACGTCTCCTCCGGTTTGGGGCAGCTAAAGGTAAATTATTATTAATCCAAAAGTAGTTAGGTCATAGATGCTACTAATGAAAAAGGTACAACTCCTCACAATCACAGGGTTAATGAAATCACTTTGTGAAAATTCAAAAGTCACAACACTTGGAAATTTTTTGGTCATTTCTAACAATACGAAGTGTGAATTAGTTGCAGGACATGGCATGTCGAGATTTGTGCTTTGACAATTGAACTGGACATGCAATGAACATTTGGTGCTAGAAATTAGAATTAATTGACCATGTATGATGAGCTTATATATTCAATTGTGTGTTTGTATTTCAGTTTATTTCAAATGAAAATGCAAGGAAGAAGTTAGAAGATGTAGATGGTCTCACAGAAGAGAAAGTGGACGAGGTGGTTAAAGGGTTCTTAGAAGATGTGAAGGAGAATTCCATAGAAGTCAAAGGCTGGCCTATCAATTTTTCAGCTTATGTTGTCTCCAAGGCAGCTCTGAATGCTTACACAAGGGTTCTAGCTCAGAAGAATCCCAATATTGCTATTAACTCAGTTGGTCCTGGCTATACGAAAACGGATTTGAACGACAACACTGGGGTTTTCACTATTGTAGAAGCTGCAAAAGGTCCTGTGATGCTTGCTTTGATGCCTGAAGGTGGTCCTTCCGGCCTCTTCTTTGATTAAACAGAAGTGTCAACCTTTTGACTCGAAAATATTAATTATGCAATAGCAACAATTAGTCAATACAATATGTTACGTTTGTGTAATAATGTGTGCGTGGCAGGCAGACAAAGATCAATAATGCTAAAAATGTTGCTCCTTTTTTATTTCTTTTTTTGGTGGTTACATGTATGTAAGCTACAATCTTTGTACTTTTCTTTGAACTTATTCTCAATAAAATAAAATTCTCACAAAACATGAATATTCCCGTGAAGTTTGTCTTTGTAGGAGGCAAAATTTTGTCAAGTCAATTACAAAATGCCACATCAAAAATTTGGTGATCAATTGCAAATTAATATGTCATTAAATTAATTATGTCAAATAATGACATGTGTCATCCAAATTGACACCACGTTGGCATATTAAAATTTGTCACTTGTCATTGGGCCCACAAGATAAAGATAAACTTCATATTCAATATTGATGGATAATCATCTTTATTAAAATAAATAAAATAAAATAAAGATAAATTTTCTATTCAAAATTAATGGATAATTATCTTTATTTAAAATAAATAAACAAAATAGAGATAATTATTTATCTTTATTGATTATTATCTTTATCAAAATAGATAAATAGAGATAATTATCCCTAAGCAAAATTTGGTCCAATCAAAAGTCTACCATGTCTTTTCAAGCATATCAATTCAAAGTAGAGTATATTCTCTAGAACCACTATAAATAGAGGACATCTCCTCTCATTTTGAGGACCAAGTTTTGAAGAAGCCAAAGCTCTAGAGAAATTCTACCTCAAGAACGAAAGAAGAATGATTCAAGTAAATCATTCTTCCAAGACTTGAAGTTCTATTGGATTTAAGCTCAAGAGCCTCCATAAACTTCAAAAGTTTTAAATCATTGAAGTTTAACAAAGCAAGCCTCTAAAGCACTGAAGAATTTCAACAAAGAATCTTTGAAGAACTTGAAGAACATTCGAAGGACTTGAAGAATAACAAATCTCTAACAAGCTCAAAGCTAAAGATTCATTGTAAAGATTGTTCGATCCATCTTCCAACCAAAGTGAAGAAGATTTTGCGTTCAAGTCAAGATAGAAGATAGAATCCGAGGATCACTTTTTGTAAAAGAGTTGAAATAGAGATTGTGCTCACTACTTGATTAATACAAAAATATATTTATGGAACACATTTTGCAATTTGTTTAATTTTCTATAATTGAAAAATTTTGTGTTTACAATGTTGTCAGAAAAAATAGGGAGTAATTATTGGAGTCATACAGTGTAGTTCAACAATTGGTACCTAAAGCATAATTCAATAACTCTAATGAGGGAAAAATAATAATATTATTTGTTTAAGTAATAGAATTTTTTCTTTTTTCTTTTTGTTGAGAAGTGACAAAATGTAATTAGTGCGTAATAAAAATGATGTTAAGTGGTAGCACAAGAGGGACATTACATCACTCAAACATTATTTAGATAGCAATTATCAAGATGTGAAATAAGTGTTCTTACCAATGTTCAATCCAAATAATAGTTAAAAAAAAAAACATGTTCACCCCAATTAGTATTTATAATGAGAAAATTTTTAGTGTGCTTTTTTTAATACTAAATATAAATTAAATAGAGCAAAACTTAGATGCAATACTTTATGTACAGTACCTTAACTTCCTCTTTTAATATTAAAACATGTAGTTACTTAACTAAACACACTAAATGGCGTTAAAATTTTGCATGGACTGAGCATCAGTCTTTTTTGTTTCATGAAGTGAAACTCTCTCAAGCCCCCCTCTTCGATCTCTGCTAGAATCAAGCACCCTTACCCTTTTGAAGAGAAATAAAACAATTTTGATAGACATGCTTTGATAGAAGTGGTGTTGGGCTTGAATTCGAATTTGAGGTGGAACTCCAAGGCTTTGGAAATTGGAAGGTGGGAGACAAGATCGGCAGTTTTCCATACTCGAATTGAGCCCCTTTGATCCATAACAATGGATTTTCTCCATTATACACAAGTTTTGGGTGGATATGCAAATACACAAGTTTTGGGTTCGAAGATCAATTAGAGTTTTAGGTTCAATTTTTTTAGGTTAGATGAGAGAATTAGTCAAGAATTATTGATTTAGCGTTGTACTTGATAAATTCATGGTGGTAAATGGAGGTTATGCAAACCCACTTTAGTATTTATACAATTTAGGGTCTTTGTCGATTTTTTTTTCCTACAACTTCAACCGATAGGAGAGACGGTGTCAAGATTTGTTGTCTATGGTTTTTGTTGACACATTCCAAACTATGGTCTCAATGTTCGGTCAATGTGTTATCAATTGGAAGAATGAGCCATCAGATCTCTTTCTAAAGGTATTTTTTTTAAGACTAATGTCCACCTAATCTCTTTCCAAAGATATATTCTTATAAGCCAAGCAATTGGGTGCATGAAAATTCTGCTACTGCTGGTGGATATGAGAAGTTCCACAATTTGTTACAATTGAAGGTGGTCATTGACGGCTGTTCAAGAGGGTATGGGTGCTTGATTTCTAGTAAAAAGAGAGGAGTGGATTGAGAGAGTTTTATTCTAAAATTCAATTGAAGAGAAAGAGAATGAGTTGTTGGCTTTCCTCAATCCATGTAAAATTTTAACACCGTTTAGTGTCTTTGGCTAAGTGCCACATGTTCCACGTGTCTTAATATTAAAAGGGGGAATTTAAGATACTGTACTGAAGGTACTGTATCTAAGTTTTACCCCATTAAATACTATCTATTTTGACTTTCTATATATATAGTTTTAATATAGTTTTTTTTTTTTGTGATGTAAAATTGCTAGTTAAGTTTTTTGTATGTTGGTTTTATTTATGTCTCTTTCACAAGTTATTAGGAAATTATTTTCAATAATTATTCAGCACACTTATAACAATTATTTTTGGTGAATTAGTTTATTGTTTCAATTGAGTTGGATTTCTATTGGCTCAATATTTTGGAGATCTAATTATAAGTAGGGAAAAAAAAATGCAAAATCCATCAATATTTTTTTTCTTTAAAAAAAGTATCATTTTAAAATTGTGAGACATTTTTATATAATTTGGAAGACTTTTTACTTATGCAATTAGGGGCCTTGAGACCCTTTAATTTATTTTGGGACAAGTGAGGCCTTAGGCCTTAGCCCAGAGCATATCGTGTACCGTCTACATGCAATGGGTTTCTCACAACATGTGACCCCCCACTAATGCATGGGCCCATGTGTTGTTTATGTTGAAAAATCTGGTTTTGTATCTTATATAAAACACACACAATGGAAGCAAAACAATGATTTATTTCATTCATGAGAAATAACATGTATCCTTGAATTCTAGAACAAAGAAAAAAAAGCATACCTTGATGCAGTAAAATTCAAAATAAGACTTGAGAATACTTTCAATCTTCATCCCAATTCCACATGGTGCTTAAGATGAGTGGTTTCTTAATCAATTCTTTTGTACATCAATTTTCCTTTGAAAAATTGTATTCCAAAGATTCAGTAGAAAAAAAAATAATTGTTTTCTCTTCTTTTAATCATACATGCATGCTAACTACCTTGGTAGTTATTTTATTTAATAACTCTTATTAAATAAAAACTAATTATCTAATTGGTTTAGCTTTTTAGACTTGCCCAATTGGGCTTTAGTTTGTGGCTTGAGATGAACCAAAGGGAACAAATAAGACTCTAGCTCCAATTGGCTTTGGGCTTATCTGTCAACTCTTGATAAGTTCAAAGTTACCGTTAATTATATTTAATACTACTATATAAATATAATTGCACTCTAGGTCTTACTAATAAACTATATTCCAGAACGCTAATGATATATCATTTGACCCCTCCATGAAATATCCATAGTGAACAAAGTCATAATGAACTGTCACTTTGTAAACAACTATTTTATTTTTGAGAACTCGGTCTAATCTTTTAGTTATTCATATTTATTGAAATTTAATTTCAATAAATATAAACTTTAGTAACTCCTTACTAAAGTGGGCACCTGAATAACTAGTTCTCATTAAACTTATTTCAATGAGATATTTCATGTCTCTATAAAAAGAGATTATAGATTCCATCTTGAGAATGTGTTCCCTCGACACTACTTGTGGTTACCTAATATATTGAGATTTTAACCATCAATATTGGATCTCACTCTTGATATATTAAAGTAACCTACATTTTATGATCGGATTCACTATCCTTTTAGGATTAAGAGTCTATGAAATTAAAAGTTGTGAGATTAATCATTCACGCGACAGTTGTTAATTGAATAATTAATCTCACAGCGGTTCAGCTCAATATGTCTTAACACTTAAGACACATCAACACATCAACTATAAGTCTCCATTTCCATGATCAAGACAAACCATCTTAGTTGATGTGTTATAGTTTTTGCAGACGAAACGCTCAATTTCATTACCGACTACGAACTACGTTTTGAGTTTATAAAGAACTTGTGATTTATATCTTCTGTGACTAAATCACATACAATGCATCTCAAGGACTATAATAATGTCTCATTAGTTCATTTACAAATAGTCTCATATAATTAAAAATTTAATTATTTATGACATGCCAATAAATTGAATTTTAGAGCATAAAGCCCAACAGTTTAGAACTCTTGTATTGAACATTTGAATGGGTATAGGATATACATATACTACAGGCTACAATAAATCTATGAATCCCTATTAGACTGCACCAAGAAAAAAACTCGAATGCTTTAAGCCTAATTTGCAACGCGGTTACATTGACGCTTATAGACTACTCTTCAATGTTTTCAAGAAATGGTAGAAACAAACATAGAGAGAGAGAGAGAGAGAGGAGAGAGAGAGAGAGAGAGAGAGAGAGGAGGAGAGAGAGAGAGAGAGAGAGGTAATATGATCTTTAACAATAACAGTTTTAGGATTTGCCAACACATATATCATAACACTATAATGTGAGTGTGACTATATATGACTAAAAGTTGAAGTGTAGCATTTATTATTGCTACGCTCCTATTGAGCCACATCAGCAGCCATGTTATTCATTTATTTTTTAATTTTTCTTTTCTTTATTCAAAATTTTCTTCCCCCTATTTTCAAAAAAAAAAAAAAACTCTTATTCTCCCTATTAGTTCACACCTACTATTATACTTCTTCCAATATTTCCATTTCCTTTTTGCCTCTTTATCTCTCCCACTATTTTAACGTTATACTTCCTTCCACTTTTTTATATTTTGACTCTTCTTCTACCCATTTTATTTTGTATAAATTTGATATCAATTTCTCCTTCAATCCATATTTTTCTCACTCAAAACTGTGAGTATTCTCTCTCTCTCTCTCTACTTTCTTTCAGTGAATTTTTGTTCTTTCTTATAACTCTAATTAAGGTTGATGGTTTTTTTAATATGTGTTTTGGTATTGCGTTTTTTTAATATCCCATCAGTAAGTGTTCTCTTTATCTTTTATAGCTTTGGTTAAATTTTAGGTTGGGTTAATACTTAGTTTTTTTGGAATCAGGAATTTGAATATGCCTACCAATTGTTTGAGTAATAAATTATTATAAGGCCTATTTATTCCTTTAGCTGCATTTTAATTTTGGCTAAGATAAGATTGTAATTTTGTAATGAGTTTCAATTATTATGAATATTCTTTATTCTTTAAGAGATGAGAAATTTGAATAATAAATTTGAAACTTATAAAGTTTTGTTGTATATTAAGAAAATATAATACACTACAATAAAATTTAGAAGAATATGATTCACCTTAAAAAAAATTAATCAAACATAAATAATAATAATAATAATAATAATAATAATAATAATAATAATAATAATGAAATGATATATTTGTAGAGATTAAAATATAAAAAAATACTTGTAAAAATATTTTTTTTTCGAAAGACAATACTTGAAATATTGGTTTCATTTAATATATTACATTTCATTACATAATATTTATATTCCCATGCATTGCATGGGTTTGTGGATAGAATTGATAATTCCTTAATCACAATTAGAGCACTCACATCAGTGAGTGCAAAGTACAAAAAGTTGCAAAATTTACATAATATAGCCTAAAACTCACATGCATCAGTCAATGTATAGATGTATATATTTGCACATTTGCTACAGTAATCGTGTAAATATACACGGTTACTATAGCCATGTATTTCAAATATTATATTATTTTTTGTTTCTCACGTCAGATCTTCTCCTCACTCTCTTCCATTTCTCTCTATTTGCCTCTAAACAAGACAAAACCAGTCAACTACTCACCACTGTCCAACCACCACACTCAAGCCACAAAACCCACCTTTCTCAAACCCCAAAACCCAAATTAAACTACACCCACAACTCAAAAACACCAACAACCAAACAAAATCATCAAGTCCCTAAATCTCAAACATAATACAAAGTCCCCATGGAGTTCAGCATGGTGGTCAAGGATTTGTGAAGTGCAGGTTTAGAGGGCTAGAGAGAGAAAGGGTTTGATTTAGTGGCGGCTCTAGGATTTTTTTTAAGGGGGTCAATAAGAAGATAAATCTTAGATAAAAAATGAATCTTGTGATCTACAATGTTTCTTTATTACAAAATTTTCCATAGTATTAGCAAGAAAATAAAATATATACTATTAGTTCATTTGGCGTATAGTTTCATAATACAATGAACATACTAATTATTATTACTAAGATGAAACCTTGAAAATCATCCATTATTTTCAAATACAATAAACATATTAATGCTAAGTGAACTTTAATTATTATTGCTCAAAATTCTTTTATCTATTAGTTTGTTTTAAATCTTTACAATTTTTGTATTCAACAATTCAACTCAACTTTGACAACTATTGTTTTTGTAATTGTATTAAGTGTGTTTGGGTCTTGATTATAAGCCAACTTATTACTTCATCTTTTTTCTTACTATTTGCAGGTCTCATGTGAGTTCCTACTTATTTTATACTTTTAGCAAAATGTTAGATAAATTATTCCCAAATACATACTTAGAAAATTTTTGTTGTGTTAACATTTACTTTTGTCTTCACTCAATCACTCTTGGTCTGTCCCATGCGCTTGGTCCTTACTCAACAAATAACAAATTAAAAGTACTTCAAATTTAACAAATAATTGTTATTTTCAAAATTTTAGATTAATTGGTTTGTTGTTGGGATTTTTTTGTTTACAAATGCCAAGATATTGGTAAGAGGTTTATATTTAAAGTTATGTGCTTAGGAAAAAAAATTTAGGATCATAATGTTCAAATTTTATTTTAGAGGGTTAAAACAAATGAAATATATATATATGGCCAAGTCAAGGGGTTCATTTGAACCCCCTGAGCTATTGCTAGCACATGGTTTGGTTGTGTGGGTTTTGGCCTTTGTGGTGGTCATGTGAGCTTTAGCCATGGCTATGAAGGTCCAACCATGGAGGTTTGGTCTTTGTGGCGGTCAAGAGAGAAGAGATATGAGATATGAGATATGAGAGATGAGAGATAACATATTTTTCTTTTAGGAAAGGATGAGAGAGAATTTGAAAGGAGTGAAGGAAAACAAATATAAAGTAAAAAGTAATAATAAAAAATGATTATTTAAATAAAATGCAGTGTCTGTTAGATAATTTGAAGGGAGTGTTTTGTAAAAATAACTGAGTAAAATAAGCAAAGTAAGTTCTTATAAAATAGTTAGAAAATTTTACCATCACCGGTGCAATTGCTCTTTAGATTATCATTCTATATTGTTGGGTTAAAATGAGTTGATCTTTTGCAAATTAATTAATTACCCAAATTAATTAATTAGATCAAATTACATGCAATAGTGTGGTAGCAAAAACAAATTACCAATTATATTAAATGCAACAAAAAATAAATTTGACGTGGGTGATTTATTTACAAATAAGGAAAACCACAGAGGTATAACCCCACCGGGTAAATTTAAGGTCACCATTCCTAAGAATCTACTATTATCAATCATAAGCAGTTACAAGTATAAGGAATCTTACCAAACACTTTGGCCTATCCCGAAATACTAACCTACAGTTAAACTCTTATCTCATTACCCAATTGGACTTGTATTGTAACAGCAATCTTTCCGTTCAATGCACGAATCCAGTACGTGACTAACCAATGATGCACGGATCCCAGTATGTGACAAACTTCAGCAACTTGAAGAGGTTGTTGGTTGCAGGTTGCAAAAATCTTCAGTTCATTAGCAATGACGATTAGGAAGCTCATTGGTCACAAAACCTTTGGCGTAAAGATGCATTAGCTTCTTTAGAAAGAATAATGAACTAGGACACCATTTGCATGTATTTTTTTGTGTGACGATCTTTAAAATAAACCTTATATATGACCAGAATTGTGAGGAAAAAAAACCTATACAAATATTTCAGCATGGACCAAAAATCAGATCTGGAAATTCTGATTTCGTAAGTCTCGACAAAGACAGCTTGTGTCGAGTTTCAACATTAAATATTGATAAAAGTCTTTTTGTCGATATTGCTGTTGAGCTTTAATGAACAGCTTTTCTTCACTTGTTTCTTAGTCAAATATTCATGGGTTTAACACTTGACTTGAACAAGATGTTTTTTGAAATCTTAAACCCATCCTAGATCAATTCAATTACAAGTAAAATGTATTTTGTCAAAAAATTAACCAATTACATAAAATATATTATTAACATATATTTTTGTGGTCTTATTTTCCCTAAAAGAAGGTATGTGACGTTTCTCTCTCTCTCTCTCTCTCTCTCTCCCTCTATATATATATATATATATATAAAGTTTAATTATAAATTAACCACTTGAGATTAAAAAAGAAAAAGAAAAAGAAAAAAAATCCTCAACCTCCAAGGTTGGGATGGATGTCATAGCTTACGTAGGCATAGACCTCCCACCCTCCCAAAAAATTTTAAAAAAAGGGTGCTTACGTATAGGCATAGAGCCATAGACCGAGACAGAAGACGTCATGGATAACGTAGAGAACCCAGATACAACTAAGTATATAAATTATATATAACCATTAACCAAAGTCGACTTTAAACCATACAATTCAACCTTCAAAACCATAAAAATATCAGTATCATTCTTACCTTACTACATCGCTGGTATACATACTCTACACTCATCACTAATGGCAGAAACGACCTTGAATTCTGAGACGAAGAGATATAATTTGATCTTTAGCTTTTGTCTTCTAATTGAATTTAAGCCTAAAGAATGTTAAATTTGACATCCTTAATTAATGCTCACCCATTTGTTTTTGTATTGACTTAAAACTTTTTCTTATAGGATTGCAGTTGTTACAGGAGCCAATAAAGGGTTAGGATTTGAAATATCTAAACAGCTAGCTTCAAATGGGGTCAGAGTGATTTTAGCTGCTAGAGATGTCAGGAGAGGCAATGAAGCTGTTGAAAAACTCAAGGATGCTGGATACTCTGATGTGGTTTTTCATCAACTAGATTTGACGGATTATGCTAGCATTTCTTCTTTGGCGGATTTCATCAAAACCCAATTTGGGAAACTTGACATATTGGTAATGCAACTAATACATCCTTGAAGCGATTCTAGCTACTGTTTTTGTTAAAGTGAAGATTTTTGCTTGCTTATTTAACATACATGTTACATTAATGAATCTCTTGGATTTTTAGTACAGTCATTAATTTTTTATATGAATTAAAGAAGGAAAGCATTAGTTGTGTTCTATATATATGAAAATATATCATTTTGAATAGTACCTAAATGAGAATATTCATGATATCGCTATATCCACTAAAGAATTAGCCTCTAGAATTGCAAAAAATATCTTATTTTACCATCTAAAAAGTTACTTTATTTATTAATATAAATAACATTCCAATATTCTAATTTTTATTTTTACATAAATCTTAAAATAACATAAACAACTTAATAAAAATAATATATCCCTACAAGAGGGAGAATAAAAAATAATTTTAAAAAATAGAAACTTGCTACAGTCACATCTTACAATTGGAAACTTGGGTAATGCATCTATTTTGTGGTTTGATGATATAAAATAGGATTGGAGTTTTAGAACTCCCAATACTAATGCTTTGCTTAAACTTTTGAATACAGTTGAATATGGATGAACTCAAGTCTAATTACTTTATAAGTTTAGGGTGCGCTTGTTTTCGGTGGCTGCGTTTGTGTTTGTTTCCCTTTCATTTTTTTTTGGCTAGTCCATCGTATTGTTCATGGACCAACCAAGTGCTAAAAACGGATGAACAGTATTTTGTAGCAATAAAAAAAAATTTGTTACAGTGTTTTTAGTAATAAGTTTTCAGTTTTTAACAAAATAAACGGTATTAAAACGTATTATATATATATATATATATATATATATATATAAAAAGGGTCCAAATGCATACTTATTATATCAAACAATAATGAATCTTATAGTCTTTTTTTTTTTTTCCCCTTTTCCTTTGTATATATTTTTTTACTAGGTAGATGAGAACTTGTCACTTGTTTGGTAAAAATTAAAACCCAACATTATTAGTTGATGAAATCTTGCTCATTTTCCCGTTTTAACTTAACTGGTAGCTTTAACACTGATATTACTTTAAAATTGCAGGTAAATAATGCGGGGACTATTGGAGCCATAGTCAATGAAGAGGAAGTGTGGAAACTTAGTGTTGAAGATGTAAGTCTCTCAATATTATATACATCTTTGTTTTTCTCAACTCTCAAGTTAAGGGCGTAATCCAGAATTTTTAAACACTGTTTGCAGCATAAGCATTTAAACCGAAAAGGGCATGGGTAGAGGATATATAAAAAAAAAAAAATAGTAATAAAATGTTATAAAAACGATTGCAGCAACATTTACTATTGCATTTGATGATACAGGTTGTAGGTATAAATGCCAGGCCTCTAAAGGAACTTATAAAGCAGACTGATGAAACTTCAGAGAATTGTTTGAGAACAAACTACTATGGGATCAAGCAACTCAACAAAGCTCTTATTCCACTTCTTCTATTATCCGGTTCAGCAAGAATTGTGAATGTCTCCTCCTCTGTGGGACAATTAAAGGTACAAATTTGAAACTCGTCTCATTGTAGCTGGAACTTTCGTATAGAGGCTTTAATCAATTAGAAAATAAAAATGTTAATTTGTGTTTATATTTCAGCGTATTTCAAATGAGAATGTAAGGAAGGTATTAGGAGATGTTGATGGCCTCACAGAAGAGAAAGTGGACAAGTTGGTGGAGGGATTTCTTGAAGAAGTGAAGGAGAATGTGGTAGAGACCAATAATTGGCCTGCTAATTTTTCTGCCTACTTCATCTCCAAAGCAGCGCTTAATGCTTACACAAGGATTTTGGCACGGATGTATCCCAAATTTTTGATAAATGCAGCAAATCCTGGGTATATCAGCACAGACTTCAACAACAATACTGGTTCTTTGACTGTCGAAGATGGTGCGAAAGGTCCTGTGATGTTAGCTCTAATGCCTGAAGGTGGACCCTCGGGCCTTTTCTTTGATAAAGCGGTAGTGTCAACCTTTTGAATGTGAACTTGATGGTATCGAAATTCCAATGTCTTCATATATTGTGCTTTTAGAGAGAGAGAGAGAGGGAGGGAGTGATTGAAGTTGTAGTTATTAGCTTTTATTTGTTATGTTGTGGAAGCTATTTCTAATCTTGCATTTGAATTTTAGTAAGAGAGTTGAGGAGAAAAATGGATTTTAAAGGTTTAATTTCAAATCATCCTCAAAAGGATTATTCTCAAATCTCAAACCTAAGATAGCAATTAATTGACACTTATAAGTTCACGCCCATTCTTTCTCCTCAATGATGTTTTGCTAACCTGATGTGTTGAGATAACAAAAGTTTTGAAATTAATTTGTTGCAAAATCTAGTTAACTATAATGGATTTATGCAAACAAGAAATAGAAAAATAGGACATACAATTACACAAGAACCCAAGGTTTACGTGATTTGACATTGGACTTACATATGCAAACTTAGTTGAGGAGAATGTTTCACTAAGAAAATCAAGAGATTATTAATTAAGCTGGAACAAAGATATTCTAACAAAACCTAAACCCTAAATGCACCTTATGAATGCCTTAGTTTGCTCCCTCAAAAACAGGGTCTCCAATGATGGTCCATAACAAAGTGGGTTAGGCGAATTAGTGTGGTCCATCTTACACATGGGCTCGAGAGTACAAGCCTAGCATTGTTAGCTAGGGCAGAGAAACTAAGTTGTCACTAAGTTTTAAATGGATCCCAACTACTTTAAACCCCCCATATTCAAAGGGCTAAATATGGAGTTAAAGTATGGGATTGAGAAGATATTATTCATTCAATTGCTAGTAATCACTTGTGTTATTAAGGTATATCTAAGGAAAATTCTACTAAAAAAATCAATGGCAGTGCCACATTGAAGGCAGAGGGTTCAAATAAACACCCTGACTTGAAGAAAAAGGAAAAAAAAAAAATTTAATTTTTTTCAAACCCTTTGAAATAAAATTTTGAACAGCCTGATCCAACAAGAAATTGAAAAATGCATAGTTGCACAATAAGGGGAAAAAAGAAGAACATGAAGGAGATGAGGAAAAAATTATTTGTGAGGACTAAAGAGTGTAAGAAGTTGGAAATGAGGTTTGAAATTAGATGAGAAAAGAAATTATTGAGATTAAGAAAGTCAGATTAGAAATACACGAGGGTGAGAGTGGGGATAGGAAAGGTGAATGGAGAAGAATATGTTTGGAAGATTCCTACTTTACACATTAAATCACAGAAATTGGGAAAAAAATATTCATATAAAAAAGTAAAACTTATTTACCACAAACGTGACTCTTGAAATTAAGTTTAGGGATAAAAGAGAAAAAGAATTGGTTTGATTGAGGAGAGAGACAGGGAGCAAAAATGTTATTTGAGTTTCCCTTTTTTTTTTTTAAACAAAAGAGGCTAATAAGTATAAGATATATTCTAATTTGAATTACAGTATGTCAGTAAGTATTGATAATAAGACATATTATGAGAACATTTTCTACTTGGGGATATTAGGATGAACCATACAATTGGGTTTTGTTATTTTTTTGGATTGAATTATAAAAAAATTGATAAATAAAATGAAAAAGGAATGGGGCCGTTCGAGACCTCCCCAACTCTTTCTATGTGTACGTTTGGAAAGCGTGTTTTGCACGTTTCTTAGTGGCTAACTTTTTTTGGGTTCCGTGTACTATTTACGGGACTCACAGTACTTTTTTTTGTAGTAAAAACAACTTTAAAATTAGGTCCCACGACACGATTTACAGATTTAAAAATTATTTTATTACAGTATTTTCAGTTTTTAGTAATAAACGGTATATAATAAGTTTAGTTTTGGGCCAAACCATTAGATTCCCTATGACTAAATAGCCCAACAATTAAAGCCTTTTAGTCTTTTACAACAAATTTCAGCTGTATTTCGGCATAGTAGTGGTAGAATGGCTTAAACAGAACAAACCATTAGCATCCTCATTAACAAAAGTTACAATATTAGGGTCAGGGGGTTAAACAAAATAACAAAATCCTCTTGCTGCGAGCATCCCCTCTTGGCCAGTCCATCCGCTATCCTATTTGCTTCCTGGAAGGTGTGATTCACCTTGATTTGCTATGAAGCACGGGTGTGGATTCGGATTCTGGTGTGGGTGCATAATTCAGCAATTTAAAAAAAAAGTAGAGTGCAGGTGTGGCGGGATACGTTTTTAATAAATTATTAAATATATTTTTATATAGTGAATTTAATATTTTTTATATAAAAAATTCAAATAAAGGGGTAGAGTTTATTATTAAAAAAATAATTATTTATGATTTGTTTTTAATAAAATCAATATTTTTGGTAATTATAAACAAAAAAAATCACCTTCTAAGAAGGTTCCTTTGCTCCTTTTTCAATTCCCAAGCCCACCCATGTGAAACAAATAACTTTCTCAACTACTTAATTTATATTCTTTTGTTATAGGCCTTTATTCTTCTTCCTCACCTCTTTTAAGTTCTAACCATTTCTTTGTGTCTTCTCATTTTTTTTTTCTCACAAGGCCACATGAAGCAAAAGAATGGCGGCCAGCAGCCCATTTTGGCCTATTTTGGCTACCGTATCGGTCGAAATCGGGCCGTATCAGTCTATTTCAGCTAGAATCGGACCGTATCATTCGTTTCGGCTCTCATTTCTGCTAGAATTGGCCTAAATCGAAACGAATCAACTGGTTTCATCCCAAATCGAGCTGAATTGAAAAAAAAGGGGCAAATTAGCGCGTTGGACACCAGACACCGCATCGAGATGAGTCTGGTGCAGGTGCGGCGGCCCTGAAGCTGCACCCGTGTTTTCTAGCTGATTTGTTGGAATCTGCTAAGAAGGTACCTACATTTGTGTGCAGGAAACTCTTTCAATTAGTTTGTTTTTTCAACAAGGTTGAATCATATAATCTTGTTTTACTCTTCCCCAACTTAAAACCCAATGTTAAATGGATGAAATTTTTTTTTGTTTTTGTTTTCTTCCCCTCTTTTGATGGATCTTATATTGACATTACTTCAAAATTGCAGATAAATAATGCTATGCGTATTTTGAACTTCTACCTTGGAATGGGGAGTCTAGAATCGTTCGCAGCTTCCCTACTTCCCTTTGTGACTGGAAATCACGATATTTTTGGATTTGGATGGGAAACCATGTTTGACAACCTGTGGGGTGAAGTCCCGTGGTTGCTACAAAAATGGGAAATCCCTTCTTTTGGTGTGTCTCTCTTTCCTCTTCAATAAATTGGTAGTTTTAAGCTTGCTATTCTTCTGATCTCCTTTGTTTTTTTTTTTTAGTTGCTAATCTCCTTTGGCGTATGTTTTGAAGAATATAGCCGAGGAAGAGAGGAGTAGGTTTTTAATTCTTCGTCCTTTCTTTTCTTACCTTATAGATTTTTTTTTCTACTATCTTCTTCTTGTAGAGATGGCCACTAGGTATAGTAAAGACAAATCTGCCCGTGTTAAGAGCTTGAAGAATGAACCCCTATCTCACATTACCCCCGGATCAAAGAAATGCAAGCTGGTAGAAGGGAAGGATGAGACTCCTGCCCCCCTGTCACTCTTTGGTACTCCGTCTTCTCCCACACCTTCTCTCAAGATAATGACCTTCAGTCCTTCGACCACACACTCTAAAGGACAGCCAAGGTTGGCAAGAGTGTTTAGGATAAACCTGCTACTGCTCTTGGAAGATCTCATAATGTCATTACTAACGATGAGCTCAAGGGTCTCTCGTCCATCCCTTCCCATGAACTGGTTAGCCACCATATTCACAAACTAGTGCAGGTATTTTACTCTACGTTTCTTCATTACGTCGTTAAGTGTTTACACCTGTTAAATATTACTAACCTTTCTTTCTCTTTTCAGGTTCTTGGTGAGTCCCTTCGTCTAATGATGGACTACTTGAATAGCAAGGAGAAGGTAGTAGTAACCGACTCCAAGGTTGACTCCATAGAGGCCGAGAGCTCAAAGTTGAGGAAGGATCTAATTGAAGCTATGGACTAGTCAACCAAAGCTAAGGAGAAGATGAAAGAACTGAAGGAAGCACTGAAGGTTAAGAAAAAGCTCATCATTCAAAAAGACAAGGAAGTCTAGATTTCCCTCCTGATAACGGACGAGGAACGTGAGAAGGTGATTGCCAGGTTCCTGGAGTCTTATTGCTTCTACGACATGCAGTTCGAGTAGTACTTCAAGGGCTTCGAGCTTCTTCGTCAATAGATGATGAAGCACCATAGCCATGTAGCTGATTTTGCAAATCTGAACTTTGAAGCTATTGATATTGAGATCCTTGCTGACGAGGCTAATGAGAAGGAAGGCTAGACCATTACTGAAGCTGCTAATGTTGTTGAAGGTGAGGGTGTTGCTACAGGAGGAGTTACTGATGAGGCTCAGACAGGGGCGGGCAGTGTTAAGGAGATCGTTAGTACTCCTTGAAGTAGAAATCTAAGTAACTCCTATTTTTTTGTTACATTTTAAAGACAATGAATGCCTCTTTTTTTGAGGCTTTTAATTTAGAAAAAATGGGTGCCTCCTATTTTGAGGCTTTTGTTTGAGAAATAATAGGTGCCTTTTGTTTTGAGGCTTTTATTTTAGAAACAATGCATATGTTTTGAACTTTTGAAGTTCTTTTGCTTATGATTTATGCTTGCACTTTTATTACCCTACTTAAGAATTTAACTCATCATTTAAGTTTCCACCACGTTCTATGATTTCAACTCATCGCTAGAGTCATCACCACGTTTATGATTTTCAACTCGTCATTTTGAGTTTTTACCGTATGTCGTGATTTAACTCATCTTGTGAGTTTTTACCACATTTATGATTTTAACTTGTGATTTTAACTCATCTTGTGAGTTTTTACCACATTTATGTTTTTAACTCGACATTTTGAATTTTTACCATATTTTGTGATTTTAACTCATCATTTTGAGTTTTTACCACACTTATGATTTTCACTCGTCATTCAAGCTTTTACCATTCGTGTTCTTATCAAGTTTGTGGTTTGAACTTGTTGCTAGATTTCAGATACTTCATTTTCTTCATTGAACTTAGGTTTGACACTTTGTCAAACTTTATTGAAAAAAGGAATGGCTGAACAAGCCTTATTATTTGATGCATTCCTCATATATGAGGGAATTACAAGGAAACAGCAAATTGAAAATAGTTTTATCAAAATATTTGAAGGAAAAAGAAATACTTAGAAAAAAAAAAATTAAATCTCACTTATCTGACGTGTCGTCGGGCGAGGTGCTTTTACATACAGAGCTTATTATACTAGGCAATGGCTTTTACTGATAGTACTTCTTGACAAATTCCATGATCCAGGGATGAGGAAGTGGATTGCCTTCCAAATCCTTCAAATAATAGCTTCCTCGTCTGAAGTAACAGAAGACCTTGTATGGGCCTTCCTAAGTAGGCCCTAACTTCCCTTGTGTTGGATCCCTAGTAGCTTGTGAGACTTGTCATAGCACCATGTCGTTGGGGTTGAACCTTCTGAGTTTTACCCTCTGATTATAGTACTTTTGCATTTTTTTTGTTGGTATCAAGCCATTCTCAAGGCTGCCTTATCTCTAACTTTAGCCAAACAATCCAAGCTGAGCCTTAGTTCGACATTGTTTGAACCTTCGTCGTAATGAGCTTGCCTAAGACTAGAGACTCCTATCTCAACTGGGATAACCGCTTCAGTGCCAAAGGCCAACTTGAATGAAGTCTCTCCTGTTGGTGTTCTTGCTATAGTCTTGTAAGCCCATAATACCCCAGGTAATATTTTAGGCCATGCACCCTTTGCCCCTTCTAGTCGTGCTTTAATGAGTTTAAGCAAAGTACAATTTGTTACTTCTGTTTTCCCATTAGCTTGTGGATGCCCAGGTGATGAATAGTGATTTTGTATCCCTAGCTCTGTACAAAGCTCTTTGAATTTTTGACTATCGAACTGATGACCATTATTAGATATAATTGTCCTAGGGATCCCGAACCTACAGACGATGTTCTTCCAAACAAAGGTGAAAGTTCAAAAACGTGTAAAAACACCCTTGAACGCTTAGACCCCCAAAATACAAATTACCAATTCAAGCTTATAAATAAACAATGTACGTGCGAAAAATGTAGATAAGCTAAAACAGAATTGATAACTCAATCTAAACTAAATAAAATCACATCTACAGCAGATATTAAATGGCAAAGATTAAGGGAAGAGAGATGCAAATACAAGGACAATACATTGATGTGTTATCGAAGACGAAACCGAAGTCCTGGGCGTAAAACCTCTCTGCCGCCCTCTAAACAGTCAATAATCCACTAAAAAATGTAGTTAGGATACATGGACAATAGAAGACCCTCCAAGCCTAATATACCCAGTGTACCTAAGCCCTCCAAGCTCCTGCTCCAACGAGGTTGCGTTGAACCTATTTCTTCTTTAGCTTACCGAATTTCGCTACAGCCCATAGCATCAACCAATGTGAAATTGGTCCCTTCTTAACTGCTTCCTAGAGCACCAAACAGCCTTTTCACATATATGGGTATGGTGAGAAAAGGTTTTGATAATGTTCCTCTTAAGGATATAACAATGGAGAGGAAGAGAGTAGTGGAATTTGAAGAGTCTCTATATGAAAATTGTGGACAAGTCAATCTTGTTTTTTTCTAGGGTTTCTCTCTCAAAATTCTATCTGGAAACTTTTTACATTTCGTGGATATAAGGGGTATTTATACTGAGGTGAGAAAGGAATGCAAAGAGTTAGATTTTCCTAAATAGGGCTAGCTGGTGGCTTAACCTCACGACTTAACTGAGTCCCGAGTTCAAGTCACGAGAAAACAGAATGGCTAGGCTGGACATTTTGTCTTGTAGTGCTACAGCTGGCGTGACTGTTCACCTTCTCAGCACGCTTCACTCGTGTGCATCATCTGTTAGCTTGCAAGCTGCGAGCCACTCACAAGATTTAGCCGCGAGTCCTTGCTTTGCTGTGCATTCTTGAGCATTTCTTCACACTCTCTCACACACTATCCTTACATGAATCCCACCTAAATACAGAGTTTCTAAGTGCTGAATTACAAGTAAATTGGCACGGAATAAAGTCAACACAATGGTTGATAAATTTCAATCTACAATCTCCCCCTTTGGCTATTACGTGACAAAACCCTAAAACAAACTCTGGACTTAACATGTGAGTTGGGAACAGTTGAACAAAACTCAAAAGGTCTGTATCTTGTCTTCGGTGATTACCGCTAGTGGTTCCGCTTCAACCAATTCGGTGAAGTAATCAATGGCTACGAGCTAAAACTTCACTTGCCTTTTTCCCAAAGGGAGTGGGTCGACGATGTCTATTCCCAGTGTAGAAAATGGCTAGGGTAAAGAGATGCTCATCAGTAATTCCCCATGCCCTGCAGTTCGTCAATACTGGGGATTGTCTGAACCTCCATGAGTAGGCCTTCTGTTGCTGAAGCTTCTTCGGTTGAGGTAAGTCTAGCAATCTCGTTAGTAGTTGAGTTTTCTTCCCTGGCGTGACTGTTCACCTTCTCAGCACGCTTCACTCGTGTGCATCATCTGTTAGCTTGCAAGCTGCGAGCCACTCACAAGATTTAGCCGCGAGTCCTTGCTTTGCTGTGCATTCTTGAGCATTTCTTCACACTCTCTCACACACTATCCTTACATGAATCCCACCTAAATACAGAGTTTCTAAGTGCTGAATTACAAGTAAATTGGCACGGAATAAAGTCAACACAATGGTTGATAAATTTCAATCTACAATCTCCCCCTTTGGCTATTACGTGACAAAACCCTAAAACAAACTCTGGACTTAACATGTGAGTTGGGAACAGTTGAGCAAAACTCAAAAGGTCTGTATCTTGTCTTCGGTGATTACCGCTAGTGGTTCCGCTTCAACCAATTCGGTGAAGTAATCAATGGCTACGAGCTAAAACTTCACTTGCCTTTTTCCCAAAGGGAGTGGGTCGACGATGTCTATTCCCAATGTAGAAAATGGCTAGGGTAAAGAGATGCTCATCAGTAATTCCCCATGCCCTGTAGTTCGTCAATACTGGGGATTGTCTGAACCTCCATGAGTAGGCCTTCTGTTGCTGAAGCTTCTTCGGTTGAGGTAAGTCTAGCAATCTCGTTAGTAGTTGAGTTTTCTTCCCTTAGGATTAGCTTGAGTTTAACACTTTCAAACTCGTCAATGAGTTGGCTCATCGGCTGTAGGTATTTGTTCATTCCTTCCTCCTTTGCTTCATATTCGTTGGTTATTTGTCAAACAATGAGCTTAGAATCAGACCTCAATCTCAAATTCTTAACTCCCAAAGATATTGCAACCCTCAAGCTGGCAAGGACTGCTTCATACTCTAACTCATTTTTTTTTTTTTGCTGGAAACTGGAGCTGAAGCCTATATTTAAGGATGTCATTCTCTGGTGATGTCATTATGACACCAACACCTCCAAGTCTTGTTACAGACGAGCCATCTGAGCAAATTTTCCAATACTCTGCTTCTTGATCAGCGCTTGGAATAGTAAATTCCGCAATGAAATTTGCTAGAGCTTGTGCCTTGATTGCTATTCTTGGCCTGTACTCAATGGCAAATTGGCTTAGCTCAACTACCCACTGGACCATACGACCTGCAACATCTAGTTTGCTCATTGCTTTTAGGATTGGTTGGTTTGTCATAAATACAATGGTATGAGCCTGTAAATATGGATGAAGCTTTCTTGAAGCCACGATTAATGAGAAGACTGTCTTCTCCATGCGTGGATACTTTGCTTCGGCACCCTGAAATTAATGACTAGTGTAATACACTAGCCTTTGTATTTTGGATTCCTTGCGAATCAAAGCAAAACTGACGGTTGTTGGTGATACAGCCAAATAAAAAAACAAATCTTCTCCTTTTATTAACGAGCTTAGTATTGGAGGCTTGGCCAAATACTCCTTAAGGCTCTAAAAGGCTGCCTCACACTCGCTCGTCTACTAAAAAGCTTGTTTAAGAACTTAAAAGAAGGGAAGAAACTTCTCAGTGGCCTTTGAGACAAACCTGTTTAATGTTGCTACTTGCCCCGTCAATCTTTGCATCTCTTTGATTGTCTTGGGAGAAACCATGTCAAGTATGACTTTGACTTTCTCTGGGTTCACCTCAATTCCTCGCTGAGATACCATAAAGCCTAGGAATTTTCTTGATGAGACTCCAAAAAGGCACTTCACAAGGTTAAGCTTCATCATATACCCTCTCAAGGTATCAAACGCTTCTTAAAGGTTAGCAAGATGGGTTTTAGCTTCCCTGCTTTTTTGGAGCATATCGTCTACATATACTTCCATATTCCTTCCTATCTACTTGCTAAAAATCTGATTCACAAATTTTTGATAGGTAGCACCTGCGTTCATTAATCTGAATGGCATGACTTTGTAGCAATATAAACCCTGACTAATGACGAACACAATTTTCTCCTGATCTTCTTCCTTCATTAGGATTTGGTGATAACCTAAAAAAGCATCCATGAAGATTAGTAGTTCATGGCTAGCCATTGAGTCAATAAGCTGGTCAATTCTAGGAAGGGGAAAATTGTCTTTGTGACATGTATTGTTCAAATCTATGAAGTCCACACATATTCTCCATTTTCCATTAGACTTCTTTACCATAACAACATTTGCAAGCCATTTTGGATATTAGATTTCCCTAATGAATCCAACAGTTAAAAGCTTTTCCACCTCTTCCATGATTGCTTTATTCCGCTCTGGAGCGAATACTTGTCTCTTTGTTTGAACGGGCTTCTTTGTTGGGTTGACGTTAAGACTGTGCTCTATCACTCGTTTGTCGATCCCTAGCATGCCCTCATGGCTCCATGCAAAGACATACAAGTTCTTTTTTAAGTACTTCACCAATTCGTCGTTTAAAGTCTATTGATGCTTCTTTCCTACCTTGGTGGTTTTGGATGGCTCTCCTTCTCCTAGCACTACATTTTCCCTCCTCCTCCATGGGTTTGGGTGGTTTTTCTTCTACTATCTTAGTGTGATTTTCCCTAGACACCAAGATCGCCTAGTAACATTCTCGAGCCAAAAGTTGGTCCCCTATGATTTCTCCGTTTCGTGGGGGGTTGGGAATTTCACTTTCAGACAATATATGGAAGTAATTGCCTTAAGGAGATTAAGGGTTGGTTGTCCAAGAATCACATTGTAAGACAAAGGGCAGTTGACAATCAAGAAGTCTACCATCCTCGTCACTTGAGCGGGGTAGGTCCCTGTTGCAATCTGTAATGAAATGATGCCTTTTGGATAAACACGGCCTTCGCTAAAGCTAATTAATGGAGATCCAAAAGACTTGAGGTGTTTTGGATTCAACTTCATCTATTGGAAAGTTGTCATATACATCACATTTGCCAAGCTCCCATTGTCCACTAGCACTCATCGGGTGTTGAACCCCTCAATGGCTAGCATAATGACTAGGGGGTCATCATAGGGCTGCCCAATCCCTTTCACATCTTGCTCGAAGAAGACAATGTTGTCATTCCCAGTGCGATGGTGTTTTGCCATTGGGTGCTTGACATGGACATTGTTCACCTACCTTTGCACTGTCTTCCTCAGGGACTTGTATGATCCTCTAACAACTGGTCCTCCAGTGATTGTCCTTATCTCTCCTACAATGGGTTTGAGATTGTCTCAATCTTCCTTTCTTTGGTCTTTAGTAGGTTTCTCCTTTGTTCGCTGGCGAGCTTAATAGTCTTTCTTAACAAACTTTTGGAGCTTCTACCTTTGGATCAACTCCTCTATCTGTTCTTTCACATCCCTGCATTCGTCTGTATAATGACCATGGTCCTTATGGAAGCAGCAGTGCTTCTTCAAATCTCTTCGCTTTAAGGACGAGCTTAATGGTTTAGGTCATTTTAAGGTAGGGTCTTCCTTTATCTGCATGAGAATCTTGTCTACACGCATTATCAAAGGGGTGAAATTCAACTTCTTCTTTGATGATGCCTCTAGGCTACTTTTGCTAGTCTTAGCTTCAGTAAGATTATCTTTGCGCTCCTTCATTTTGCTTTGGGACTCTGCACCTTCGTCTTTCTTTCCTTTGCCCGTCAGTCCCTTTACCATCAGAGCATCTTCCCCATTCATGTATTTTTGTGCTTTAAACAGTAGATCTGTCATCGAGGTCGAAGGAGTTTTCCCTAGGGAGAAAATGAGTTCAGGATTGATCAGCTCGGCTTGGAAGGTCGACATTATCACCTGCTCGTCAACCTCATCAATTTCTAGGATTGCTTTGTTGAATCGATTCACATATTCCCTTAGGGTCTCTCCTTCCTGTTGTTTCACGGTTAGCAAATCGGAAGTGGGCCTCTTATGGTGTTGGCCTCCAATGAAGTGACGAACAAAGGAGACACTTAGCTGGTCAAAGTTTGCAATAGACGCTGTGAGCAGCTTACTGAACCATATGCGTGCTACTCCCCTATGGGTTGTTGGGAATGTTCTGCAAAATAACTTCATCTGGGGTTTGCTGGAGACTCAAAATTGTTTTGAATGCTCCTATATGGTCTAGAGGGTCCTTTTTGCAATCGTAGACCTCCAGCTGAGGGAGATGAAATTTGGGAGGTAAAGGGCACTTTAGAACACTAGTTGTGAAGCGCGAGTCAGTCCTCTTGATCATGCCATCTAGGTTTATTGTTGTCTTTCCCTTCGTGGTGTTCTTGACCTTGTCCAACTCCTTTCTCATGTTTTTCACCATTTGGTCACTACCACGAGTTGACTGCGCGGTATGTTCTAAAGTATCCCTTTTGCTATTCTTTGGACAATGGGCCTCGTCATCGTTGTCATTGTGATTGCGTCGAGGCTGTGACATAGTTAGAGTCCTAGGGCGCGCCTTTCGCTTCAATTCTTCATTACGTTTCATCAATTCTTGTACATTAGTAGTGAGTGATTGAATCTAGTGGGCCATTACGGTTGGGTCTGTAGGAGGTGATGAAGTGGAAGTGTCCATGTGTCTCGAGGAACTTTGTTGGTAGAGATACGATGACTTTCCTGGGAGAATTACAACTCAATCGTTCCCCACAGACGGTGCCAATTTGATGAAGCAGGAATTTGCCTCGTCAGTATGATGGACAACTTGTAAAACTTGTATCACAAAAAGCACTTAATAGATAAGGGCACCGGCTTGCCAAGGACCCTCCGATGCTTAAGTTAGCTTATTCTCTATGGAAAAACTATAATTTATATAGCAGTTGTGTGTTTTTTTCTTTTACCTATTTTTCTTGGCTTTATATAACCTTAGGCTGAGTTAATACTCATAATACTGTTATATTGCAGCAGGGTAATCAATGCTTTAATGATTGCAAATTAAGTCCAACATTTTCTGTTCGTAACCGACCTTAATTCTGCTTTATTGGGCGATGGTAACGGTTTTGGGGCCATTCATTGCCTAGTCATTGATTGCTGCCTGGAGTTTATGCACATACGCTCGTTCATACCCTTACTCATCACTTTCATGGACGGTTTACAAGCAATGGATGACCATTTATATGCTACTCATCACCAACTATGACAAAGGAATATAAAAACTAAATCATATGGTATTCACTCATTGACTTGTTCTATGGGTGACTTGATATGTTTGATGATATATACTCTTTCTCAGTGAAAAATATTGCAATTGTTCTATTTTTCTTGCACTAAATAAATGATCTAAAAACTTTTGTCAATGTTCTTGCACTAAATAAGTGATCTAAATTTTTTTTGTCAATGTTAGATGTAAAATCTTGAATTTTGTGCATTTGTGTAATTTTGGGTTGTAATGGCATATTGCTAGATGTGAGTTGAGTCCCATGTAGAATGTCTACCAAATCGACTTGGGATATTAGAGCATCAGCAATGAAGATGGAAAATCCCAAATGTAAGCTTATTATACAATCCAGGCCCAAAACGTCAACTCCATTGAAAGGTGTAAAATGCAACTACTGCAAAAAAAATAAAAATAAATACAATTGAGCTACAGTGCGATTCTAAATGTAGAATCGCACTGTAGCTCAATGGTAAAATCAAATATTAATATTTTATTATATATACTATTTGCTTTATCACTCACTCTCTCACCGGTACTTTCATCTCCTCTCTCTTTTTTTTTCTTTCTTCTTTTTCAGTTCTCTGATCTCTCATTGAATCCTTCCCCCTCTCTCATCCCTGTCTTCCCTTTCTTTTTCTTTTTCTTTTTTCTCTATTTTCCCTTGAATCAAGCCTCCGTGGGTCTTATATTTGGTGGAGCTCATGGTTTGATGTGGCAGATCGGGGTGGTGTAGTGGTGGTGGATGGGGGTGGTGCCGTGCACGCCGTGGATCGTGGGTCTTATGGGTTGGTGGCACTCATGGGTTTGATGTGGAGGCAGATGTGGCAGATCAGGGTGGTGCTGAGGTGGTGTATCGATGGGTGGTGGATTGATTTAGGTTTGCTGTTAAGATTTACTGGTGGATTGATTTGGGTTTGTTGGGTATTTTAATGGGTTTGCTGGGTATGTTTAATGGATTTGCTGGATTTGTTTGCTGGGTATGTTGAATGGATTTCTTGGCAATTTTCTCGATCGGTGGTGGTGGTTATTGGCAATTTTTTGTGTTTCTTTCCCTCTTGATGGTTGTTTCTTGTGGTTGTTGTTAGTGGTGAGTATGGTTGTGATGGTGGTTACTAGTCGGTGGCGTGGAAAATGGTAGAATAGGAAAATAGAAGTTTGGATGTTGGGTGTTGTGGAAAATGGTAATGTATAATTGATAAAGTGGTTTTTTGGGGTGGTAAAATATGATAGAATTGAAATAATGAATGTTTGTGCTCTTATGGGGGAGTGAGTTTCAATACGTGGCTAGGCTAGTAATGAGAATTTGAATTTAGAAATCCTTTGAACCATCTAACTCTAGAGCTTGAACCAATTGATTCAAGAAAATTTAGCAAACCTTACTAATACGACTCCTAATAAGACTTAACAACTAATTTTATCAATTTCACTAGTCAAACCCAAGTAATTAATTTTCCAGATTTAGTATTATGGAACCACAACAAGAACAATTACACAATTAAGACTTACAATACCTCTAGTACGTGTAACCTAACTTGTATCTAAAACTCCCAGCTTCTTGCCCGCACCACTTCATCGAGCTGTGTCTTTATAATGATTCGCTAGTGCAAGTTGAGACATCGACTATCAAATCAATCTTGATTACTTCAAGGACATTTGAATATATCTATTCATCTTGGTGGTCATAGCACAACACTCCAATAATACAAGTGGTGATCTAGTGTTTTTTGGGTGGTTAAAATCTCCTTTCAATGGTTTTGTCAATTTGGAGAGGGTTGGAAGTCTAAAGGGCTTAAAGCTGTTCTTCTGTATTTGGTGGCCATCAATCATCATCCTTCTATTGATGTTAAGGTTGAAGTAGAGTTTAAATATAAGTAGGGTTTGGGCTAGAGTTTGGCACACAAATGCCTCTTGAAGCAAATCAAGAAATTTCTTGAAACAAGTTCTCTGTTTGGAGTTCGCACAACCTAGAATATGCTTACACGACTGAGAATTTGAAATTTGTTTGACCAAGATTAAATCCTCACACAAACAAAATTCTTTGATGCTCACTACTTTGAAGTTTCAACTGTAACATTCATTACCTAGCATTACAAAGCAAATAGAGGCCCAAAAATACAAGGAAGTTTTTCATCATGGAAACAATAAAAACACTAACAAAACACTTTCTTGGATTAAGCTTCATCTCGTAGCTCCAAAGGGTATTGAAGGTCTCTAAGAGATCAACTAGGTGGAGCTTGACTTGTTAGTTTTTTACGAGCATGTCATCAACACATTCCTCAAAATGTGTTCCAATCTAGTCCTTATGCAATGCTTTAACAAAGCTTATGGTTGAAAAACTAACTTTTTAATGTTTAGGGATAAAAAATGAAATTCATGCAAACTTTAAAGACACTAAGGGGGAGTTTGGTTTTCTTAATGTTACATTAAGGTGTAATGTTACATTCTTGTAATCTTAGATTCATTTAATTACATTACCTTAATGTGACATTAAGGTGTTTGGTTCACTAAATTGCATTTCAATCATAATCCATGAATGTAACATTTATATAATTGATTCCATTCAACATTCTTAAAAATAATTAAAATTATTATTATAAAAAATTGATTGAAAGTATTCTCAACACCAAAATATGCCAAAATTATGCTTGAACTAAAAAAGTACCCTTGGAAGGCCCAAAATGACCAAATTACCCTTAAAACCTAAAAAACACTCAAAAATCTATAAATAAAATAAAATTTAGAGGTTTTTATTATTATATTTTAGTAATTCTCATGAGTAAAATAAAATTTTTTAGTATGTGCAATTTGGCCAATTAAATAAATTATTACATCTCCATCAATAAGTAATGTAAAATCACATCCATTTAAGAAAGTGATGTAATTAAAGTGATATAATATATTTTATAATCTTAGATTACGATAATGTTAGAAAAAATAAAATGAACCAAACCCCTTAGTGTCATATTAAGGCAATATAGATTACATTAAAATGATATATTATGGCGAACCAAACATCCTCTAGTAGGATTGACATTAGGTAGAATACCCAATAATATTGAGTAACTGAGATTGATAGTTGAAAATTTTTAATGTTAACCATTGAATAAAAAAAATAAAAATAATTGAAAGTGGGTGTGATAAAAGTTTTCGTGCGTAATTGCACAGTGCAATTGCATATTTTATTACAGGGGATTGAGCCGGGTCAATTACACCTTGCAAATTTACAATTACCCTTTTCTTCTCAGTTCTCTCCCAACAAATTTTATCGCACAACCTTTTAATTATTTCTTTACTTTATTTTATTCAATGGCTAAGATTGAAAGTTATTTTTCCCAAACTCTCAATCTCAACCGCTTAATTCTATTGCGTCAGGATTTCAATCCTAAAACTACACCTGGAGCAGAACTATAACTTTTCAGATAAGCCATCTTCTGCATTCCCAATACAAACTCTTCACTTTTCATATCAAATGGCAGAAAAAACGATAAAGCCGGGGATTAAGAGGTAATTTTATCTTCAATTACTCTAATCTTTCCATTTCACATATAGAACTGAGTTTATATGCAGATATCCTAATTATTAATTTTTTTTTTTAATTTAAAAAAAAAATTTACCAAAGGATTGCAGTTGTAAGCGGAGGCAATAAAGGGATCGGATTTGAGATATGTAGACAGTTAGCTTCAAATGGGATCAGGGTGGTTTTAACTGCTAGAGATGTAAGGAGGGGCAATGAAGCAATTGAAAAACTCAAGGCTGCAGGATACTCTGATGTGGTTTTTCATCAACTAGATGTGATGGACCCAACTACCATTTCTTCTTTGGCAGATTTCATCACAACCCACTTCGGGAAGCTTGACATATTGGTAATGCAACTTAATTATACATACGTCTTAATTTGGAGGGATTCCAAGTGTTATTTTTGAGAGGGTACATCTTTGCCTTGCTTCTAATTATTATGTAATGTTGCCAAGAATCTCTAGGATTTCTGAGGAATCATATATAGGGTTTGAATTTAAAAACATACATGCTTGTATTGGTTGATCTGTGGGTCATCAGATTTCTTTATATAAAAATAAATAAATAATATTTCTTGCAATGATCAGTTTGTGTAGTTCTAAACAAAGATGAATCGTCTAGTATTCTTTCTTCTCCCCAACCTTTTGTAATTGGGTTGGTAAACGAAAGTCATCTGTTAATTGAGGAGATCTTTTTCTTTTTGGTGGCTCTGACATTGCTATTATTCCAAAATTGCAGGTAAATAATGCGGGGATTAATGGATCCATAAGCAACCCAGAGGAACGAAGAAAAGTTAGCGCTGATCAAGTAAGTCTCTCAATGTTATTTAGAAGTAGAAGTGTAGAACCCGTCTGGCTCTGAATCACAGATTTCCTTGAACGATGTTGTTTTTGGATATATGTTTTTGCAAAATTCGGACAGTCAAACTAATGAGATTGTTGGGGCAAGTTTTTGATTTTTTTTTTTTTTTTTAAGAATCATTTTTTTATGTTTTCTTTTGTAAAGTAATTTCATCAATTAATAAATTTATATTTTCTCTTATCTCTTAATATTAAGAAGATAAAAAAAGTTAGTTAGTTATTGTTTTTTTTTAATTCCTTAAAAACAAAAATAAGGTTAAAACTATATAAATCAACAAAGAAAATAATAAAAATTCTCTTTATATTAGGATATCAAAAAGTTCCTATATTTACAGAAAGAAAAAAAAATTCAAAATGTTAGTTATTGTTTTTTTTTTAATTCAAAAAAATACCCTTAATTTAATTAACTTATTCTTATTCATAAAAAAAGAGAGGTAAAAGGTAAAACTATAAATCAACAAAAATAAAAATAAAATAATTATTTAACGTTCAAAAAAAAAAAAAAATTCTCACTTCCTAATTCCCACTACCCACCTTCTTTAAAATAAAAAAAATAAAAAAAAAACTCTAAAACAAAAAATACAAACAAACACAAACAAAAGGTCAAAAAAAAAAAAAACTTCTCACTTCCTAATTCCCACTACCCACCTTCTTTAAAAAAAAAAAAAAAAAAAAAACCTCTAAAACAAAAAATACAAACAAACACAAACAAAAGGTCGGTTTGGAAACCGCTTTACTACCAAAAAGACTCTAAAACAACTTACTAGTCATAAATAGTACAAAAAATGCAACAAGAACCATAAATACTATAAAAAATAAGCTAAAAACCTATGAAGCACGGGTACGTTTTGGGATTTGGGTGCGGATGCGGGAGCGAGTGCGGGACTCGGCAATTTTTGAAAAAGTAGGGTACGAGTGTGGCGATTAAAAAATTATTAAAAATATTTTTATTTATATTTTTAATATATTACAAATATACTTTTTTCACATTATATAAATATATACCAAATTTAAGAGTAATAATAAATAACAACTAGAATACAGAGAATAGGAGAGAGCCTATCTGAAGAGTGAAGACGGAGAGGGCTGGGTCTTGGTTTTTTTCCAAGCGGTGCGTTTGCACCTTTTTTTTTTTTTTTGAATTTCGGTCGGTATCGGCCGATATTTGCCGATTTTGGCCAGTATCGGCCGAATCGCCGGTATCGGTTTTCGCCCGATACGGATCGACTTGGGCCGAATCGGCCCGATTTCGCGCGAATCGGCGCCATATTGGAGCAAATCGCGTCGAAAAAATGATTTTTTTAATGCCCGATGCGGCACGTCAGGCCACGTCAGGCGTGGGTGCGGCGGCCCAAACGCCACACCCGTGCTTCCTAGCTAAAAACTAAAATAAGCTGAAACTTTTCTGAGCTCTCATACAGACTATAAAACAACTATTTATAGTTCCTATCATTTAAAAAAAAAAAAAAAAAAACTTTCCCACTTCCTAGCCCCACTACCCTACATTTCTATAATAAAAAAGAAAAAAGTATGTGATAATTTATCATAAGATTCATAACCATACAATGACATTACTTATTTACTTTGTCATCACATGTGGTCTTATATAATTGCTGCGAGAGAAATGTGGTCTTATATAATTATTGTGAGAGAAATGAAACATATCCCGTACGCACAACATGCTGTCTCTTCGAATTAAAGGCATAATCCCAAAATTTTGATGACTATTGTAATGTGAAGAATTTAACCTGACGTGAGGCTGCGGTGGCCATAAAAAAAAAATCATAAAATAAAAGGAAAATATAAATTAATCATGCTTTTTAAACAAGAGTACTGTAACATCATTTAATACCCCTGCATACAATGGTACAGATTGTTGGTCCAAATGCCATACCTCTGAAGGAAATCATGAAGCAAACGTATCAAACAGCTGAGGATTGTTTGAGAACAAACTACTATGGGACCAAGCAAGTAAGCGAAGCACTTATTCCGCTTCTTCTATTATCAAATTCAGGAAGAATAGTAAATGTCTCCTCCATCTTGGGACAATTAAAGGTACAAAATGTAAACTCATCTTTTTACACCATTTATAATTAGCTATATTTGGTCATGATCATTTCACTGCAATATAGAGTGCAAGATTATGGTTGTGGCGGTTGTGTAGGACCTGCACTAAACATTTGGTTCTAGGAAATTGCATGAATTTTTTTTTCTAGAAATTAAAATTTCAATTATGTTAATATTTCAGCTTATTTCAAATGAGAATGCAAAGAAAGAATTAGGAGATGCTGATGATCTCACAGAAGAGAAAGTGGACAAGGTGGTAGAGGGATTTCTAGAAGATGTCAAGGAGAATTTGATTGAAAGCAAAGGTTGGCCTATTAATATTTCTGCTTACATTGTCTCCAAGGCAGCTCTTAATGCATACACAAGGGTTCTAGCAAGGAAGTATCCCAAAATAGCAATCAACTCCGTGAATCCTGGATATGTCAGCACAGATTTGAACCACAATAGTGGATATTTGACTGTTGAAGAAGGTGCAAAAGGTCCTGTGATGTTGGCTCTGATGCCTGAAGGTGGGCCGTCTGGCCTCTTCTTTGATCAAATGGAAGTATCAACCTTTTGAATAAGTAATAATGCTACCCAATGAGTACATAAGATAAGCATAGGGAAGAAACATGTAGAATAAAAATGTGTTGGAGAGGGTTGGAAGTCTAAAGGGCTTCAACTTGTTTCTTTTGTATTTGGTGGCCATCACTCATCATCCTTCTATTGATGTTAAGGTTGAAATAAAGTTTAAATATAAGTAGGGTTTGGGCTAGAGTTTGGCACACAAGTTCCTCTTGAAACAAATCAAGAAAATTCATGAAACAAGTTCTTTGTTAACCTAGTGTCTATTAGTCTATCGAAGGTCCACAAAGACTTTCAACTTGGAGTTCGCACAACCTAGAATATGCTCGCATGACTGAGAATTTGAATTTTGTTTGACCAAGATTGAACCCTCACACAACCAAAATACTTTGATGCACACTACTTTGAAATTTCAACTGCAACATTCATTACCTAGCATTAGGGGTGTGCAGAAAATCCACCAACCCGCCAAACTTAGCTTAATCCAACCCAACCCGCCGGGTGGGGTTGGTTTTTAGGGCTTGGTGGGTTGGGTTGGGTTATAAATTATTTTTTTGGTAGCGGGTCGGGTTGAGTTTGGGTCATAAAATTACAAACCTGTTAAACCTGACTTAACCTGACCCGACCCACCCATATTTTAATATATATATATTATATTATATATTTAATAAATATTTTTTTAAAGTTAAAATCCAGCTTTAGAGCACTTTATCAATTCCTACAAACATATAAAATATAAAATTCTATTACTTTCTTTAATATGTATTTAAATATATTATATAATTAATAAAAAAAATATGAGTTAAATTTAATAATAATAAAAAAATTGTCCAATCTATGAGTTCAACCCGACCCAACCCGATCCATGTGGGTTGGGTTGGACATATGTTATAGGTTGGGTTAGGTCAAATTTTTTTTGACCCACCATAGTGGGTTGGGTCAAAAAATTCCCTCAACCCGACCCAATCTAACCTATGCACACCCCTACCTAACCCCTACCTAAGATTACAAAGCAAATAGAGGCCCAAAAACACATGGAAGTTTTTCATCATTGAAACATAAAATACTAACAAAACGCTTTCTTGGATTAAGCTTCATCTCGTACTTCCAAAGGGTATTGAAGGTCTCCAAGAAATCATCTAAGTGGAGTTCGATTTGTTAACTTTTGACAAGTCATCAACACATGCCTCAAAATGTTTTTCAATCTAGTCCTTACACAATGCATTAACATAGTTTATGCTTGAAAATCAAATCTTTTAATATTTAGGGATGAAAAATGAAATCTATGCAAATATTAAAGATGATAACAATATTTTGGCCAAATAATTAATATTTCATTACGTATGTCATTATATGTTTATATATTTTGTTGTGATTTTTTTATATAAATTTTTTTTTATATGTTTATATATTTTGCTGTGAATATTTTTTTTATAATTTTTTAAAAAATGGATCTATCAATCTAAACTTTTTTTAGTTTGTTGAAAAATAATTTTTATTTTTATCTTCAATTTTGTTGAACTTGTGGTTCGACCAATGATCCATGGGTTCATGAAACAACGAACTAGTGATTCAAAACCTATATATACCAAGTCAAGTTAGGATTAGGGTTTAAAAATTATGGAGTCCAGATGTTGTTACACCACCACTGATAATTTATTTTTAGATAGCCCCCACTAAGGGTTTTTTATTTATTTATTTATTGATAATTGCCCACCAATGGTATTTAGGAATTAGGAGTTTAGAAAAGTGTCATGACCCATGTAATGGGTTACCGTAGATAACTTACTTAGGCATAGACACAGATAGGAAAACATCACGGCCTACATAGAACAGTCAGATATAACTAAAATTACAAGGGTGGATAATGTCATAGCTCACTAGACCTACAACAAAAGCAAAATTTTTTGGCCTTTGTTTAAACAGTGCTTTCGGCATCAGTTAAAGAGGCTTGAAAGCCCTTCCTCATACAGATACTATACTAACTTTCATATATACTCACATATGGTTTCGGACCGTTGGCAACAAAACTCACATATCAATATGGGGATCCATAACTAACCATAAGACTAATTGCGGTTTAGGTACAAATTGTGAAATCACTTGACAGATTAATAAATAAATCGGCTGGAGAAAAAGAGCTGATTTCTTGAATTTTTCTGCTTTCTTATAATACTAGACTAAAAATAATTTATAGGAGTCGTATAGTACACTTAGCACTTGTACCTAAACTGCAATTAGTGTAGTTTTTTTTTTTTTTTTGAGAAGGTGCAATTAGTGTAGTTGATTAGTCATGGATTGGCAAGAGCGTATGACAAGAAATTATTCGATTGAACAGCAGGATAAATATATGGTCCTCCCTACTAATAAAAACAAGAATTTATTTCGTGACTTTCATTCTATGTTGAATAATTTCTCATGATTTTTTGACCCAGTCTCAGTCGGCAGAATAAGATGTCATGGTATACGTTACAAAGATAGACATTAACGATTTCTACTTCAAGGTTCAACTATACTTTGAAAACTCAAAAATAATAAATATACAACACCTGCGGCAAATTAAACACCTATAAAACTATACCTAGAGCAGCACTATAAATCTTCAGATAAGCCATCTTCTGCATTAATAATACAGGCTCTTCCTATCAAAAAAAGAAAAGAAAAAAAAAGGTACAAACTCTTCAATTTTCTTAACAAATGGCAGAAACAACCATAAATCCGGAGATTAAGAGGTAAATTTATCTTCGACAACTCTAATCTTTCCATTTCATATATAGAACTGAGTTTATATGCAGATGTCCTAATTATTATTATTTTTTTTGAAAAAAAATTTACCCAAGGATTGCAGTTGTAACCGGAGCCAATAAAGGGATTGGATTTGAGATATGTAGACAATTAGCTTCAAATGGGATCAGGGTAGTTTTAACTGCTAGAGATGTAAACAGGGGCAATGAAGTAATTGAAAAACTCGAAGGCTACAGGATGCTCTGATGTGGTTTTTCATCAACTAGATGTGATGGACCCAACTACCATTTCTTCTTTGTCAGATTTCATCAAAACCCACTTTGGGAAGCTTGACATATTGGTAATGCAACTTAATTATACATACTGTTTGTGAGAATACAAACTATCTTGAAAATAATTACTTGGAAGACAAAACTTCACACCAAAATGATGGGCTCTGCCACTGCCTAAACTAATAGGATTTCAAAAGTACAAAATATTCAACTAAGAAAAACAAGGGAACAAGCAATGTAATCACAATATGTAGATATTTTATTTCAAAATTCAAGTTCATACAAATAAGAAAGATTCAAATCACACAAACTCCTAAGTTAAATAACAAAAAAAAAACTATCCTAAGATAATTCATGTGAGGCAAACGCACTTACAAACATGAAGTTATCCTTCTGTTGACCGGGTATGTGAATCTAGTTTGTCAGATTTTTTGTTGTGTCATCTTCTAATAATACCTTTAATCTTTATTTATAGTAGACAAAAATAGTTACTGCACCCTCCTCATATTTTGGTAACTTTTATTGTACTCTGACTTAGTAGATAACTGACTCATAGGCTCACTTTATAAAAGCCTTCAGTTACGTGGACCTCCAAAACTTCTGCTGTGAGTGTACTGTGATATTTTCTTTTATAATTGGCCTTGCAAGTTTGCTTATTTGGGCCATGTAAAATCAAGATCCAGCCCCTCAAGTCACACTTTAGTGGACAATCTGACTCACATGCTCACACATGTGAACATGTTTATTTTTTATTTTTGGCCTAACACATGCCCCTCTGCGTGATGGGCTAAATTTAGGCCATTTGCGCATAAGTTAGAGCATCTACATTAGTCTCTCTAAAATCCTCTAAAATAGAAATAACTATCAATTTTACACATTTTGAGCAAAAAAAACTCCCACGTCAATGGGTGTAAAAATATGCAAAATTATGTAAATCCATCCCCGAGCTATAGTAACTGTGTATATTAACATGGTTATTGTAGCTCGTTTATCCTTTTTTTTTATTAATTTTCGTTTGCTCATTTTTTTCTCTCTCTTATCTGTGCTCAACAAACCCAGTTAACTGCTCATCTTCTTTTTCCTCAGATGCACACAAACACACCCACACACAAACACACAGACATATCATCACAGAGATACACTTGCTAAAAAAAAACAGAGATACACACAGATAGTGGATCGGAGCTCGTGGCTGGTGGATCGGAGCTCGGAGCTGGTGGATCGTGGATCGAAGCTCGGAGCTGGTGGATCGTGGATCAGAACTCGAAGCTCGGATCGGAGCTGGTGGATTAGAGCGAATTGGAGCTGGTGGATCGGAGCGGATCGAAGCTGGTGGATCAGAGCGGATCTGAGCTGGGAGCTGGTGAATCGTGGATCGGAGCTCAGATTCGAGCGGATCGAAGAGTTAATCGAGAGAGAGAGTTGATCTGAAATGGGTAGAGAAAGAGAGAGAGCGAGTGTGAGAGAAAAAAAAATCAGAAATGAGAAACGAGAGAGAGAGAGAGAGAGCGAGAGAGAGAGAGAGAGAGAGAGAGAGCGAGAGAGAAAAGAATCAGAAATGAGAAAGAAGAGAGAGAGAGAGAGAAAAATCATAAATGAGAAAGGAGAGAGAGAGCGCGTTTTGTAAAAGTTGTTAGGAGAAATAATAAAAAATTGTGAGAGAATTGATTATTTAATTAAAAGATGGGTAGAATAGATGAACTGATGTAGGTATTTTGTAAAAGTGAATGTGTAAAATATAAAAAATAGGTTTTTAGTGTAAAAATAGATGTGTAAAATAGAGGGACTGATGTGGATGCTCTTAGTTAAAAGAAAAACAAAAGGGTGAAAGGAAAATACAATTGGGGCTTTAGGTCAAATCACTTTGCAAACCCTTGATCCAAAAAGTTCTTCAAAACTCAAGTGGACGCCGGCAAAGGTTGTCCATGATTCTGAAATTATTCATCTCGATCGAGGCTTGAACAATGTTGTGATTGTAATTCTGCATGTTGCCGGGAGTTGGTGTGTACAAAATGAAGGAATCTTCAAGTTCATCATTGATCCTAAGAAGACCGATTGACTACTGGAGTTGAGAAATGAAGCTAGGAAACTCCATCCTTGTTCTTGTTTAGCTGGTGTTAACTTTTGAGAAGCAGCAACTAGTCTTTTAAATCATGCATACCAAGATTATTGCCATGCTCCAAAGCACTTACTTAGTTTGGGAACAACTCCAAACTAGGTACACCAGTCCAAACACCAACTTTACTGCTAGTATTACTCAAAACTTTCAAAAGTATATCATGGTTGCTCTTTGGGTTTGCTACAACTGTTCAAGAGTCACCGTTGAAAGATACTCTCCCAACAAAGTAGTAATATTTGGAAATTCATTCCCAATGCATTAAATCAATTTCAATTCTGAAATTATATCTGTATACAACCCTTCTTTATTTTGAATTTTCTTCCATATACATTCATTGCACTGTGATCTACTATTTTAATCACTAATGCCCATTTTAACCATTCATTTGGTCCTTGAAAACATGCATATATGCATATCTCAAAAAAATTTATGTAAGTAAGCCAATTCGTTCATACTTGGCTTATATAATTTTAGAAACTTGCCGTTAATGGATCTCGCATGCTCATTGCCACTAATATCCATTAACTTATAAGTGTTTCCATCTAAGATCTCACTAATTAGGAAAGGTCCATCCCAATTAGGAGACCACTTACCCAGATATGGATCTTTAACTCTTATAGGCAAGATAACTTTCCAAACTAAATCCCCAATGGAAAATGACTTTGCCTTAATTCTCTTGTTATAAATCTCAGATATTCTTTGTTTTTGTACAACAATAGAATCTAAAGTTGCCATACGGGCTTCATCTATTTCATTAAGTTTTGCAAACATCGCATCTTGATAATCCAAATGAGTCAATTCATTTTGCCTTGTAATCCTCATTGATCTCACGGTAATCTCCATGGGTAAAACTGCATCATGGCCAAAAACTAAAGAATATGGGGTAGTGTTTATGCTCATTCTTTTTGAAGTTCTATATGCCCACAATACTTCAGACAACAAATCGTCCCAACTTGTAGGATTTCTAGCCACTATTTTCCTCAAATTATTCTTGATAATCTTATTAGTGGCCTCTGCTTGACCATTTGCCTGTGCGTAATATGGTGTGGAATTCAAAATTCGAATACCATATTCTTGTGTGAAGGCTTTTACCCTGGTTCCATTAAAGATGGTTCCATTGTCCACTGTTATAGATTGAGGAATTCCAAACCTATGGACTATCATTTCTTTTATAAATTGAATAACATCAAACTCACTCACTTCCTTATAAGGTTTTGCTTCAACCCACTTTGTAAAGTAGTTTGTTGCAACGATTATGAAGCAGTTTTTCTTTCTTGAGATTGGTCTAATTTTTCCAATTAAATCCATTGCCCATCCTCTAAAGGGCCATGGTTTTATTATCGCATGAAAATCTGAAGCAGGAATCCTAGGAATTGGACCATGTTTTTGGCATTCTACACAACCTTGTGCATATTTAATGCAATCTTTCAATACACTTGGCCAATAGTAACCATATCTGTGTATTAGCCATTTCATTTTTATGCCTGATTGGTGTGAACCACATATGCCTTCATGGACTTCTGCTAAGATTTGCTTTGATTCGTCATCACTACTGCACTTCAATAGGATGCCATCAACTCCTCTTTTGAATAAAGTTTCATCTTGGTCTCCCATTAAAACAAATTTTCTAGCATTAAGTTTTAAAGCATTATTTATACAACCACTTGGGTTTTTTAAGTAATAAATGATTGGGTTTCTCCAATCATTAACTTGGGTATCAAGATGAAAAACCTGGGTCCCTAATTCCCTATCAATAACTGAGAGAAGTATCCTTTTACTTAAACATAGGGGACTTTGTACAACCTGATTGGTCTCTTTATGTCCAGAAGCACTCAGTGTCATGTGATTGGCTTCCTCATTCTTACTTCTAGGGACATGGTTTAACTTAGCATTGCTAAACTATGCTAGCAACTGCCTTGCAGCCACAAAGTATGGTGCAATGGATGAGCTGCAACATTTATAATCACCAGCGAGTTGCTTAATTACTAATTGCAAATCACCATACACCTCTACACTTTTTATTCCCATTTCCAATAATATCTCTAACCCCAATGATCAGAGCCTCATATTCAATTTGATTATTTGAATAATTTCCTTCTAACTTAAAGGCCATTTGGGTTTTAATCCCCATTGAAGATTCTAAAATCACACCAACACCTGCCCCATATGTGGTACGTGAACCATCAAAATTTAATTTCCAAGGGGCTAAAGCTATGAACATGGTTTCGTTTATATCTGTAACTTCATCGCATGGATGATCTGCCAAAAAATCAACTAAGGCTTGACCTTTTATTGCTTTTTGTGGTACATAAACTAAATGAAATTCCACTAAAACTAAACTCCATTTACCCATTCTACCACGCAAAATAGGTCTAGATAGCATATATTTCACTACATTAGTCTGTGCGATAATATAAGTTACATGAGAAAGCATAAAATGTTTTAGCTTAGTAGCAGTAAAATACAAAACCAAACATAATTTTTCTATCATTGAATAATTTAATTATGCTTTATTTAATAATCTACTTAAATAAAAAACTGCATGTTCAAGGCCCTTATCATTGTCATGAGCTAGCAAACTTCCAATAGAATCTTGGGTTGCAGATATATATAACTTTAAAGGTTTTCCATTTCTTGGAGGAATCAACACTGGTGGTGTAGACAAATATCTCTTAATTGTATCAAAGGCCAACTGATGCTCTTCATTCCAAATAAAATCTTCATGGTCTTTCAACCTTAATAAAGGGGAAAACACCTTGGTTTTACCTGCAACATTAGAAATAAACCTTCTTAAAAAATTAACTTGGCCCAAGAACCTTTGTAATTCTTTTTTATTGGAAGGAGGTTTAGCCTGCATGATTGCCATGGCCTTGTTTTGGTCTATCTCAATTCCTCTATTATGCACTAGAAAACCCAAAAAATTTCCTGCTTGCACCCCAAAGGCACATTTAAGAGGATTCATTTTTAATTGATGTTTCCTCATCCTCAAAAAGGCTTTCTCTAAGTTTTTCAAATGGCTATTAAAGTCTTGAGATTTAACTACCACATCATCTATATAAACCTCCATAAACTTTCCAATCATATCATGGAAAATTAAATTCATGGCTCGCTGATAAGTCGCACTAGCATTTTTTAAGCCAAATGGCATTACTATCCATTCAAATGTTCTAATAGAACCTGGACATCTGAAGGCAGTTTTATGGACATCCTCTTTTGCAATGAAGATTTGGTTATAACCTGAATGCCCATCCATAAAAGACAACAATTTATGTCCTGACACTCTATCTACTAATACATCTGCAATTGGCATAGGATACTCATCTTTGGGTGTTGCTGTATTTAAGTTTCTAAAATCTATGCATACACGTAATTGGCCATTTTTCCTAAGGACTAGAACTATATTAAAAAGCCATTCTACATACCTGGCTGGCCTTATTAATCCTGCTTGTAATAGTCTTTCGATCTCTTCTTTCACTTTCAAAATAACCTCATTCGCCATCTTGCGAGGAGGTTGTTGGTGTGGAATGCGCTCTTTCTTGATTGGAAGTCTATGCTCTACTAGTGCTCTATCCAAACCTGGTATTCAGTGTAATCCCATGCAAAGCAGTCCTTAAACCTCTTTACCACAGCCAGCACTTCATTGAATTGTTCCTGTGTAAGGTGACTACTAATATATGTCACTTTCTTTTCTTCTTCAGTTCCAAGATTCACTTCTGTCAAAGGATCTTGAACTTCTGCTTTCAAGTCATCCATTTGGATAGGAGCTTTACTTAGAAAATTTAAACCAATTTTAACCTAGTTTCCAATATCTCTTTCTTCTTCTAATACATGTTCTGCCAAGAACGTACTTCGTTCTATTTTATTCTCAAGAATGTAACTTATTACTTTGTCTTCAGCCAGTTTAATGGCCCTTAATTTCCTTGGAGTAAGTGAACTACTCATTACTAACAGGTTCCTCAACTATATTTGGCATTTTTGGCTCTATGATGTTGTCATCAAACCATTCCTTGCCAATTTATTGGTCAGTAACATCTTCTCCAGTAGAACATGATTGTTCTCCAGCCATTTCCACCTTTGTTGGCTTGCCATTGTAATCAAATCTTGTCAGTTTCAAAATTCCAACATTTTTGTTATATAATTGAGCATCAATTGTATTATTACATGCTTCGATTGGCCTATTATTAGCCTTCGCCATCTCAACAGAATTATCATCATTTCAAAACATTAGAGATTGATGTAGGGAGGAAGGTATCACCCAATTTGAATGAATCCATTCCCTTCCTAGCAAAGCATTATCAGCTGCCTTAGTATGAACAACAAAGAAGGCAACATTTGTAATCTTATTCCCTACCTTTCTATAGGTATAATAGCTCTAGTTTTAGTAGATTTGCTAGCAAAACCACTGACTAAAACATTTGACTGAATTAAATCTGCCTCTATTTTATTGATTTTTTTCAACATTCCCCAACGCAAAATATTAACTGTAGCACCATTATCTACAAAAACTCTATTAATAGGTATTCCATCTATGTGAGCTTTAATGAATAAAGCCTTTAAATGTTGTGACATTCTTTTAGATGGTTTCTCAAAGATAATTTTTGCTTTAGGTTCTAAATTCTCCATCTCTTCATCTGTTAATAGGATATGACATGCCCCCTGAGCATTTAAGCCTTTAGAATTACGCTTTTCATCTTTGGGAAGGTTATGTTTTGCCATAAACTCTATTGGCAATGTGATCACATTACAGTCCACATTACTGGAATTTTTTTGTTCCAATTTGAGTTCCTCCCCAAACTCATTGAATGCTTCCAAATCATCCCAGCTTTCAATATCTTCAAGGCCTTCCATCATATCTGCATCTCCAAGTTCCTGCAAAAACTCGTTTCCTTTTGTCTCCTCAACTGGAATGCTTGAATTGATTATACCTTTGTTTTTTTCTTCAGTTTCTATTTCAGCCAATTTTTCCTATTGCATCTCTTTTTCTTTCGATATTTCTTTTTCTTTTATTTCATTTTTTGGCTTTCTTGCAATGTACACAGTGTCAGTGTTATCATTTATTCGAGCAGACCCCAAATCATTTGTACATCTCTCTAATTTCTTGTGATCTTGTCGCACTAGTTCTTGGTTCTCTTTTTTAGATAAATCCTGAACCATTTCACTTTGTGCAAATTGCTTTGATTCAAACATTCTTGGCTGCATATTATTGCCACTTTTGGCTCTTTGCATACTCGTTTCATTTCCTATCAACCGAATAGCACTTGGTGATGTCTTCACATATTTAGAAGTTAATATACCTCCTTTTTGCTGTATTTCAACTTTAAATTCTTTCTCCTTGTTAAGTGGTGCATCATTAGAATTTTTAGGAGTTTGTCTTGGCTCTTGAGACTTATACATTTGTTGTCTAAGCCAGTGTCTCCTTTGTGTTCTTGTCATTTGTGGGAAATATGGGTTATATCCATATTTAAAATGACGCTTTTGTGGTGGTTTAACACTAACAGATTCCATGGACTACCATTTATTTGGCTCCCCTATTGGAGGTTTGAAGGTGCGAAGTTGTTTTGGCTTTTCTACTCTTGAAAACACTGATTAAGTTTTTTTAGGTTCAACAATTGGCCCAAAATCAGTATCACTTAGAGGAGATTCTATCCCAACAGCCACTTTTCCAAAAACTCGCGCCATTATGCGATTACACCGCTCACACAAGCAATCATCTTCATCAGAATAAAAAACTTGATCATTTGAAAAAGAAATATTCTTTTGTAATGCATCTTTATAAGTTGTAGGCCTTGGTTGTTCTACCATTTTAGCCTTTCCTTTATTTGTTTGGACATTCTTGCCCTGAAAGAAGTTTTCTTTACCATACGAGCCATATTTATTTACTCACATAGAAGATCCTTCATGGATTTTCAGTCTCTTCATCCCTTGGGTGAGGTGCAATGATTGTTTACCCTGCACATTAACACATTGATATATATTACATTTCGAGTTCTTATCATTTTTGAAGCCACTAATCAAAGATTCAAAATCTGCTGAAATCATATTTAAATCATGCAAAGGTGGAAAGGGATCAATATCTACTTTCATTTGCTCCTTAGGCTTTTCAGGGAATTTCAAGATTCCTCTTTCAATTTTATCTTGAATAACATTCCTAAAGGTTACACAATCTTTTGTTTGATGTGTAAATGCATTATGCCATTTACAATAATCCCTACCACGTGTTTCTGCCTTTGTTGGTATTTTGTGTCTGCCTATTAACTTTATCAACTTGGCTTCTAACAGCCAATCAAAGATTTCATCAGACTTCTCTATGTCAAATGAGTAATCTCTTATAGGTGCTAAAAGTTTATATGCTAACTTAGCCTTAATGTTTTTCTTATCTAGTACATCACATACTTGGGGATTATGACCTATAAATTCTGCAATGTCTACTTCATAATTAGGGTCATGAAAGTAAGTCCCATATGTTGAATTATTCCTGTTTCTTTCTTCTTTAATGAGACTCTCATACCTAGAAGCCCTATCAGACAATTCATACAAATCAAAGAATGTCACCCCTTCGAATTTTTTTCTAAATTCGAAATCTAAACCATCTACAGCAAACTTTACATATTCTTTCTCTGGGAGAACAATTTGACAACGCATACGGGCTCTTTTAAACCGCATAATGAACTGCCCTACAGTTTCATCTAGCCTTTGTCTTAATCTTGCCAAATCAGCAATTGATACTCTCAAATCTATGCGAGAGAAATGTGTTTGGAATTTATCCTCTAATTCAGCCCATGAATTTAGAGAATTAGGAGGTAAAGATGAATACCAAGCAAATGCTTGTCCAGTTAAAGAGCTTGGGAATAACTTCATCTTACAATTTTCATTGTTTGAGACGTCTCCACACCGTATTATGAATCTGGACATATGTTCCAGTACAGTCTTGTCATCTTCTCCAGAAAATGTAGAAAATTTTGGGATTCTAAACCCTCTTGGATATGGTTCTCTATCAATCCACTCTGGATATGGCTTCCTATAAATTGGCCTATGTCTTCGAAATGTTGGACCATGTGTGTGTTCCAAGATTTCTAAGATTTGGTCCATTCTATTATGGACTTCCTCATTATGACCATTATAATTATGTGCCTCTACTTGATTTCGTTCTAAATTATTTTGTTCAATTTCAAATTGATCATTATGATGATTATTTCTTTCCAAGGCCATTCTATTGTTTTCAGCCCTCTGCCTTCGCTGTGCAAATCTAGGATTTGCTATGTTTCTATTGGCATTATCCCTTCTTTTTTGACTGAAAAGTTAGAAAGCATTATCCCTTCTTGGATATTGCTAAAATTGAGCCATTTCATGCCCAAGTTGATTCTCTTGACCATTGTCAAACCCATTATCCATAAATAATTCTGGGTTTTTATCATTCCTAGGGAAATCAATGTCATCTAATGGGATTTCTACTCCTAGGTTATTATTATGCCTTTGAGGAACTCCATTGTGATGATTGTTTCTCATGCGATGGTTATTTCCTTGAAGAGCATTTTCCGTTCTTATTGGAACATTCATAGTCACATGATCATTATTCTCATTTCTGTGAGAATTTTCAAAATGAAGACCATTTTTTGTTCTTGGTGGGTTAATCAAATGAAGGATACTTTCCATTCTTGGGGAATTCTCAGTCAAAGGGGTGTTTCTTAATCCGAGAGGAACTTCCATATTTTGGAAATTTTCAAATAAAGGATTACTATTCACTCCTGAACCCATTCCACCAACAAAGTCATTATTTGCTCCTACATTTGGCTGATTTAAGGGTCTATCTTCGCCAATTGTAGCAATGACTTGATGAACCAAGTGTTGGTTTTCTTTAAGTTGTTTCATCTCATTACTCATGCAGTCAAAACGTGCAACTACATCATCTTTCATTTGATTAAATTGTCTCAGGATTACCTCTAAAAAATTTGGATTTAAATCTGAATGTAATCCATTATGTCCAGATTCACCAGATTTCAAAAGTACAAAATATTCAACTAAGAAAAACAAGGGAACAAGCAATGTAATCACAATATGTAGATATTTTATTTCAAAATTCAAGTTCATACAAATAAGAAAGATTCAAATCACACAAACTCCTAAGTTAAATAACAAAAAAAAAAAAACTATCCTAAGATAATTCATGTGAGGCAAACGCACTTACAAACATGAAGTTATCCTTCCGTTGATCGGGTATGTAAATCTAGTTTGTCAGATTTTTTGTTGTGTCCTCTTCTAATAATACCTTTAATCTTTATTTATAGTAGACAAAACAGTTACTACACCCTCCTCATATTTTGGTAACTTCTATTGTACTCTGATTTAGTGGATAACTGACTCACATGCTCACTTTACAAAAGCCTTCAGTTACGTGGATCTCCAAAACTTCTGCTGTGAGTGTACTGTGATATTTTCTATTATAATGGGCCTTGCAAGTTTGCTTATTTGGGCCATGTAAAATCAAGATCCAGCCCCTCAAGTCACACTTTAGTGGACAATCTGACTCACATGCTCACACATGTGAACATGTTTATTTTTTATTTTTGGCCTAACACATACATCTTTGGAATTCCAAGTGTTATTTTTGAGAGGGTAGATCTTTGCTTTGCTTCTTATTATGTTACAAAGAATCTCTACAATTTCTAAGGAATCATAGGTTTTGAATTTAAAAACATACATGCTTGTATTGGTCCATTTGTGTGTCATCAGATTTCTTTATATAAAAATAAATAAATAAATTTTCTTGCAATGACCAGTTTGTAATTCTAAACAAAGATGAATCGTCTAGTATCTTTCTTCTCCCCACCCTTTTGTAATTAGGTTGATAAACGAAAGTCATTTGCTAATTACTATTTACTGAGATCTTGCTCTTTTCCCCCACTTTTGGTGCGTGGCTCTGACATTGCTATTATTTCAAAATTGCAGGTAAATAATGCGGGGATTAATAAATCCATAACCAACCCAGAGGAGCGAAGAAAACTTAGCGTTGATCAAGTAAGTCTCTCGATGTTATGTAGAGCCCATCTGGCTCTGCATCACAGCTTTCGTTGAACGACGTTGTTTAGGTGATAAGTTTTTGAAAAATTCGGACAATACTCAATGAGATTGTTGAGGCGAGTTTTTGAAATTTTTTCTATGTTAACTTTTGTAAAGTAATTTCATCCATCAATAGATTTATTCTATTTATGAGGGTACATGCGCGGCCATCATATGATGTGAATCATGTGATCATTCATCTTATCCATAAAATAACATTATTTTGTCATCAAATGTGGTCTTACACAGTTGTAGGTCTCACATGATATGAGAAAAATGAAACATATCCCATATGCAGTGCACAACGTGCTTTCTCTTCGAATTGATGGCATATCCCAAAATTTTGATCACTATTGCAATGTGAAGCATTTAAACTTACTTGAGGCTGTGGTGGCCATAAAAAGAAAATCATAAAATAAAAGGTAAATAGAAATTAATCAAGTTTTATAAAGAAGAGTACTGTAACATCATTTAACACCTTTGCATATAATGAGACAGATTTTAGGTCCAAGTGCCATACCTCTGACGGAAGTCATGAAGCAAACTTATCAAATAACTGAGGACTGTTTGAGAACAAACTACTATGGGACCAAGCAAGTGAGCGAAGCACTTATTCCACTTCTTCTATTATCCAATTCAGGAAAAATAGTAAATGTGTCCTCCACCTTGGGACAATTAAAGGTACAAAATGTAAAACTCATCTTATCAAACCATTTATAATCAGTTATATTTGGTCATGAACATTTCACGGCAATATAGAGTGCAAGATTATGGCTGCGATGATTGTGTAGGACTTGCACCAAACATTTGGTTTTAGGAAATTACTTGAATTTTTTTTCAAGAAATAAAAATTTCAATTATGTTAAATATTTCAGCTTATTTCAAATGAGAATGCAAAGAAAGAACTAGGAGATGCTGATGACCTCACAAAAGAGAAAGTGGACAAGGTGGTAGACGGATTTCTAGAAGATGTCAAGGAGAATTTGATTGTAACCAAAGGTTGGTCTGTTAATATTTCTGCTTACATAGTCTCGAAGGCAGCTCTTAATGCATACACAAGGGTTCTAGCAAAGAAGTACCCCAAATTAGCAATCAACTCCGTGAATCCTGGGTATACCAGCACAGATTTGAACCACAATAATGGAGTTTTGACTGTTGAAGAAGCTGCAAAAGGTCCTGTGATGTTGGTTTTGATGCCTGAAGGTGGGCCTTCTGGCCTCTTCTTTGATCAAATGGAAGTATCAACCTTTTGAATAAGAATGATGCTACCCAATGAGTAAAGAAGCATAGGGAAGAAACGTGGAGAATAAAAATGTATGTTGAGGATGCTTATTTAAATCATATAGTTGGTTTATCTCGATCTTGCTTTGATCAATAAAAGCTTTAGAAATTTTTTTCCTACTTTATATTCTGTGAAAGCTCTTTCAACACTAGTTGTTAGACTTAGAGCAAAATTATACTTATAGAGAGAGAGAGAGAGAGAGAGAGAGGAAATCCTCAAAGAAATATTCATTTTTCTACGCATTACTACTTCAAATTTATCCAATATTATGGTTTATTACTTAAAACTTATTGGTCACAACTCTTGTTGCTGCATCTGCAAGTCTTCTAGATTAGGACATTCAACAAACAAGGGAATGAGTTTTCAGATTAGGATATTCAGCAAACTACGGAATGGTTTTTATAATCTCTCGGTCAAAATTCCCAAAAATAGGAATAGAATGAATATTTTAAAATAATTCTTTACATTCTATTTCTTTTCTTCTAGCATATGGAGTGTGAGAGCATTCCTACCATTAAGAGGCAGCGTTATGTTCAAGACAAGTGGTTCAAATGAACCCCTGACTTGTCAAATATATACACACACAAACAAATATATATAATTTTTTAACTTTTGTTTGACCACCTAAAATAAAAATTTGAACACTCTAACCCTAAAGTTTATTTAAACACAATTAAAATTAACCTGAATATGATCATCTTAATACTACTAACACAATAAATGTTATATGGCAAGTTGTAACTAGTTTTTTTTTTTTTTTTTTAACTCACAATTAACATTACTTTTTACCTACCATTAACAACTTGCCGCTTAGATTTTGATATAATTTTTTTTGTGAACTAAATTATATTAAAAAAATTGTTACAAATTTTTGCTCCTTCATTTAAATATATATATTGAAGTTGTTTTTCCCTGCACTTTTTTTTCTTCATAAGCAAAAAGTTAGACTACTGTTAGAACCAATAGATCTTTATCTACATATGTGATTCTTTCCCATTCTCCTTGTCTCTCTTCTATATTTTCTTAGGTTTTTTCTTTATTTGATCAAATAGTTTGATAAATACTCTATATAGTTTCAAGTCCAAGAAGTCTTTTAGTGCTTGCTTAAATTCCGAGAGAACAACCACGTCAACATGTATGATTAAAATGTCATACACTTCAAAAGCAAAAATTTATATTCGTTACTAATTTTTTCTTAGTTTCACATTTATTCCTAGTTCTCCTCCTAAGTGTGTTACTATTCTTCTTCATCATATATTTTTATTTAATTAATAATACATATAAATATAATAAGTTATTATTAATTTGAAAAAAAATTGTATGATTCATTATTTAATTATATTTGTTATCTGACCGATATTTAAACTATTAAAAACTTTTTTAGACTATTGTACAATAAAGTTGTATTGTATATTGAATAGTATTTAGAATACTATTTTAGATTATTATAATATGGAAGTTGTATGTATAGAAAAAAAATCATTTTATTTTTTACTTATCCCCCCCCCCCCCCCCCCTATGACAAATTTCTAGCTTTGTTATTGCTGACCCCCCTAGAAAAAAAAATCATGGAGTTTCTGTAGTTATTAAATTGAGCATTAGAATAACCCCACCACAAATAAGAGCAAATTTATATCCAAATAATCTTGAAAATAACATCAAACTAACACAAACTATACACGGAGAACTTAAGGGGTTTGAGTTTTATTTAGGAAGAGGAGAAAAGAGAAAATAACAAAATTGTATAATATATTTTTAAATATATATGATGGTAAACTAAAAAATCTAACTCCAACTTGTCCATAGGAGGTGTCCAGAGTAGAATGGACATCACGCATAGGAAGGTCGTACATAGAGGACATCCCGCATAGGAAGGTCGTCCGTGGAAGGACGACTATCCATGGGGACAAGGTACTTTCACCGGGAAGGCTCACGGACGACCCTTTAACCCTTAGGGAATTCTCAAGTATGGATTAGCCTACAAGAGCTGGAGATGAAACAACACGTTGTTATCCTAAGGAATGAGTAAGATCCAAGTTCATTGCTACAACTCCTTATCGAATACTTAACTTTCAATGATAGTTATATGAGAAAATATATAACTCCTATAGTGGTTATGGAAGTTATCCTTGGACCTTCTAACCTCCTCAAATATAAGGGAAGTTAAAAATCTAATAACCATTTCCGGGGTGCACTATATAAACTCTCATCCAAATCAGATAAAGGTACATTTTTGACACTTCCTAAAAAGTTGGAACTCAAGAACTTGAGAGAAAAACTAACTTTGGCATCGGAGGGTTCTTGGCCGGTCTATCCCGGCCACCTTTGATCACTTGTTCTTTCTTTTTCAGGCCCTCAAAACAGTCGCTAGCCCTTTGAAGCCCGAAGCATCCAGTTTACTGATTTTCTTTGCATCATCAGTTGGCGCTGTTTGTGGGGATTTTCGTTCGATTATTTGTTTTTTAGCGATTCGCTTTTCCCAAAAAAAGGCTATATGGTTCGAACAAGATCCAGGGCTACCTGCCTAGGCCACTAGGAAAGTAGGGATGCTTCTAGTGATCCCCGCCGTGATCATCAGTCAGCGCCTATCATGCAACTGCCTTCCATTTAACACATACAGTCCATGGCTGCCACCATGGCGGAACTAGCTCGTCAGAACCAAGAGTTGAATGGGAAGATTAACCTAAGGAGGCAGCACCATGAAAGACACGCAGAAGGGCAAGCCTAGAATCAAGAAGGTAGTGGAGAAAACATTGAGCCTGAGAATCAATCAAGGGGCACTTCATCAAGGAGAGTACCACACCTGAAGAGGGAGATGGACTAGATGAGAAAAGCCATGGACGAAATAAGGGAGAACATGAGAAGGTCAAACCCCGTGAATGACTTAGTCCATCAAACGAACTCCCCTTTCATGGTTCCATCAATAGTCATCCTTTAGCCCCAAAGTTCAAGATGCCTTCCTTGGATTCATATGATAGAACTCGTGGCCCGTGTGATCATATCGCCACCTTCAAGATTACTATGCACCTTTAGGGGGTTCCGGACTAGATTATGTGCAGGGCATTCCCTAACACCCTCAAGGGACCAGCGCTGGTGTGATTTAGCAAGATACCCCCAAACACTGTGGGCTCATTCGAAGAGTTGAGTAAGTTGTTCGCCAAAAATTTTATTGGAGGACAACACCACAAGCGTTCCTCTTCCAGTTTGCTAACTATAGAACAAGGGGAGAATGAGAGTTTGTAGTCTTTCATTACTTGGTTCAATAGAGAAGCCTTAACGGTGGATGAGATGGACGACAAGTTGCTATTAGCTGCCTTCCACAATGGGGTCAACTCTAACTTATTCATTTATAAGCTTTACGAGCAAGAGCCATAAACCATGGTTGAACTCGTCCATTCAGCCCAAAATTTCATGAATGCGGAGGATGTAATCATAGCCAAGAAGAGGAAGAGAGTAGAGCGCATGGAAGCGGATCTCCCGCATCATTCTAAGCAGGACCCTTGTTCAAAGAAGGCGTGGGCAGGAGAGAAGAAAGATAGAGATAGCAAGAAGGCGAGTTCTTCAGCGAGAAATCAGCAATACACTCCCTTGAATATGCCACTTGAGCAAGTGCTTATGAAAATTAAGGATGACCCATCCTTGAAGTGGCCAAAGAAAATGAAAGGAGATCCCAACAAGCGCAATAGGAATAAGTATTGCCATTTCCACAAAGATCATGGGCATGATACGGATAAGTGTTTTGACCTGAAGTAGCAAATAGAAAATCTCATCAAGCAAGGAAAGTTGAGGAACCTTCTTGGACGAGACTACAAGGACGAGAAGTTGAAGGCAAAGGTGGAGGATTCGTCACAAGCCCCACTTGGTGAAATAAGAGTTATTATAGGGGGAACCTCAACAGCTCAGTCATCCAAGTCAAGGAAGACATACCTGAAGGTGGTTCAAAACGTCCAATTGTTTGGACGATCTCCAAGGATGAGGGGGCTGATGAGCAAGCCATAATGTTCACAGACAAGGATGCTGAAAGAGTTCACCACCCATATGACAACGCAATCGTCATTGCCCTGCTCATTGCTGATTATACGACTAGAAGGGTGTTGGTAGACAACGGCAGCTCAACGGACATCCTGTATTACCCCACCTTCCAACAAATGAAGCTAGGACGAGATCAACTCCGACCAGTGAATTCGCCATTGGTAGGATTTGGAGGAATAAAGGTACAGCCTGTGGGCACCATTACATTGCCTATAGTAGTCGGAGCATACCCACGACAAATAACCAAAAAGGTAAACTTCCTTGTCGTTGATTGTTCATCATCATACCATGCTATTATTGGAAGGCCGACTTTAAATAGTTAGAAGGCAGTAACCTCTACCTACCATTTGTTTGTCAAGTTCTCGACTGAGTATGGAGTAGGTTAAGTGCAAGGAAATCAACTAGCCGCTAGAGAGTGTTATTTAGCCATTTTGGCTATAGACGAGCACGTACAGACAATGAGCATAGACAAGAGAAGGATTACTGCGGAGCCCACTAAAGTATTAGAGGATGTCCCGTTGGACGAAAGCAACCTCGAGAAGTTTACTAGAATTGGGGTGAGTATGGAAGAGAAGACAAAGTAGACTTTGGTCTAGTTTTTGAAGAAAAGCTTTGACGTGTTCGCATGGAGTCACGAGGACATGTCGGGTATTGACCCAAGTGTCATTACCCATCGTCTAAATGTATATCCTTAATCCAAGCCTGTAAGTCAGAAGAAGAGGGTTTTTACTCCTGAGCGAAACAATGCCATCAAAGAAGAAGTCCAAAAGTTGATCACGACGGAGTTTATCCGAGAAGTTTATTATCTGAACTGGTTGGCAAATGTGGTTATGGTCAAGAAGGCTAATGGTAAGTGGAGGATGTGCGTGGACTTCACTGATTTAAACAAAGCTTGCCTCAAGGATAGTTATTTGTTGTCACGCATTGACCAGCTGGTGGATTTAACAACGGGTCATAAATTGCTAGGTTTCATGGATGCTTTTTCAGGCTACAATCAAATAAGGATGGACGAGGTCGACCAAGAGAAGACTTCCTTCATTACTAGCCAAGGATTATTTTGCTACAAGGTAATGCCTTTTGGTTTAAAGAACACGGGGGAGACTTATCAAAGACTGGTTAACCATATGTTCCATCCTCAAATCGGACGGAATGTGGAGGTTTACGTAGATGATATGCTAGTAAAGAGTTTGGACAAGGAGAAGCATCTGGACGACCTTCAAGAAACCTTTGACACACTCAGGCGGTATAACATGAAGTTGAATCCAAGCAAGTGTGCTTTCGAAGTTTCGTCAGGGAAGTTTCTAGGGTTCATGGTTTCATATAAAGGAATTGAGGCAAATTTCAACAAAATCCAGGCGATACTGAACATGGAGCCACCGAAGAATATCAAAGAAGTCCAATCTCTCACCGAGCGAGTTGCCACCCTCAACAGGTTCGTCTTGAAAGCCACTAACAAGTGTTTACCATTCTTTAAGGTTCTCAGAAAGGCATTTACGTGGACGAATGAGTGTCAAAAGGCCTTCCAAGACCTCAAGGCTTACCTCACCACAACATCTTTGCTGAGCCCATCCGTACCTAGCGAAGAATTATATTTGTACTTGGTGGTGTCCTCGCATGCAGTGAGTTCAGTATTGATAAGAGAAGAATGGTAGATTCAGAAGGCTGTTTATTATACAAGCCGAGCACTAAGAGGAGTGGAAGGATGATATCCAATGATGGAGAAGCTAGTCTTTGCTTTAATCACAGCTTCTAGGAAGCTAAGACATTATTTTCAAGCTCATGTTATCAACGTCTTAACAGATCATCCCCTAAAGAAGGCAATGAACAAGTTGGAAGCCGCAGGAAGACTAATCTAATGGGCTGTAGAGCTTTGTGAGTTTGATGTTAGGTACCAACCAATGAGCGCGATAAAAGCACAAGCATTGGCAGACTTCATTGTGGAGTTCACTCCCTGTCAAGACGAGCTAGACGTAGGGACTCAAAGGTGGGTTATCAATATAGATAGCTTGTCCACGTTATATGCAGGGGGGATTGGAGTCATACTAAAATCCCTAGAGGTAGACAAGTTGGAATACACAGCTCGTCTACAATACCAAACCACCAACAACAAAGCTGAGTATGAAGCTCTCCTCAAAGGACAGGAATTGGCTAAGTCTTTAGGGGCAGAGTTAGTAGTGGTTAAAGGAGACTCTCAATTAGTTATTAATCAAGTGAATGGAATGTATGAAGCTAAGAGAAATCGAATGAAGAGATATCTCAACAAAGTGAAGTGGCTCGTTCAAAAATTAAAGAAGCCAGTTTTGTTTAACTCCCGAAGGAGGAAAACATGGAAGTAGATGTCTTGGCGAAAGCAGCTTCGACGGGAGGAATTATGGACGAGTATGAAAAAATACAATACATGCCGAGCATAGACCTCCCAGAGATACAACAGATAGTAGGGGGAGAAAATTGGATGAGTCCAATAATAGTCTATCTCAAGGATGGAAGGCTTCTAGAAGACAAAGACGAGGCTAGAAAGTTGAGGGTCAAGGCTGCCAAGTACGTCCTTATAAATGAATTACTATACAAGCGAGGCTTCTCTTAGCCCTACCTAAGGTGTCTGGCTCTAGACGAGTTAAACTATGTATTGAGGGAGGTCCATAAAAGGGCATGTGGAAATCACTCGGGAGTGAGGTTGCTAGTCCATAAGGTTGTCCGTGCAGGCTATTACTGGCCGACTCTTCAAGCAGATGCTAAAGCTTATGTCAAGGTATGTGACCAATGTTAGCACTTCAACAACGTTCCTAGCAGCCTACAGAGTACCCAACCCCAATGATGGCCTCATAGCCTTTTGCACAATGTGGACTAGATATTATTAGTCCAGTCCCACTAGGAACCAAACAGATGAAATATTTGGTTTTAGGGATTAACTACTTTACCAAGTGGGTGGAGGCCGAACCTCTCACGAAAATTATTCAGTAAAATGTTAAGAACTTTGTTTGGAAGAACATTGTATGTAGATTCGGGGTACCTAGAGTACTAATATCTGATAATGGACAACAATTTGACAACATGCCTTTTAGAGACTTTTGTGAACAATTTAGAATCAAGAATCACTATTCTTCACCCTCCTACCCACAGGCGAACGGACAAGCAAAAGTGGCAAACCGATCCTTGCTAAAAATCATCAACACTTGACTTGAGGGGGCAAAGGGGGTATGGCCAGATGAGCTGCTAGGTGTTCTTTGGGCCTACAGGACAACCGTGAGGACCCTAACAAGGAAAACCCCTTTTAAGCTAGCCTATGGAAGTGAAGCAGTCATACTTGCAGAAGTTCATATGGCTAACCATTGAGTGATGAAGCACCAGGAGAAAGAAAATGAAGAATAACTTCATCTTGACCTTGATCTCATTGATGAGGTAAGGATGGATGTAGAGCAAAGGATAGCAAGATACAAAAATCTTATGACTAGGCAGTATGATGCCATGGTAAAACCTAGGCGTTTCAACATTGGAGACCTCATCCATAAAAGGGTATCCTTAGCAACCAAGAACTCTGCTCATGGAAAATTATGACCCAATTGGGAAGGACCCTATAGAGTGATTAACTACAAGAGACAGAGGTCTTACTACTTGGAAGCTCTGGATGGACGGAAGCTAGAACATCCTTGGAACATGGAGCATCTAAGGAGGTACTATTAATAAAGGGTGAGCTTGGACGAGAATTACCATGGACGAGAGTTATGGATGAGGTTACAGCTGTGGTCTACGTGTTTACTCATGTTTACTATTAGTGCGTATTTTTATTAGTACTATTACGTGTTTTAAAAATAAAAAGTGCACTAGTTCCTAATGTTTGCACCGTTTACAGGCAAATTTGTGAAAGTCAAGGTTATGTACTTGTATAAGTATTTCAATTTCCTAAGGCACTAGCTTCTAAACGTGCGCCATATTTGTGGACGATATTTATATAATAAATATGGTTTGAATTTCCAATGTATTTAATGCATGAATCTAATTTCTATAATAGTACCCACAAGAAGGCTAAAGCCTAAGACGAATGAAAATCTCTGGATGCAGAGATGTAACATCCATAAGCTTTCTTTGAAATGAGGATAAAGCAAAGAAAAATAAGCTAAGACATACTCGTCTAGTAAACGGATGAGAAAACACACACTCGTCCAAAGAAAATGATAAGAAGGAATTGTAAGCATAGCGCCTAGGTAGTAATTGAGAAAAAGCATACAGTGAACAATTGAAGTCCATGGACGAGTGTGTTGCCAAGACGCTCCAGTATTTTGGACGGGTGGAACACTACAAACGTCTTGCCGGAAAACAAGTGCCACTTGTCCAGCCCATGGACGAGGAAAAGAACTGGCAAGATCAACAGTGCCACTCTTAGGACGAGTTATACTTATAAAAATTTAAATGGAAAACAAGTCGTCCATGTATAAGCAGGTCGTCCATAGGAAAAACACATGGACGACCCTCCAACACTTGGGAATGGCAGACCACTTAAAAGCCAGTAACATTAATGATGAAAACAAGGGATGAACTCGTCCATACAATAACAGTCAACAATAAATTAAAATAAACATTTATCAAAGTTTAAAAATGGTAGACGACCACCGTTCAAAAACCCTTACAAAGTAAAAGCCTAAAAAAGAAATTGTTTGGAAACTCGTCCAAAGTACTCTAGATGAGTGAAATGTACTCAAATAAAATTTAAAAATGGTCCTAAACAATGGACCTCATAAAAAAAAAAAAAAGGAAAGTAAGCTGGTTAAACTTTTATGCTTTCTTTGATGAATTTTCTCCGGTCTTGGATTCGTCTTAGGCTGGCTGGGTTATGGCGTCATCTTCGATATTAACATCTTTAGAACTCATCTAAAGGAAAGAGCTAGCAACACCACCAAGTTGAAGTTTGATGGAGCTGAAGTCAACTTCAGGAAATTTCTCCTTAGCGTCCATACGAAAGTCCTCAAACCTAGCTACATAGTTGGCGTCTAGCAAATCAGTCAATTACTTAAAAACTCTAAACTCTTCCACTGCACCTTCTTTGGCTTTCTCAAGAGAACTGCTCAGCTCGACAATCTTTTTCTAAAGGTGATCAAGATGAGTGTCCTTTTCGACAATATCAGCTTTCGGCTTTTTGACGAGATTTCATAGCTCCTTGGCCTCGTCCATGGCCTTAGCTGCTACTTCAGCCCAACCCTTGCAATCGTCCTTGAATGCCTTGATTCTTTTCTCCAGTAAGATCCTCATCTTGTCCAACTCCGTAGCCTGTCTGGACGCGGCTATGAACTTCGACATAGCCTACACAAGTAATCACAGATTTTTGTTAAAACAAATAAACAAAGCGTATATATATGCTGTGACAACAAGGACAAGATAAGAATTAAGGAGAGGAGAGAGTTTTTTTTTTACTTACCTTGAAAAGATCATGAACACCTAAATGCTCAAATGCTCTCAAGGACATGTCATAGCATGCAGCCACGTCCTTGCCAATCACAGCCTTTTCAAATCTCTCCCAAGCCAAATCCTCATTTTCGACAATGTTCGTAGGAACCTTCTGGCGAGGCTGGGATGAGGTAGGCGCATTCTTAGATGATGGGGTATGAGCAGGCTCGAATGAATCTACATCCTGAATCTAAATGGACGGCTGCTAAGATGGAAGGGGAATAGGAAGACCAGGTGCAACAACCCCAGCCATGGACGACCTACGCTTTGCCCTCTTCTCCTTTCGACGGCTGGGGAGATTCTCCAAGTCAACAGCTTTTGACAGATTTCTCTTATCACCAACAATTGGACGAGGCTGATTTTTAACCTCCGGCTTGCTTGCCTCGTCCATAACTTCCTTGCCTTTGTTCTCCTTCATATAGGCCAATCCTGCAAAGAAAATTGTTAGAATCGTTCCAAAAGATGACAAAGGAATTTTTCAAAGTAAAAACTTACGTTTACGGACTGTAAGTTTGTGGGTTGTGGCTTCAGGAGAGGGCTCAGGACCAAGTCCCCAAGTAGCGAAGCGTTGAAGAGTAACTACGGAGTGGAAATCCCTCTCAGGGTGAAAATGAGCTTTTTGAATGCATCCCAGGTAAAACTTGTTCAAGGACGGTCGTCTAACACCTACAAAAAAGAAAGGGGGTTGAATAATTATGGAAGGGCATACATAGTAAAAATAACAACACAATGGTAATAAGCATATCTTCAGGACGAAAGTTCCCTAACTCTCCAGTATATGGGGCAAATGGACCCCTGCCAACCTCAACAGGGTGTCCTGTCCAGAAAACCTCTCTCCACAAAATTTGCATAGAGACGACTAGTCTCCATGTATTGGGGTTAAACTGACACAACCCTAAACCTAACCTAGTGTGTAACTCCCTAGCAAAAGCATTAAGAGGCAACCTAAGACCTCCTAAAAGATAGGCCTCATAGGCTCCTACATAAAAACAAGGTTGGCTACACCACTCCTCTCAAATGGCCAACCTAGGGTTCAACTCATTTGGAATTTGATACCAACTCTTAAGAGACGCTAACTTATTATCATCCGTCTTAGAAGGGACTCCTACAGCACAACTGTATATGGTCTCAATCTCATCTTGAGGGGTGGACGAGGGAGCACTTGAAGGACCAGCCTTAGACCCAGACGCTACTCTCGTCCTAAGTTGCTCTTAAAGGACTTCTAGAGGAACCCCAGGAACCCCAGAAGTATATTCCTTGTCCGTGGTGTTTCCCCTACTACTACTATCACTATTAGAGTCACTGTAACTAGTTGAGTTATGGTACTCATCTATCTCTTTATTAGCATTATTACTAGACGAAGAAATGACAATTTCGGACATTTCGAGAACTTAAGGAAAACCTAAAGACGAGTATGAAGAAGATACCTGGCTCTAGAAGGAAAACTAGGGACGCTAGAATACTTCTAGACGAGGCCATGGACGAGGAATGTCAAAGAAGAAAATTTGAGAAATGTAAAGGGTACGAGAGGAATTCCACTATTTATTGGGGTTGAAAATTGGTACCTAGAAATATGTGACCAACTGAGAAGCACCGCATGGCATTTCCCTTGAAAACTTAAATTGATGCGACAATTCACTAATGAAACCATGATGTGTGGCGCATTTTGAAACAATAAAATTCAACCATTTAAATTACGACACGTGGAACAACATCTAATCACCAAAATGAAGACATGCGTCCAAAAGACATTAGTAGATCCCCTGACGCTTTGGACTACCCTTGGACAAGGGGCAACTAATGGTGAACTGAAAAATCTAACTCTAACTCGTCCATAGGAGGCGTCCAAAGCAGAATGGACATCCCGCATAACAAGGTCATACATAGAGGACATCCCGCATAGGAAGGTCGTCTGTGGAAGGACGATCGTCTATGGGGACGAGGTACTTTTGCCAGGAAGGCTCACGGACGACCCCTTAACCCTTAGGGAATTCTCAAGTATGGATTGGCCTACAAGAGTTGGAGATGAAACTACACGTTGTTATCCTAAGGCATGAGTAAGATCCAAGTTCATTACTACAACTCCTTATTGAATACTTAACTTCCAATGACAGTTATATAAGAAAATATAAAACTCCTATAGCGGTTATGGAAGTTATCCTTGGACCCTCTGACCTCCTCAAATATAGAGGAAGTTAAAAATCTAATAACCATCTTCGGGGTGCACTATATAAACTTTCATCCAAACTAGATAAAGGTACGTTTTTGACACTTCCTAAAAAGTTGGAACTCTAGAACTTGAGAGACAATCTAACTTTGGCATCGGAGGGTTCTTGGCTGGTCCACCCTGGCCACCTTTGATCACCTGTTCTTTCTTTTTCAGGCCCTCAAAACAGTTGCTAACCCTTTGAAGCCCGAAGCATCCAGTCTACTGATTTTCTTCACATCATCAATATGTATTTAAAATTTAAATATATATTAATTATAGGCGGTTTGGGTCAGGTTAGGCAGATTTGTGAATCTTATGACCCAAATCCAACTTGACCCACTGTAAAAAAAAAAAAAAAAAAAAAAAAAAAAAAAAATCTCACAAGCCAACCCAACCCAACATAGCGAGTTAGGTTCTGCCAACAAGGACAAAGACAGCAACACATGTTTCAAGAGTTGAGTTCAAGGGTTTGGTTCTATTTAATGATCTATTTCTTTAACAATTAACATTAATCTTTCTCGTAAAATATTTAGCATTGGAAGAAAACAAAATCATGCAATAAAATTATAAATAATAAAGATATTCTTTGAAGTTAGCATTGTACTAGTTGAAAGCAAAAAAAAAAAAAAAAAAATACTAAATTTATTTCTCTGTTGTGAAATAAACTCTAAATTTCTTCTTCTTTTTTTTTTTTTCCAAAACACCTCAATGGCCAAACCAAAAAAAAAAAAGAGGTATGAACACTCTTCAAACAAGTGGCTAGTTTTTCTAAATAAAGCAAAACTCTCTTGCAGAAAAGTTTGTAATGTAAACAAGCCATAATGGCAAGCTTAACAAGTAGTGGGAGCAATAGAGAAGGTACGACCGCCAATCAGATCTCTCAGGCCGTTCAATCCTTCTTTTGTTTTGTGCATTGTTTGGAACCATGGCTAAAGCCTCATTGGGTGTCTTCTCTAGGTTCTCATCGGCCCAACACCAAGGGCCAATTGGACCACCGCGTGATGGCAACAGCGAGCAACGGCTCAAACAGAGAAGGCTCGAGATATATGGGTCTGAGGTTTGGGTGAAGAAATCCATGGCTAATCCACCTTTTTCTCTCTTAAAATAAATCCAAGGAACCCATGGCCAAAGCTAGAACTTGCACTGCCACAATATTCGTTTGTCATTGCTCTATTCACCGCCACCATTAACGACCATGGTTCTTTCTCTGGCCTTTGCTGGAACTCATTTGAAACCCTTTGATTCTCTCCTGCTACTTTCAATCTGAGAATGAGATTGGGTTTTATGTTGGGTTTGGTTGTGGGGGTTTGTTAATGGTGGGTTTGGGTGAATTTTCCAGAGGGTTTTCTTGTGTTGGATTGTGAATTAAGTTTTGGTTTGATAAAGGTGTTTGATTGAAAGGTTGGGATATAAAAATTTGAAATGGGTTGTGGGAAGAAGGGATGAGTGAGACAGAGAGAGAAATTAGATATTGAGAGAGAGATGCGAGTGAGATAGAGAAATGATGAAACAAATTTGTTGGCCTGTCCATTTGATCTTGTTTTGATACACATCTTATTTCTCTACAAAACCCCCCTCTTTGATCTTGTTTGTTTGAGTTTTTTCTGTTATTTTTTGTTTTAGAAGAGAGAGACATAAAAGTGAAGATAAAATACATTTTTACCATTGATTTTAATAGAGGTGGGTAATGGATGGGTAACAGATTGAAGTTCAAGTGGGTAAAGTGTAAAGTTTTAAACCATGGGTAGAAAAAATGAAAACGGTCATATCACAAATGAGTTTACTGTAATTATTCCTTCTTTTTCTCTTTCTTTTACTCCTTGTTTCATTTGTTATTGTCATACACCTTTGTTAAATGGGAAACAAATTTGAGTTCATTCATTATTGAAGCTAGCGATTTTAGTTTTTATGGAGTTCTATTGTTTTCATTTAAATAAAAGAATTGATAAGCCCTTAAAAAATAAAAATAAAAACCTATATTTGTGGCTCTTTCTAAATGGATGGGAAAAACTTTATTTTTGAGACTTCTTAAGTTGATGGAAAAAAAAACTATTAGTATATATTTATTTAGTCAAAGTTTCGTCTATTATTATTTGAAAAGAAAAGATCTCACGTCTTATGCTATCTAACTAATTTTTGGACATTAGAAACATCAACAAGTATCAATTAAGATACAAAACTCTTGGCTATAAATCCATAAAATTAATACTCTATAACTGTGTGAAGTTATATTATTTGTATTATATAGCTATAATTGGTTTGTGTAATACTAAACATTTAGATATTATTTCATGAATTTTCTAACAAGTAAAATGATGTTCCATTATGGTTATTTTACTTTCTAAAATGATTTTTATAAATTGACAGACTGTTTTTAGTAGTTTTACAATGAATAAATCTTGGAAGGCCATATGAAATTAATATATATCAAACGAAGAATTAGTGCAAAATTCTGGTCCTTAACATGATTTTCATACTTATATGTGGTCGGCAATATCGCTAATAATGGTTCTTATTATCGGTTTGTTGATTCACTGTTATGAACTGTTGTTGTTGTTTTTTTTTTTTTTTAATAACTAACTGTTGTTGTTCATCACATTGGTGATATAGGTATAATTTGTCAACACCATCGCACACCTTTAGTGCGATGGTCACTTTACAAGTGGATGGGAAAATAAAAATAAAAACCTATATCTGTGGCTCTTTCTAAATGGATGGGAAAAACTTTACTTGTGAGACTAATTAAGTTGATGGAAAAAAAAAACTATTAGTATTTATTTATTTAGTCAAAGTTTCGTCTATTATTATTTGAAAAGAAAAGATCTCATGTCTTATGCTACCTAACTAATTTTTGGACATTAGAAACATCAACAAGTATCAATTAAGATACAAAACTCTTGACTATAAATCCATAAAATTAATACTCTATAACTGTGAGAAGTTATATTATTTGTATTATATAGCTATAATTGGTTTGTGTAATACTAAACATTTAGATATTATTTCATGAATTTTCTTAACAAGTAAAATGATGTTCCAGTAGGGTTATTTTACTTCTAAAATGATTTTTATAAATTGACAGACTGTTTTTAGTAGTCTTACAATGAATAAATCTTGGAAAGCCATATGAAATCAATATATATTAGACGAAGAATTAGTGCAAAATTCTAGTCCTTAACATGATTTTTATACTTCTATGTGGTCGGCAATATCGCTAATAATGGTTCTTATTATCCGTTAGTTGCTTCACTGTTATGAACTGTTGTTGTTGTTGTTTTTTTTTTTTTTTTTTTTTTTTTTTTTTAATAACCAACTGTTGTTCTTCGTTACATTGGTGATATAGGTATAATTTGTCAATATTATCGCACACCTTTGGTGTGATGGTCACTTCACAAGTATAAGTGTTTGTGGGATGTGGGGGGTAAGGATCAGAATTCAAGTCTCTAGAAAAGAGCTTCACACACATATACATTTATATTAGGCTAGAGTAGAATTTCTATCCTTTATAAAAGAAAAAAGAACGTATCATTTGTCAATAGGCAATGTCAATATCAGTCATCCAAAAACCCAATTACAAATCATCCCTTACGTGAATATCTAATTCTATATGAATGATTTGTATTAATGTACGACATTAATCCATGCACTTAAAAAGAGCCAAGATTAGCAAATCATCAACTCGACGCTGCGAGAGTATCTAATAATTACTAATCGATTAACCGCATAATCCAAAAGTCTCAAACTCTTACCTAAGAATACTGATGATTGGCATAAGACCAACATATAGTAACTAACTTAATTAAGTTCCATATAAATAGAGGAAGGTTGTTACATTTATCCTTAATTCTATCTAGACAATGTCTGAAGGACCTGGTCAGACTATTTTACATCTCCTATTGTATTAGAGCACTAAAATTTGTACGCTCCAAAAGGAAAGGACCTGTTATCACCTTTCCTCCATATGGAACCTTTGCCGCTCATGTTCCATTTCGTTTTGGACCTTTGAAATCTACCTTTGACATTCACGAGAAAAGGTAGTTAGCGATGATCTGGATGTGTGAATTCGTTTCAATCTCAAAAACTGAATTGAGATTAGAACTCCTATGATTTCTTGCTGAATGGTCATCTTTGCAGATATTTATTTAACATAAACAGATCAAGGTTCTGTTGTTAGTTTTGTATACTGCACAACAAAAAAGATGGCATTCAGTGGGACTCTGCAGAAATGCAAGGCTTGCGACAAGACTGTTCATGTCATAGAATTGTTTACAGCTGATGGTGTTCCTTATCATAAGACCTGCTTTAAATGCAGTCACTGTAATGGAATTCTAGCGGTATGCTACATCTTTTTTTTCTCAATTTTGTTACATGGAAATTAAGGAAAAGAAGATTTAATTTCTTTTGTTAGCTCTTAGATGGGCCCTCTAAGATTGAGAGGGGTGTGGGGAGACCAAAGCTTAAATGGTTAACAAAGATTTGAGAATGAGAACTTGGCTAGATTTTGAGGCATTCGTGTTTGGTAACATTTGTCTTAATTACAGATGAGTAGATACTCCTCCATGGATGGAGTCTTATACTGCAAGCCTCATTTCGAGCAACTCTTCAAGGAGACTGGTAGTTTCGCTAAAAAATTTCAGACATGTAAGATCAATTTTGCCTTTTAATTCTTATACCATTGGCATTATATCTAGTCCTTTTATTTTCCAGTTTGAGGCTAACAATGTGTTATTTTCCATCATGGATGATCAGCTGGAAGGCCACAAAATGATCTGGTAAGTTCAACTTCTATCTATTTCATGTAGTCTCAGTTCTCTGAAATATGTTTAATTAGTATGTTTCTTCATAGCTTATGAACATTCTTTTCTTATTTTCTACAGAATCGGACGCCTAGCAAGCTCTCCTCCATGTTCTCTGGGACACAAGAGAAATGTGCAGTTTGCAAAAAAACAGTATACCCGCTGGAGAAAGTAATCCTGTTCTTGTCTTTTACTATTCCTGGTTCACAGCCATACCTTTTATTTTCTCCATCTACAAAGGCATCATATGCACTCAGTCTCACACTCACACACACACGCATATAATGCACCATTGCACACACATGTATATATTAGAACATTTGATTTTGTATACATGGCACCAAGTGATTTGAAATTCAGTTGTAATTTTATTTTTATTGCTTTGTAACAACTAAAAGAACCTTTTTTGTAATAGCTTACAGAAAGCTTCAAATTGCAGGTTTAATATAGTTTTTATAAACGACATGGTGGGCTGAAAGACTAATTAAGTTGAACAAAATTTGTAATAGGTGACTATTGAAGGAGATTTTTATCACAAGTCATGCTTCAGGTGTGCTCATGGTCGCTGTTTCCTTACACAATCATCCTATGCTTCTTTGGATGGATTTCTGTACTGCAAGCACCACTTTTCTCAATTGTTCAAGGAGAAGGGAAGCTACAGTCATCTAACCAAAACTGCTTCACTGAAAAAAAATGGAGCAGTGTTACCTGAAGTGAAACATGAGGAAAAAACAAAACTATCAACAGTACCAGAAGCAGAACCTGGACAAGACCAAGAGCAATAGTAAAAATGTGAACCATTAGTGTCATCAACTTCCTTCTTGTTCTCATTTCTCCAGGGACACTACGCCATGTGATTAGGGTTTGGCACTGCCCATTTAGCACAGTGCGTCATGAGGAAGTTCTTGTGTGATTGGCTCATCTGTGTTTGTGACTAACTTTTTTGCCTTCCTAACGGGGCATTTAAATGTTTTGTGGAAAGGACTCAAAGATCTTGTAATGAATTAAATTAATTTATTGCTTCATAAGTCATTCATATCACCAAGATCTTGTAATAACATTGTGTATTCTTCTTTAGTGAACAAAAATTTAAATCCCCTTTCTTCTTTTAGTTAATCCAATTATACACACGCACACACATAGGGTTGAGTTTGAGTTACACCTGATATAATTCTAAGTAATATTACATCATTTAATAACTTATTATTGAATTCATATTTTGAAAATCTTATCGTTGAATTGCATATTTTATATGCTTTAACATGCATGTCATTTTCATGCAATTAAAAAATATTGGATGGGGTAATATTACTTAAAGTTACACTAGGTGTAACATGACACAATTTTGGAACTTTATGTATTGAATACAACCTTTATTTGACACTGGTTTTTTTCTTTTTGACATAAATTAATCTCTCTCTCTCTCTCTCTCTCTCTCTCTCATGATAATGATATAGGTTATTTATGTGTTTATGAGTAAGAGCCCTAGAGACCCAGGTAAATTGTAGGCTTATATAAGGCTAACCCCCAATTACTATAAATACGCTACTTAGGGTTCATCATTGCAGCACAATTTTTTTTTTTTTTGAAGGAATTATTGTAACACACTCGATCATATACTAAAGATGTAGTTGTGGACGTAGATCATTAGGTTGAAGTACATAATCCTTGTGTTCTCCCTTTTCTCTTACTTTCATTCTTCACATCTTAACATCAATTTCATAATATTTTCTTCTTCAATTTTAACAAATCATATGATTAATTATCAAGCAACTAATGGGGAAAAAAAGGCAGATTATAGTAGCTATAAAAACTTGATTGGTCAACACCTCTTTGATGTTTCCATGAAAGACATTTGGAGTTCAAATTCTCCCTCCATTGTAACTATTGAATTATCAACAAAAAAAAATTGAAAAAAAAGTATAAATAGCATTTTCATGTATGTGTGAAAGATGTTGAGATCATATGTTGTACACTCCAGCTTGAGTGAAACTTTTGTAGGGAAAAAGAAGAAAAACTAATTTATTTCTATATTTCTTTGTTTTTATTTCTAATTATTATATACATATATATATATATATATATATATATTATGTAAAAATTGTAAGGGCAAAGCCCGTCATTCCACACTAGTAGTATTTAAGGGTGCGCACATTGCAATGTGCTTTGAGCCTGTGAAGTGCAGTTTGCCCAAAACCCTCATTGCGCATCACCTTAATTGATAGGCTATCTCATCAGTTTGATGTAGTTTAGACCGTGCAATGTATTAAGGTTTGGTTGGTTTCAATGAATTCTATGTTGATAAAGAGGAAGAGTTTATCTGCTCTTAGGTTTTTTATATATAGCAATGTGTAGGCAATGGCAAATAAGATTTTTATTATTATTTAAAATTATTGATACCAATCGTTTCATATAACATACATTAAAAAAATCGACAATTGTGTCGTTTTTGCACTTATATGGACACAGTGAATACATCTGGCGATTGGTTTTGGTCGGTTTAGTTGTAGTGGAAGCGGTTTTTTTTTTTTTATATCCATTTCCCTATAATATTCTTTTAGGAAAAAAAAACCTAATGATATTGATGCCACGTGGCTTCCCCCCCCCCCCCCCCCCCCGCGGCCCCAAATAGAAATAGAGTGCCCCTATTCTCTTTCCTTAGTCGTATTTGTATTTGTATCCGTATCCGTATCCGTATCCGAATCCCATTCCCCTTCGGCCTTCTCACCCAATCCACAACTCCCAAGCTCCTTAAACACTCACAGACTGAAACAGTCACACAGCTATGCATTTCATTTTGGACGCAACCACCGTCTGATGAACACCACACTCAGAAAGAATGGACGGTCTGATTGGTCTCACCAGTGCAGCAGCAACCAACACCAACAACACCTTCTTTACCCGTAATATCCATTCATTTTCATCCACAACTACAGCCAGAACCAGAACCATCTCTTTAACTCGAAAATCCCAGAATGGAAAATTCATAGTTTCAGCTTCTAAAGAAGGTGACACTCCCAAAAATCCTAAACTCGATCGCTTGGACCAAATGGAGCTCAATTTCGGTCAGTTGCTTGGCGAGGACCCCAAACTCACTCTTGCTAAGGTTTCCCTCTTTCGCTATTATTTACATACACATGCACAATGACAATGACAAAGTTGGTGCTTCAGATAATGGTGTAGAAAAGCAAACCCACATGTATTCTGTTCACTACATAGCCCTACTTCACTGCAAAGTTGTTGTCTTTTGTTCTTTTTGGATTATGTATTGTTTATTCTAATTATGTGTGTGTGTAGTGTTTGATTGTAGTTTTAGTCATTTTATATTGAAAATTGTATGTTTTGGTGATTCAGATAATGGGTAGGAAAGCAAACCCAGATGCTTCGTATCTTGAAATTGAGAAAAAATTTTATAAGAAAAAGGGTAAGTTAGTGGAAATTAAGGAGGTTCCTTTTGACGGGTCGAAGGAAGTGCGGACTTCCAGTTCTTTGGATGGTTTGGATTTGGTTCGACCTGTGCCAAAGAAAGGATTCGCATTTAGAGCTGATGATAAGCCGATGGAGATTAAAAAACCAAGCAAACCGGTTGGGAAGGCAGTGGGTAGTAACAAAAGTAGTATTCCTAATGTTATCTTGAGAAAACCAACCGTGTTTAATGAGGATGATGTTGGAGAAAAGCCATCAAGGTTGAGGATTAAACCAAATTTGTCATTGAAAATGGGGAATGGACAAGTGAAAGATAGATTTAGTGACATGACGTTATTGAGGAAGCCGGAGCCAGTAACTGTCAATCAATCTATTGAGAAGAAACAAGAGCCCTGTGGTAATGTGGATGACAAAGTAGTTGATGATCTTGAATCGAAGATAAGGAGAGAAGAAGCAAATGACAAAGTTAGTGATTTTGCACTGTTAAAAAAGCCTGAACCTATGAGTGTCAACACAAATCTTGAGAATAATAGAGAGCAATTTAGGAGTGTAGAAGTTACAGTCCAGGATGATATTGAAGAGAATGCTTTGTCAGGCTTATCAGAATTTACTGCAACCGCCAACACAACAAAGAACAATTTCAAGGAGATCATGGATGGCTTAATTTCAAATGGAAGCGAACAAGACAATGACTTTGTTGTAGGTATTGCTCTATATTGCATTTTACAATTTTAATTAGTTGAAATTGTAAACATTAACATTCTGCTTGGCCTTTTAGGGATTACAGTCACTCAAGCTGAGTGATATGGGGTCCAGTCAGGAGATTACTGCTTTGAGTGATACCTATGCAGTAGATTCCAGAGTCAAGTTGTCCACGGAAGCTGCACTACAAGGAAAACCAAAAAGGTAGTTGAAGTCATTCTTTTAATTTGTTGATTTCTTTTGTTGCTAGTTTTCTTTTCATAAGCAGGTTGCTTTATTATAGATTAGACCAGTCTGTGAAAAGAACACAAAAGTCTACTAGAGAAGAGACAGTTTTTGTGAATCCTAAAGGTGATGGTGATGCTGTTGAGTTAAACAATCTTGTTGCTACATCACCTTTGGAGGTTAGATTAATTTCATTGTGTAGTTTTGTTTAATTTGAGCAATGGTGTGAGATGGTCCTAGGTGTTCATTGTATTTGTTTCATTTGTAGGAAAGTGGAGAAATTGATTGGACTAAGGCCGAAGATCTGGTTAAGACAGGAAATAGGGGAGAAGTGGAATTAATAAGCTGTAGCGCCAGAGGTTTTGTTGTAAGTGTACTTTAGCCAGCAATCAAAAATAAGTCTTAGTATAAGCTGCTTGCTTCTCCTTTGCAATACTCATTTACAAGGTAATAATTTCCATTTGTATTACCTTTTTGAATCTGATTGGACCATTTTACAGGTATCTTTTGGTTCATTGGTAGGGTTTTTGCCATACCGAAATCTTGCCGCCAAGTGGAAGTTCTTAGCTTTTGAGTCATGGTTGAGACAAAAGGGCGTAGACCCATCAATGTATAGACAAAATTTAGGAATTATTGGAAGTTATGATGTAGCAAACAAGACTCTTAACTTGAGCTTAGATCAAGAAGTTGATCTAAAAATTGGGGGAGAAATATCAGCAGATATGAAGTTGGAAGATCTTCTTAGAGTTTATGACAAAGAGAAAATCAAATTCTTGTCATCATTTGTGGGCCAGGTTTGGAAAAATTGATTTGATGTTGAAACTTGACTATTTTATTGTGAATATTGATCAACTTTGTACTTGCAGAGACTTAAAGTAAATGTGATGTTGGCAGAAAGAAGATCTAGAAAGCTTATATTTTCAGCAAGGCCAAAAGAGAAAGAAGAGCTGGTTGAGAAAAAGAAAATTCTCATGGTTAGGGGATATCTCCAGCAGTGACATTTCTTGTATTCTTTTGTTTGTCCTTGTTGTGTTTGTATACTTGCTCTTTAAGTTACCTATCAAAAAAGAAAATATTGCTCTTTTTTAGTGCTTTTAAAAAAACTATCACATTGTAGCAGAAACAACTATATCCATCATATGAAATTTAAGGTTTATTAATCTTTAGTTTTTCATGCTTTTTCTTTTCATATTTTAGCATGCAAAGGGTGCTGGTAAAATGTAGCATTTTAATAACATATAGATATATGCTAAGACTTTTTATGATTTAATTTTGTTTGCGTTTTTTTTCATATATATATATAGAATGTAGATGACGTTACAGTTATTTCCTTTCCCTCCAAGATGTAATTTAGGTATCCTATTTAAAGGCCCCAAAATTCACTATTGTAAATGGTTGATCATTGATTAGTAAAATTGGGTTGGAAGTTTCTTTTAGTGCTCGGTGTTGATCACTTCCAACTAACCTGTCAGTATCTAGGTTCCTATCATTCTTCCAATGCTTGGTGCTAAAGCCAAGGTTTTATTTTTCTTTCCCACTTGGTTCTAATTCCAAGCAACCCTAGGTACTGCTTCCAAACAACCTTAGGTGCTGACTCCTTGATTCTTATCCTTCTCTCTATGTTTGGAGCTGACTCCAAGCAACCCCAAGTGTTGATTCCTAGGTTCAGATCCTTATTTTTCCTTTTGGTTTCCAAACACTAAATCCCTTTTGAGAGTTTATTGTTCTGCACCTATGTTGTTGGTAGGAAGTGTGATAGTATCTTTTAGTACCTAAAAGCATACTAAAGGGGTTTACTTTTCTGGCTAGAAGCTTGATGGGAAATTGAACCTTTCAAGCTCAACATGACATATCCTTTGCATTTTTTTTTCCTAAATGGACATCAGTGTTACCCTTCTGTATTTTAAGAAGCTAGTTTATTATTATTCAAAAACTTCTTATGAATTTGAGTTATTACAATCTTGTGCCATTTTTTGTAACAGGCTAAACTTCAAGTGGGGGACGTTGTGAAATGCTGCATCAAGAAGATTACTTATTTTGGTATTTTTGTGGAGGTAATTAGTCAAAGTTTTGCTGCTCCTGTTTCTTCAAATCATTGATTTTGCAGTTTGTAAGGAGCTTTTAAACACATAGAAGGGGTGTTGGTTAACATATTGGAATACCATGCTGTGTGGTTTTGAGCTACCTGCTTTTGTCATACTTTTTAAATGGGTTACAACCCCTACTTCTAAACATGGAACTATGACTTTGAGATATGGAGTTCGTGGCAGATTCTCTTTTATCAAAATTTTTACTTAACTTTACTAGTGCAGGTTGAAGAAGTGCCTGCATTAATTCATCAGACAGAAGTATCATGGGATGCCACTCTGGACCCTGTATCATATTTCAAAATTGGTCAGGTATAGTATTTTACTGAAGGATCAAGCTATAACAAATTGAGTGTTTTTATTTCACTTGTTACTGAGACGAATTCTGGTATTTTGGTTTCATTTAATGAATCTTGGCTGGGTATAATGTTGTATATCTTCCTGTTAATCATTATGTGTCTTTCTTATTTGTCATCTCATTTCAGTGCTTTACATAAGGCAAAGATCACTTTGCATATTCTCCGTGGTTCTGGCTATGTCTTCTCTTGTAATTTGTTTGGAATTGAAAGAAAATCTTTCTGGTCTCAGGTCGTGGAGGCAAAAGTTCACCAATTGGATTTTACACTTGAACGCATTTTTTTGTCATTGAAGGAGATTACGGTAACTAATAATTCTTTTTTTTGCTTCTCTATGTTTGAATTGCTATTTCAGTTTATGAAAATGTATAAATTATATACCAAAACAAATACTTTTCTGTTGCAGCCAGATCCATTGATTGAGACCTTGGAGTCTGTGGTTGGTGGTCGTGATCCCTTGGATGGGAGATTACAAGCAGCCCAAGCAGAAACTGAGGTTATTGTTTTCACCCTTAATAGGATTCTTTTTCAAGCGCCCTATGAGTAGGAGCATTGATGCAAAGACAATTTTATTTAATTTTAGAAGTTGATTGTTTATACTATTAGTCCATTGTATTTTATTTTAGGTCTTCTAAACTAATTATGTTATTATTGTTTTATTTATTTTCTAGAGCCAAAGTTATTTTTGTAGTTCAATAATTAGTTTTTGGCCCAAGTCAATCAGAAGTAAGGTTTAGTCCTAGTAGTCTATGTAATTGTGCTATTAGCACTCCAATGCAGCCATATTTATGGTGAATAAAATTTTTATAGGAACTTTCTTGTGGCTTGGTGCTAAGACAATTTTTAAATTTACTATCTTGGTGCTGTTGCAAGCAATTTTGATGTCATTTCATTGGTTTAAAATATAAATAATGAAAGAGTTAACTGAAAAGTTTTTTCAAAATTCACTTTATATTACATTGCTTAGGAAAAGTGCATAACAATCAAAATTGTTTCTCTAAAAAAATTACTCAGTGATTTAGGAAAAAAAAATGAAAAGTTTTTTTCAAAATTCACTTCATGACAATCAAAATAGTTTCTCTAACAAAATTACTTAAGTGATTTAGGAAAAAAAAAAAAAAACGAGAGCATTTAATTGTTATACAGCACTATTATATAATTGGAATATTCTGTACTTGGTTTTGTCATGTCTTATCGTTACCATGTGATTTATATTTGGTATTTTGAGCAGTGGGCTGATGTGGAATCTCTTATCAAAGAATTGCAACAGATTGAAGGGATCCAGTCTGCATCAAAAGGCCGTTTTTTCTTGAGCCCAGGTTTAGCTCCAACATTTCAGGTACAAAGATCTAGATTCCGAGATATAATGCGGTGGGGAAAATATTTAATAAGTGATAAAAAATTTTAAAAGAAGATATTTGCTTCAAGAAGTGCCAGTTCACAATTTGTTGTCACTGATTACATTTTTGGCTAATGAATCTTTTGTAATATGTTAAGTAAATTTGAGTTTGTGCCACTATTTATTGGGATTAAGTGTAGGTTTAAAATCCTACATATGGATGTGAAATGGGTCGTTAGAATGCTCACTGTGTGAATAAGTCAATATGATAATCATAGGGGTATTCTCCCACTTCTTACACGTTCTGGTTCTTTTGACTATACTGGCAATACCGAGGATAGCTTGTCTTGTCACATAACCGACATAACACACTCCGATGGGTCTTGAACCCACGACCTCATCCTCATCTTGGCACTTATAAGGGTAGGAAGTGCCAGTTGGCTAGAACTGATTGGCACCTTCACTACTGAACATCTAAAGAAAATACTTCTGGTTTGGTCCAAGCCATCGGTTATATCTTCTTAATGATATATGAAGGAACCATAACACACTCAGATGGGTCTTGAACCCACGACCTCATCCTCATCCTGGCACTTCTAAGGGGAGGAAGTGCCAGTTGGCTAGAACTCATTGGGACCTTCACTACTGAACATCTAAACAAAATACTTCTGGTTTGGTTCAAGCCATCGGTTATATCTTCTTAATGATATATGAAGGAAACTGTAAACAACACTTTACCATCCCCATCCAGCTTATACTAACCTAAAATTTCTGTTTATTATTTCGCTGAATATTTTTGGCCTTTTTGTGTTAGACTCGATTCATAAAATGTCTCATTTATCGTCTGGTGCAGGTGTATATGGCATCCATGTTTGAGAATCAGTACAAGCTACTTGCTAGATCTGGAAACAAAGTACAAGAGGTAAATATTTCAGAAATTTATTGTTTGGCTGCTGTCCAACAGAACTAGATTACTCAAGTTCTCATCACTTTCCTCCATTATCCAGAAATTTGATCTTGCAAACCTTAAATAGTCTCATCCTTCTATGCACCATTCTGGGCAGGTGATAGTTCAAACATCACTGGGTAAGGAAGAGATGAAATCTGCAATCCTAACATGTACCAACAAGGTGGAATAGTTGTTTGTCACTCTCTGTTGATTGTAAATTTCATTGGGGAATGCACATATGACTTTGGGAGTCATCTTGGGAAATCCAGAGGAAAAAAATTATGGGGAAATCATTTACAACGTGACAAGGGTCGGAATTTTCTTGTTCGTTTATAGAGGCAAGTTTCTGTAAATTCTTTCAAATTGTAATGTAAAATTATAATTATATAATCATTCTTATTTTGACCCAGTATGACAGTTGTACCATTACTTCTTTATTGATATGTGAATTTGAAATAATTAGGTGTAAGATATCATTTCAAATCTGTAACGAGTGTTTCTAATTCTATTTAAGCAAAATTGCAAGAACTCCAAAGCTCACATGATCAAGTGTTATCAAATTTATATCAAGCAATTTACATTAGTAATTGTCTTCAAATCTCTTAATTTTAAATCTTTGAACCCTATAAAAACTCAGCAATCCCGTACTTGATGAATATATCTAGCAGTTATATGGAACTTTTGTTTATTTAAGAAGATGGGAATGAGAATGGGAATGTCCTTACACAAATTTGTAGCTATAATAATGCTTAGGCTAACCAACCCCCCCCCCCCCCCCTTCTCTCTCTCTCTCTCTCTCTCTCTCTCTTAAAGTTACTAAGCTATAAGACTCTTAGCCTTAATGTTCTCTCTATGCATAAGAGCATTAGTATCCAGGATGTCAAAAAAGTTCTATTTTACATCCTAAAAACCTACTTTATCTATTTTATCATCTCATTTTACAAGTCTCTCAACATCTCAATTTCTATTTTTACATGCAACTCAATAAAATAATATAAACTATACCAACAAATAATATAAACAAATCAATTCTCAATTCTCACTTCTCTATAATCTATTTTTTATTCTTTCTCTCTCTTCCTTTCTCTCTATTTTTTTCCTTTCTCCATTATGATACTACTACTGCCTACTAGAGTCTTGCTCTCAGTCTTGCTTTTCTCTCTGTGCTCCAAGCAACAAGCTCGTCCATACCAAAATCAACAAGCCTAGCAACCAAACCCATCCATATCCAATCTCAACAAAGCATCCAAACCCAAAATAATCACAAGCACATTCCAAAATCACCCAAAACCAACAAATAAAGTCAAATAAGATGAACCCAAAACTAATGATTCAAATCCAACCCACACCGATTCAACAACCCAGCCAACACCTAAACAACCACCATTGATTCAAACCCAGCCACCACTGAAGGGATGCACATCAATTCAATACCAGAACTGAAATCTAGCCAACACCGAACCTAGCAACCACCAAATCTCCACGATTCACCACCCACGACCATCCACCACACCAACCCCAGTTGCACAAACTCATTGCACAACCCTAGTCCACCACAAAAAAAAACCCACCACCACATAAACCCACTGCACAAACCCAATGCCAATCTGAAGAGAAGAGAAACGGTAGAAGAGAGAACGAGAGAAATAAAGTAAAGAAAAGGAAGCAGAGAGATAATTTAAGAGTGAGGAAGAGATAAAAGGTTTAGGCGTGTATGATTGAAGAGAGAGAGAAAAGGATAGATATATTTTTTGTTTCTATCTGGAACTATAGTAGGTTCTAAATTTGAGAACCAACTATTCATAGTTGGTAAAAAAATATAGGTACCCATACTCGGATGTTGCTTATTTTTTGTTGGTTGGTTGCTAAAATAGCAACTAGGGGGTTTTTACACCCCCCCCCCCCTCCTAAATGCCAATACTCTAATATTTGTGGCAGCTCCAAACTCCATCTCTCTCTCTCTCTCTCTTAAAGTTACTAAGTTATAAAACTCTTGGCCTTAATGTTCTTTCTATGCATAATATTTGTGGCAACTCCAAACTAAAGGCCATAATCTTCAATTAGCCACCATCACAAATTTATCCAAGAAGTAATATTGGTCTTTTGCTTGGATTTCATGGTGTTCGATCACATTCGTAGTGGATTCCAAACAGTTACCGGGGCTACATAAACATTCATTTAGACATTTGCCTAATTCTAAAATAATATTTTAATGGGATTGGCCAACAACCCTTGTAGTCTAGTGGCTTTTTAGGGGAGATATATAGGGTTTGATCCTCTAATATATATAGTGTGCATTTGGGACAAGCTCAAAGTTTCGACTTATTTGCAATTTTGGCTTATTTTTGCTATTATTCATAGGTCTCATTGTATTATTCAGCACCTTTATCTACAATACTTTCAGCAAAAAGTTTTTAGTTTCAACTAAATAAATTGTTTCCAAACGGATACTATAGTGTTCTAAATAATAATAATAGCCGATGGGGCAGAATATGGTCTTATTTGGGTGTGTGCAAATTGATTACCAGGGAAGGCTAAAAAGCATGAGGTTACCTTTAGATGTCAAACAAAAATAGATAGCAAATGAGAGAGGGATATTATCTTTTAAGTGTAGTAAATTAGATTTTGGGTCCAGTTAATGTATACATTTATTTTTCATTTTTAGAAACAAGACTTATATTTTTATTTAAACCAAGTTAGGTTTATCAGCCTAAAGTACATGATAAATAAGTGGTGGAACATCCTCCATCCACATGACATAATTTGGAAAATTAATTGACAATCTAGTCAAACTATGAGTTTCCTTATTACCATCTCTCTTTGGATAAGAGTAGAGCAATTTTGAGAAAAAGTTAATGCATACCCACAGGGCATACCTTAATTGTTCATTTTAGCAAAATTTTCGTGAAAAATTGAAAATGAAGTTAAAAAATTAGTCACTTTTTTATTTTTCTATAAAATTTCCTAAAATAGTTTATTAATGAGTTACCTTATTACCATCTCTCTTTGTATAAGAGTAGAGCAATTTTGAGAAAAAGTTAATGTATACTCCTAGGGCATACATTAACCATTCATTTTAGCAAAATTTTCATGAAAAATTGAAAATGCTATTGAAAAAAGTAGTCACTTTTTCATTTTTCCTGTAAAAATTTCCTAAAATAGTTTATTAATGTATAACCTAATCCTTAATAAAAAATACCATCTTCGAAAAACTCACAAAAGAGAATAAAGTGTGGGTGGTTTTTAGATGGAGAGAGATAGGAGCTCTGAAGAAAGTGACGCTCTGGAGAGAAGTACCAAAAAATTTAAGGAAAACCACTACGTAGAAGACCAACACTCTGGGAATTCTGGGGTTGAAGCAAATGCGTTCAGGAGCTACAAGGACAAGCTGGTTGGGGATATCCCAGGCGCGTACAAACAAGCCTTTGCTTTTGATGCTTCCATGGAGGAGGAAGCAGACTTTAACTGTGAGAGTCTAGCCTTTGTGACAGTATGGTGGCTATATCTCTTTCAAAAGAAGAGAAGACAAGAATTCCTGAACCTTGGGGGCAAGCCATCATTGTTAAAAACATTTGGGAGGAAAGTGGGATTTATGTTCTTATCTTCTAGATTAAGGAAAATGTGGAAGCCAGTTGGGAGAATGGATTGTATTGACCTAGGCAATGATTTTTTCCTTATTAAGTTTGAACTTCAGTATGATCTTGAAGTGGTTTTAAAAGGGGGACCATGGTTTGTGGGCCAACATTTTCTAGCCATTACGAAGTGGGAGCCTGAATTTAAGGCGGAGGAAACCTCACTCTCTTCTGTGGTTGTATGGATTAGGTTGCTTGGAAGCCTATTGAGTTCTATGAACCCACCATTCTCAAGAAAATTGGGAGGGCCATTGGACCTGTTTTACGTATTGACTTTTTTACAGCTAATGGTGAGAGGGGCTAGTTTGCTAGACTGTATGTACAAGTTAACATTGATAAGCCCCTTATTAATTCTGTGAGGATTGACAAAATGATCCAACCAGTCCAATATGAAGGTATTAGTATGCTACGCTTTGCTTGTGGCCATTTAGGTCATCGTAAAGGTAACTGCCCTTTGCTGATTAGAAGCTCTGATGGTGCTAATTTAAATTTCTCCCCTCCAAACTCTTCAAAGAATCTGTGCTCTGCTAATTCCTTGGAGAGTGATCAAACAGGTAATTCCTTTAAGGAGCTTGATTCCCCCACTCTTGATAAGGTGATGGAGCCTGAAGCCATGGTGTACGATGAATGGATGGTTGTGACATGAAGGAAGAAGCCCAACGAGAATGATAGAGTAGAACCTACTCTAGAGGATCCAGTATGGAGGATGCTTGGGGGCAGGATGTGCCATCTCAGCTAAGGGACCCCATGCAATCCCTCGAGACATAGCCCTTGACAACCGAAAAGATATGAAAAGAAAGGCTTTTGTGCCTAACGTGGGGAAGGACGGACTACATGAAAGGACAAGTCAAGGGAAGGCTTTTGGCAGTCAGAATGCCCTAAGGGGCAAAAAAGGTTTTTTCTACAAAGCTCCTAGTAAAGTGCCTAAACCTAACCATAGGAAACCTACAGTTAACCATGTGGGTAACCATAGCTTGGGATGGGAACAAAACAAATGGCCACTATGCCTCTAGTTAACACTAACCCCATCATTAGTTTTGGTGCTAGGTCCTCTGAAAATGACATCTCAAGACTTCCATTAGGCGAGATTGCTAAAAGGGAAAATAATCCCAGTGGGGAAATAAACAATTGTAAGAATCTAAAGGGACCCGGCGGAGATTATGGGGTGGTTTAATGCAGAAGAGATGGAGACATGGAAGAACATCTTCCCTTTAACAGAGGTCAGTGCTCACTTGGATTACCTTCCTCTATCTGACAAAGCGTGGTTCACCACTCCAAACCCGTATTGGCACTTCCTAACAGATCAGCCAAAGTTTCCTCCCTTAATATCCTAGCAACAAGGGTGTCTATTCGGGCAAACCCTCTGCTAAAAATCTTTGAGTGCCTTAGAGGAAATCTTTTTGGAATCCGTGATTTCGCAAAGAAAAATTCTGCTGGAAAGACCCATCAAAATGGCTCTCATGGGGGAATCTGTTCAAGGTGAAGCTTCTGCAATTCTCGGCACCATCGATAGCATTCACGCTGGATATATGCAGCAACCAAGGTTCGATGGGAGTGCTGAAACATACGGTGAATCTTTTCCCGAAGATCATTCGGGAGAAGAGAGATTTGAAACTTGCATGGACATTGAGGGAGACGAGGGAAAAGCCATCCTAGACATGTTTTGATGCTCGAAACACTTTCAACCCCATCATGAATATTTTGATCTAAAATTGCAAAAGGGCGATAAAGCCCAATTTCAAGAAGACAGCAATGGACCTTGTTGAATGGCATCAACCAGTCATTTTTGTTATTACAGAAACTTGGATTGGTGGACTAAGAGCAGATAATATTATCAAGATCCTTCCTTTTGATGAGGCGTACTTGACGGAAACAATTGGATTTACAGGGGCTATATGGCTTTTATGGCACTTAGACTTTGTTGGAATGGACATCTTCTCAGCCATTGAACAAGAGATCCATGCCATTGTTCAGGTTAGATCCTTCTCTTAATCTTGGCTTCTTAGTGCTATTTATGGTAGCCCTTGATTTAGGGAGCAATGTTTGTTATAGGATAAATTGAAAACACTATCTGTGAGGCATAACCTTCCTTGGGTGGTGATGAGAAACTTTAATGATGTTACTAAGGAAGAGGAGAAATTTGGGGGTAATGGGATTAGTAGTAGAAGAGTTAATACCTAGAATGAATGCATAGATTTTTGCAACCTTTTTGATATGGGGTTTTCTAGCCCTAAGTTCACGTGGACGAATTGCCATGATTTTTCCGACTTAATTCAACAACGATTAGATAAAGCTTGGGTTAATGCTAGTTGGAAAGCTTTCTACTCGGAGGCTATTGTTTCCCAGTAAGCTCAAATCAACTCGAATCACTACCCTCTCCTTCTATCTCTAGACCCTAATCTTGGTCATAAGGGGCTAGTCCGTTTCGGTTCCAACCCTATAGTGAAGCCATGATGGATTTCCTAATATTGTGAGGGAAGCCTGGGAGGGTAACCAACAAGATGTCTGTCAGGTGGTTGATAGTTTCATTCAGAAGGCTAAAGCTTGGAATAAGGAAGTCTTTGGAGATATTTTTTGGAAGAAAAGTAACCTGACTGCAAGGCTTCTTGGGGCGGAGAAATCCCTTGCAAATAATCCCTCGCAAAGAATGATTAACATTCATAAATCCCTCTCTGGAGAAATGGAGAAAATTCTTGCCTTGGAGGAGGAACTCTAAGGATGAAAGCTAGGATTAATTGGCTTATCCAGGGTGAGAGGAACACCACCTTCTTTCACATTACTACTCTGAACAAAAGGAGTAGGAAAAGTATTGATGGTATCAATGATCCTTATGGGAATTAGGTTGTTGATATAGATAGAGTTAAAGAGATTTCCCTTATAGGCTTCAAGAGACTTTACACTTCTGATTAGGTCTTGTGTGATAGGATCCTACAGTCTCCTCTACCCTTTGTTAATACTCTCTCGGATTCTGAGGCCCTCAACCTCTCCTTGCCTCCTTCGGATGCTGAGATCTTGTTTGTCCTCCATTCTATGAATCCTTTCAAAGCTTTGGGGCCTGACAGGCTTCATACTATGTTCTTCCAGAGGTTTTGAATGGTGGTGGAGGAGTCTGTGAAATTGGAAGTTAAAAGGATATTCCAAACAAAAAAAATTCCCCCTTGGCTAAACAAAACCCTTATAGCTCTGATACCTAAGAAATTAGGACTTGAATCCATCAGCCATTTTCGGCTTATTAGCCTTTGCAATACTTTATATAAAATTGTATCCAAAATTCTTATTCTTAGATTGAAACACCTCATGCCAAACCTTATTTCCCCCTCCCAAACTGCTTTTGTAGCTGGTAGAAGAGGTATTGTTAATGTTATTGTGGCACAAGAGATCCTCTACTCCATGGAAAGAATGAAAGGGAGGACAAGATACTTGATCATTAAGATCACCTTGAAAAGGCTTACGACTGTATGGAATAAAGCTTTATGAGGAACATGTTTCTTAGTCTTAATTTTCATATGGACACGGTGGAGTTGATTTTGAGCTACATTTCTACTACCTCTGATTCTTTTCTCTTTAATGAAGAACAACTTGAAGAATTTTAACCTTCAAGATGACTAAGGCAAGGGGATCCGATATCTCTTTACATATTTATCCTTTGCATGGAGTTCCTGAGCTCCTTGATCAACAAAAAGTGTGAAGATGGTGAATGGGGTAAGGTGAAAGCCTCAAGGAATAGGTGGGGTTTCTCACATATTTTCTTTGTGGATGACCTTCTTTTGTTTGTTAAAGCCACCCAAGAAAATTGTGAAGCTATCTCAGAGGTCTTGGAGGAGTTTTGCTCCTTAACGGGTCAGAAAATTAGTAGTGCGAGTCTAAAGTCTTTTTTCTCCCAATGTGTTGGCAGAAGACAAGGTAGTTTTGGCTCACCAGCTAGGAATTATTGAGACAAACAGCTTGGGTAAATATCTTGGATTTCCCCTCAAACACAAGGGAAGGAATCGAAATTAGTTCCAATTTGTTATTGACCGAGTTCAGGCAAAGTTGGCTGGATGGAAATCTCACTGCCTTTCTCTAGCTGGTAGACTAGTGCTTCTCAAGGCAGCTGTTTCCCCTATTGCTAATTACTATATGCAATGTTATAAATTACCTGCTAGAATCTGTGAGAGAATAGACAAGCTTTCTAGAGACATTCTATAGGGCTCGAATGAGGAAAAAGAAGACTTCATCTTGTGGGTTGGGAGAAAGTGACCAATCCTACTTTTCTTGAGGGTCTCGATATATTCCAAGAAAAGCTAGAAACTAAGCCATACTGGCTAAATTGTGTTGGAGAGTTGCTTTGAGCTTCGATGTTGCCTAGTCCTAAATGCTTAGTGGAAAATACTTGACTCCTACCAGATTGAGTGAAAGGGGTAGAAAGTACCCTACATATCACACCTAGAGGGCTTGTAAGGAAGGGGGTGTGATCTTTAACAAAGGGCTGAAATGGTCTATTTCCAATGGTGAAATAGTGAATGCTTGGGATGATTTTTGGCTTGCCTTGGGGCCACTTAGGAACCAAATTCAAGGACCCCTAGTAGAAGGGGAGGGGCGCTTATTTGTTAAGGAATTCCTCTCGGATGGTAGAAATATGTCTTTTGTTCTTCTAGACTAGATATCACAAGAAATAAGAGGCATACCTTTTGCTTCAAATACTGCCCATAAGGATATGCTATCTGGGCTTACTCGAAGGATGATAACTTCTCCCTTCACTCGATTTAAACCCTTTGAACTTGGCTACTCCTAAGTTGTGGGTCTGGAATACAAAAACCACACCTCGAATTAAATTTTTTTTGTGGCAATGTTACCATGGCAACATCCCTACAAAGGAAGTCCTAGGTTTATGGGGTTTTAATCTTGATAAAACTTGTGAGCTTTTTGGTAGATACATTGAGACCATTATTCAAGTTTTGTGTGACTATTTTGTTGCGAGGAATGTTTGGAGGAAGTTGGGCATTAATGATGCATATTAGGAGTTTTTTGACCCCCCCCCCCCTTGCTGAATGGCTAAAGAAGAATTGTGGATCATCCGATGCCTCCATTTAGCCTCAGATTCTCTGGAATTTTATCTTTCCCCAAGCTGTCTAGAAGATTTGGCTTCATCGGAACAATTTTATCTTCAGAACTAGAAGGATTAATGATTCTATCCACATGCAATGCATCAAAAAAGGGGCTGAGTACTATGCTATTGTCCTTGAAAATACCATCAAGCCTCCCAGAACCTAGATCCAAGTTAAATGGACTAAGCCTAATCCTAGTTGGGTGAAACTGAATACCGACTGAGTTGTGTTCAGGGAACCCAAGAAGGCTGGTAGGGGTGGGGTGCTGCGATGTAGTAATGGAAATTGGATTATTGGCTTTGCTAGAAAGCTTGGCGCGGTGTCCAGTGCCATAGTGGAGCTCTGGGCCCTCAAGGATGGCCTATCCTTAGCTAAGCAATTAAACCTCCTAAACGTTAACATTGAACTTATTGTACACTTACTTTCTAACCCCACCACTGTTAATCTTATGTTTGAACCTCTCCTTAATGACTGCAACACCCTGATCAGATCGATGCCTAATTGCTCTATAACCCACATCTTTCGAGAGGCAAATAGAAGTGCAGACAGGATGGCAAAGATGGGAGCAAATCTTGTTACTAACTTCCAAATTTTTTATAAACCACTGCCTATGGTGGATAATGCACTAGCTTTTGACAAAGCTGAGTTTTTTTGTATTAGACTTGTTGTTTAATGTTATTCATCCCGTCTTTCACCAAAAAAAAAAACCCAAATCCTTAATAATTTCCTTAGATTTTTTACATTTTTCAATCAAATTTAAACACATAACTACATTACATTGAATTTAATTTTCATTAAAAATTATAATACTTTTTTGGTTTTATTGGTCAATATAACCATATGTTTGATTTTTTTTTTTTTTTGAATTTCATTTGGTAACTTGTACTACAACTAATTACCTATAACTATGTTTTGCCATTACAAATATTACTCAACTCCAGCACTTCATCCAATTTGATATGAGTGTATGATAATGAATTAAACTATGACGCAGTAGTTATTACTAATAATTTAATCAGTAAAATTATTATATATATATATATATATATTTAGTTATCAATTGAACCCCAATTACTAAGTAATTTAATATAACAAGTTTTGCTAATTAATTGTTCTCTCTTTTACAAAACAAAGTATACATATTATGATTATTAAGAATTGTAAGTTCATTGTTTGACATGGTATTTAGACTTCAGAGGAAGTCATTGAGTGGCATTTTATTTAACATGCTAAATTCATAATAATTTGCGTAGCCTTATTCATTATTAGATGATAATATCACCAAAATATTCCTATATGTTATCTAATGTATATGTTGCCTTTATTTATTTTCTCAAAAAAGTGAGAGAGAACGTATTTGTTGTGTGACTCATAAAAAAAAAAAGGAAAAAAAGAAGACAATCGAAAACGACATAGATACACTACATAGTACATACACTACTACACCCTTGTCCTACGGGGAACAAAAGTCTCTTTCTTTTTCCAACCGTCAACGTTTTTAACGTCTACCTTTGACTTCGAAGTTAGATTTCTGTTAAACGGTGTCGTGTCGTGTATGGTAGCAATCTACGAGGAACATGAACCATGTGCATGTCTTTCATGTATTGACGAAAGTGCCCTTCCTAATTTAACATTGGCCCCAGACAAGAAAACCCCTTCAGCTTATCCTACTTGCCCTTTTCTTTTCTTCAAGTACTAGTGCCACTTCTTCTCAAGAGTTCAGCTCAGAAGCAAGACTCTTTCTTTATTTGTGAACACCCAGAATTTCTGCCTTCTCTCTGTCTTCTTTGTTGCTTTGTGGGGAAGAGAAGACTGGAAGGTTAGAGACAAAAGGGGAAATGGGTGTAGGAACAAGCACCTTTGTAATCAGATGGATCAACTTTCTCACCATGGTATGCTTCGTGCTTTTTCATGTCACCTTCTTGTTTTTTATATTTCAGTTTTTATTCTTTTTGTACATTTTGGAAAAAAAAAAGTTTCTTTCTTTTTATGTGCTCCAATTCTTGGTTTTCTCTTGTAGTGTTGTTACTTGTTAATCAGCTCATATATGGGTTTGTTTCATTTGGGACATTTGATTTTTATCTGTTATTTACTATAGATTTGGGCTCTTGTTGTTCAATTTACCCCGGCATTTGTTTTGTAGTTGATTTCGCAAGTCCTTCTAGATGGTTTTTGCATTATAATGTAGTGGTTATTAGTTCGTTACCTGTTGTGATTTGGTAATGTGAGTTGTCAAAAAATATGTGGGCAACTCTAGCTAGTTGATGTGTAATTGAAATGAAAAACATGTAAAATGGAAGCAAAGAAGTAAATCTTGTGCCTTTAGTCTTCTCAATAAAGGGTTTATGCTTCTTACGCTCACTGTGCAGCTTTTAGCTGTAGCTGTCATAATTTTTGGAGTATGGATGAGCACTCATCACGATGGCTGTCGAAGGTCCCTTGCGCTTCCAGTTTTAGGCCTTGGTGCCTTTATCTTTGTAATGTAAGTTTTACTTTCCGTTTTAGCCGATATTGATGCCTTATTTTACTGCTAATTAATCTTTTCCCTTCCCCTTTTATTCCCTAAACTTCACATATAAGTTTTTTTTTTCCTTTGACCTTTAGATCTATAATCGGGTTCTTGGGCGCACTCAAAAACAGCTCCATTCTCTTGTGGATTGTATCCTTTCCATAATTGAATATATTTGTGATATCTACATTGCTGCCTCTCTTTTGGGTGCTCCTTGACATTTCACTTGCAGTATCTGATCATGTTATGCTTCATTTTGGTGGAATCCTGGTATTCACAGTATTGGCGTAAGTATATGTGATGAAGAATGTGAAATTGATTTGTCATCTAAACTGAAGCTTACAATAGGATTTAGATAATTTTTTGCCCTGGAATTTTTTCATTGAAATTTCTAAGCTTTTCTGCAAATGCTATGAAGTTAAGCATGTTATGATTCTAAATAATTTTTGTTACTAACTTATAAATTTCTAATTTAATGTTTCAGATTAAATATAAAATGCCCATATGCCTACTAAGGTGGCATTTTTTTAAGAGATCTATTCATGTGAAAATTCTCACTAAGGAGTATTCAAAAGAAAAAAAAAAAAAATCTATTTAATTGGTGTTACTGTTATATGTCTAAAAAAGAATGGAGAATGAGTGGATAATCTCTTGTGACATTGTTTGAGTGCTAAAGTGCTTGGGGATTTAGTTTTTGCTCTTTTTGACGTTATTTGGGTGCTTTCAAAATCTGTCATTGAAATTATTAGGGAGTGGGTATGGGAGTTTGGTGACAATGAAACAAGATTGCCTTGAAAATTTATGCTATTATGCTTGAGGTGGAATTTGGATTTCTAAAGCTTTTAAAGGGTTGAACAACCATTACATTACATTAAGACCACCTTTCTCAGAAGCACCTATATCCCTTTGGAAGTGGATCTTTCCACTACTTTCTTTCATGGTTTCTCTTTTTAGCAAGCATTGATAATCTTCTTTCTAGCTCTTTAAGGGCTTGAGTCATTGAATATTTTGCCACATAGATGGGAGCTTGACCTTTGGTGCATTATAAAAAACTTATTAACTCTTAATAAAAAAGGATGTTTGTTGAATCAGTTATATGGCTTCAGAACATAACATGGCAACCTCAAAACATGGTGAAAGATGTGGTTTTGAGTTGAGAGGAAAAGTGGAATACTATTGTGTGTCTAATTTTATGACAAACAGGACAATGCACAGGCACCAGATATCCCCTTCCAGATTCTTTTGATTTGAATAAAGAAATGGTTATTGACACCGAATGTTATATGTTGAAGAGTATATGGAGTTAGTTCTGTAGTATCTATTGCAGAGACCCTTATACTTATTTTTATATTTGTTTTGATTGTTTATTCTTAATAATAATTTTTTATTACTATAAAATTATTAATATAAAAAATATATAATAAAATAAAAGATTAGATTATAGAAATTTAGAAAGTTATTTAAAGGAATTTCTTTATACCTGCTGAAACCTCTTAGTAACATATGGTGAACAGTATTCAGGAGTACTAATATATATTAGTATGCCAAAGGAGAGTGGTGCTGAACCATCTCTCTAATTTTCTTTTTAGTAGGAATAATTGGAAGTTACTTATGTGATTACCAAAAAAGAAATCATTGATGAAATTGACTGGAAGCATGGTTGATAGCAAGCGTCATATGCTACTGGAAGCCTCTATGTTGTGTAAAATTGTGTTCCTATGAGTTTTCTGGTTTTCATTGGAATGTATTGCCTTTCCTTAATTGCCAGCTGTTGCAGGGATTCAAGTTGTGGTATTAATCTGTTTGATGTCTTTATGCAACTTCTGTGGAAGTGATTTCTTTGAAGATAATGTTGATTAAATACGTAGATGTGATCTTTCTTAATAATCTGGAGCTGCTGTTATCATGTTCTTCACTTTTACATTTTTTTTAGTAAATAAAAATTCCAATTTGTTATGTTTTGACTTAAGGAATGCTTATTTGGAATAACAGTAGTTTTAGTATGAAGGGCATGCTAAGATGTAACAAAAGTTTGCTTTAAAATAGGACTGATCTGCAGAAAAGAATACTTGTGGTCGATACCAATTAGTCTATCGAGGATACATAGCTGATCCCTAAGTTCTGGGATTGAGGAGGCAGTGGTGTTACACAAAAGCATTAAATTTATCTGGTTGGGGTGACTCCTATATTTGTTTCTGATCTAATTTTTTTGGACCATTTGTTTTAGGCAGGAGAAATGTAGTACGTCTTTTGGATCTATTATGGTCTTTCTTCATTTGATATTAACGATATTGATATTCAAATATTTTAAGGTGAATGCTATGAGAAAAGCAGGACTTTGAGTCCAAACAATGACATTATATGACTTAATTTTTGATAAGTAACATTATATGGTTATTTTTTGATAATTAATATTATATGACCTATATTCTCCTGGTTATTAGTTTAATCTTCATTTTTCCTTCTCCATAAGTATTGTTAGAAGTATTCTAAACAAGTAACAAACTCACTTCAATTAGTGCTTGTTTAAATTTTATCTTTCTCTCTGCCTGTACTTGTAGGTTTATTGTAACAAATAATGGAACAGGTCATAGCACTCCTGGTTTGAGGTGAGAATACATGTAATTCACTGATAAAAACGTTATTTTTCCCTCAGTTTGATTTTGTGGTAGTAAAATGCTATTATGCTATTATTGCAGAAATTCCTTTGCAAATGATAAAACGTTCCTTTGCAAATGATAAAACATTCATTACTTCTTTTTTGTTTTGATTCTCTTTTTCATGGGTCAACTAGGGTTGGTTTGACATCTGCAATTAATCTCATCTTGTCTATGGTTAGGTACAAAGAGTATCAACTTCAAGACTACCATTCATGGTTTCTAAAACAGGTGAGAATCTTTGGTCATAAGCAATGTGAATAATAGTTTTAAGCAAATTTAGAAAGAAGAAGAATGCAATGTGAAAAATAGTAGTGTGAACTTTGTTATGTATTTATGCTTGATGTTGGATTTTTTGTTTAGCTAAACAATACCCATAACTGGGAGCACTTGAAGAACTGTCTTGTCAAATCTGAAGACTGCAATGACCTATCGAAAAGCTATAAGGTTTCACTTTTGAATTTTTGTATTAAATATGCTTATCTGTCTCCAGTGACATTCCTTCCATTTGGTTTTACATTTTTTTACTTGTTGATTGCAGACTCTTAAACAATATAAATTGGCAAAACTGAGCCCCATTGAGGCTGGATGCTGTCGACCACCGTCTGAGTAACTGTCTGACTGTTCTTTGTCAAAATTTCATCCTCCCCTCGTAAATGGTTTTTTGTTTCCTCTTTTTCAAATGAAGATGATTCCTCTACTGTGTACATTTTAATAGTCACTCTCCATGTTCAATTTGTCTGTGTTGTCATTCGTTTATGTGTAGAAAATAAATGATCCTCTTCATGTAAAAATGTTACATTCCAACAGTACTTTTCATATATATGTGTGTGTGATTACAATTTAAATTGTGCATTTGACATATATTCAGACAATAATTCAGAATAGTGATGATGTTACTGACATTATTATTTGTTTGAATTCAACTTAATCATAGATGTGGTTATCCTGCTGTCAATGCTTCATACTATGACTTGAGCTTTCATCCAATTAGTTCCAACAAAGACTGCAAACTTTATAAAAATTCGCGGGCCATCAAGTGCTATAATTGTGATTCCTGCAAGTAAGCATCATGAGTTTCTCATGGTCTTTTCCTATGTTTCTTTCCTGTTTAAATGTTTCTACATTTGCTTTTCCTTGATCATGTTTCCAGGGCTGGTGTTGCACAATACATGAAAATTGAGTGGAGAGTGGTAGCAATCTTCAATGTTATTTTATTTCTTCTCTTGGTGAGACTCTTCCTCTAACCAATTTGTTCCGATCATGAAAGTATCTTTCCATATTGTCCTTTTAGTCAGTACTTCATGCCTTGATGTCTATATTTCATTCTGTTGTGCAATGCAGGCAATGATATACTTTGTGGGATGCTGTGCAAGACGCAATGCTGCCAGGGGCCATTCTAAAGTTTAAAGAGGACCCATTTATATTCAGGAACATTCATTTGAAGCGGAAAAACACAATGGCCGTGGAGCTCAACCCATTCACTATTTGACTAGATTTTTCTTGGTAGTTATTTTACTTGAAACGAAGCGTTAAGGTAAACTTATTGTCTCATGCAATGGGTTGGAAGTTTGGTAGGTCGTTTCACCAGAAGCAATGAATGCAATTGTGTTCAAATGTTAGCTTCTGATGTTATGTAAACAAAATGTATAATTTATGTAACCATCTAAAATTTGAGTATGAAATTTAATCTCTCTCTCTCTCTCTCTCTCTGTGTGATAAGTAGTTTCTTTCATGTCCTATAAACACTAAAAAGTTAGCCCACTAGCTTTAACTCAAAAGACACATTTTTTATTTTTAAATTTAGTCATTAATGTTATTCCAAAGTTACAGCTTCTTTCAAAGGATACCAAGGTTATGTAATCAATCCAAGATTGATACTTCTGGGCTGTCTTACATCAAAAGCTAGATACCTCAATCTCGTCAAAGATAAGCCTGTTGGACTAGTTTAGGCAGCAAAGACAACATCACAGGACCTCTTGCACCTTCATGAGGAGTCAATTTTACAATGTCACATGTCATCTCTGTTTTGACCCTTCTGGATGGATAGAATTTATATGGTATTGAGGGAACCTTTTTGCAATGAGTTTTGTATAGGCATTTACAGCAGCTCTGGATACCTTATAGGCTGATACAGTTTTCGGCCAGCCATTGGCCTCCAAATTTTGTTCATTGAAATCCCTTAAAAACCATTGCAAAACCTCGTCTATTTTCTCTTCCGTTAGATCTTTAACATTCTCTAGCACTGCTTTAGCCCTCTCATTGTTGATAAACTGGGATAGCGAGATGAAACAATGATAGGTTACATGTTTCCAGTACTTTTATGTATTGCTAATCAAGGATGAATACCTTAATGTGTTTTATTACCTTTAGCTGTCCATGGAAGGAAGATATATTCATTATTCTTGCTGATTGGGAGAGTTGCAGAAGGGGAAGAAATGCTTCAGTTACTCCTTTGGTTCCAATAGTAATTCGTTTTTGTTTGGTTACATATGTGAGTAAAGTCTCATATTGAATAAAAATGAAAAAAATGAGTAATTAATATAACATAATTGAATATATAGGACTTAAGTCTTTTGGTTAAAGTGTGTGTCGTCTGACATAGTCACCGACAGTTAAATGCTAAAAACCATAAATTATAGTATATAAATAATAAAACTATTACTATATAGAAACACGTAATTTGATAGTGAGAAAATGAGTGAAAGAGAGAACGCAATATATGTAAATCAAGTTTTCCGAAATGTGACCAACAAGAATATCAAGTTTTCCGAAATGGGCTTTAATAAATTTTGCACATGAAGCTATGCTGGCCTGTTCTTTCACATTAAGTTTGATGAAAACCCACATGAGACAACCCAGAAGCTTTGTGATTTTCCACAGCTTCTACGCCTCTCTTCTCATGACTCTAGTAGTTAATATGACCAGATTTCCAGCAGATGCTAACTGACGACAGATCTCCAGCCCAATGCCTTTGTTGGCCCCTGTAACCAAAGCACACGTACCTGACATGAATGCCAACTCAAAGTTAAAGGTAGGGCAAATTTCTTGCTGATCTCCAGATCTCCAGCAGCGTTTAAAAAAAACCTTTTCACCGTTGAACTAGTGTCGGTGCTCTGGCCTCTGATACAAAACCAAAACAAAGCAGTCAACTGATGCTAATGGAAGATTAAATCTATTTATTTTGGTCCAGCCATGGGGAGCCCAATTAGAGAAGTTTCAAATTAAAGCGAGCCTATAAAGGGTCTTTAAGGGGCTTGCTTTGCGATGCAAAACCCAAACCAAATAGTATGTATAATAACTCATAGGAATGCCTCGAAAGCAATTTGGCCCATTACTTGGAGTCTTGGACCAATTGTAGGCTTGTAACTTGTGGCGAATTGTAAAGGTGGCAAAGAATAAGAAACGTTGCGTAAGAAACTATCCTACGTGCCATCCGCAACCGAATTCCCAGTCCGCACGGACTCCTACTCCTTTGAAAGCTCTATTTGCTTCCTGCTATATAAATTCAATTTACAATTACAGGACAATTAATAGTCTCTCAAACTGTGTAAAACCTTGTGAGTCTGCTATAATTTGTCAAGCAATTAATATGGCTGATTGGTCTGGGCCTTATCATGATCTTTTAGTTCTCATTGCTAGAAGCATAGCTTCGTACGAGGATTTTATTTCTTTCGCTGGAGTGTGTAAATCATGGCGATTTACATTCAGACAACGTATTACACGCAAATGGGCATCACAGATTCCATATCTTATGCTTGCAGAAAAAGAAGGCAGCGACTTGGGGGCTTCTTCAGCCTTTATAAATCAAAAGAAGTCAATACCCGACCAGTAGCTATACCAGTTTGGCCACTGGTACAATATATTTCGGATACAAGTTAATATCAGCGTACTGTTTCGGGTTTACCGCTATTTTATATATTTAATATATATACACATACAAAATCTTTATTTACACACACACATACACCCACAAACTCTTTAACTTTTAGTCTCATAAATACCTTTCATTTCAACTATTATATACTAATTGATACAGCAAACTAAAGATCAACTGGACATTAAAATTAATGCAAGTAAAACAGTTAAAAAAAAGAAAATGAAACTCTTAATTCAAATACCAAATCCAAATTAAGTAAAAGAATTGGAGAGATTATATGTTAGGTGAAATAATGAAATTATCTACAAAATACTTTTTGATTATTTTAGAGACAAAAACTGCCACAATTACCAAAAAAAAAAAAAAAACACAGCATTTTGTGTTTCAGTCTGGTACAAAATAGGAGTGTATCTATACCGGTGTACTGGTCGGTACGGTACGGTATCAGTAACACTGCTACAAATGCATGACTCGCCAAGTCTCTTTACCACAAGGTAATGGGAAGAAGTGCTTTTCATCACAAGGATGGCTTATTACCATTGAAAAAAACCTCAAGATTAAACTTCTGCATCCCTTTTTGTAGATTCAAAAAGAGCTTCCGGACATGAAAATTCTCTTATATGGAGACCTTTGATTTAGTGAACATGATCCATTCTTGTTTGCTAAAATTTTCAACAAGTTTGTATTATCAACGAGCCCTTCTTAAATATCAGACTATATTGTTATGGCCATTATTACGACATATGTGGATATTGTTAGAGACATATGTTATATAAATTGGCTAATCATTTGACAAAATGCACTTTACTTGAAATTGGGTAGATATAGGATGAGTTTAGAACTTCAAGAAGCAAGAGTTCAAGTTTAGTATTGAAACCATGTAAGTTTGTTCAAGAAACAAGTGAAGAAGTGTTGTTCATTAAAGCTCGATAGATCACATCTATCGATGATGTTTAATATTGAAGCTCAACAGCAGTTGTATCTATCGAGAACTATGAAATTCAGATTTCTAGATCTGATTTCATGCACATCCAAGTGTATTTGTATAGAGTTTCTTTTCTCACAACCCTAGACATATATAAGGATTATTTTAAGGACCTTCACACTTGATGCAAAGGTTTTTGAAATCATTGTAACACAAATATTATGATTGGAGACAATTTGCCCTAGTTCATCATCTTTGTAAAAGCGATTGCGTCTTTGCACCAAGGGTTTTGTAACCAATGAGCTTCTTCATCTTCATTGTTGGATGAACTAAAGAACTTTGCCGACAACATCTTCCTCAAATTAGTGTGTTAGTCACGTACTTGAATCCGTGCATCAATTAGTTAGTCACACACTCGGAGTCGTGCATTGAAATGAAAGATTGTCGCTACATTGTAAGTCCAATTAGGTATTGAGATAAGGGTTCAACTGTAGGTTGGTATTAGGTACTAGGATTCCATTTACTTGTAATCTCTTGTTTTAATAATAGTGGATTCTCAGGAGTAGTGAACTTAAATTCACCCGGTGGAGTTTCACATTGGTGATTTTTCCCATTCGTAAACAAATTACCTTGTTAAATTTATTTTCTGCTGCATTTAACATTAGTTGGTGATTTGTTTGTGCTACCACACGTATTGCATGTAATTGAATTTAGTTAATTGATTAATTTACCAAAAGGGCCAATCCATTGATCCCTGTTTGTTATGGATAGAGGAAAATCTCTAATTTTACCTCATTTATTTGATGACACTAACTATGCATTTGGGAAAGTATGCATGAGAGCTTTCTTGCAGTCTTTAGATGAGAAGGTGTGGCAAGTTGTAGAGATTGGCTGGACTAAGCTAAAGGAAGCGTCGACTAATTAAAATGATACCAAGATCAAAGTGGCGAACTTCAACAGTAGAGCATTGAATGTTTTATTCACTGCAGTCACCAATGAGGAGTTCAAGAAAATATCATCTACTGAAACTGCTAAGGAAGCATGAGCCATCTTCTAAACAACCTATAAAGGGACTAAGGCTGTCAAGGATTCAAAACTTCAAATGCTTACTATGAGTTTTGAAGAGATTAAGATGGATAAGGATGAGTCGTTTGACGAGTTCTATGCCAAGCTAAAGGACATAGTTAACTCTACCTTTAATCTTTGAGAAACTATTCCCGAACCCAAGGTTGTGAGAAAGGTACTCAGATCTCTGTCTGAGAGATTCCATGTCAAGATCACTGCCATTGAAGAATCGAACGACATGGACAAAATTCCTTTGACGGAGCTAGTCAGCAACTTGCAAACCTATGAATTAGGTTTAACTAGAATCGGGAAAGCAAGCAAAGGCAAGAGCATGACACTAAAGGCCAAAAGCAATGAGACCGATGAGTTTTCTGACGATGAAGATTCCAAGATGAAATCCTACATCACTCAGCAATTCAAGAAGTTTATAAAGAATGCCAATGCGAAAGGATTCGACAAGGACCGAAATCAATCCAGTTCCTCACAATTCAAGAGTCAAGATAGAGGAAAGAAGGATACTAAGGATGGTGGTCAGTACATTGTTCCCTCTAGACCAAAGTGCTTCAGATGTCAAGGTTTTGGACACATGAAACAAGAATGTCCAACATATCTCAATCAATTTGGAAAAGCAAGACTCTTACTGTTACCTTGAGTGACACTGAGCTTGAGGATGAGTTAGATGACAATGATGACGAGGGAATCTTGAATGCCTTCACTGTCACAGTGAATCCTAATGAGGGGATTTTTGAAGAGGTAGATGAAGAAGAGGACTTGGTAGAGTCTAAGTTCGAGAAAATTGATGAACAAGATGGTATCCATACATCCTATGCTAAGTTTGTACAAGGTTTCCAAAAAGCATGAGAAACTTTATAGGCTGGTCACCAAGTAGTTGAGTGATGCAGAGCAAGATTGAGAGGAGCTCTCTACAAAGGTTGATGAAGTAAATCAAACCATTGGAGCTTTGCAGTTCAAGAACAATTCCTCGCTGAAAATACAAAGAAGCTTGAAGCAGAACTATTTTAGGTTAGAGCTCGATTTCAGAGGACTTTCAATGCAAAGCTCGATGAGATGCTAAGCTCTCAGAAATCTGCTTTTGATAGAACCGGCTTGAGGTATGATTTCTCTTCTCCCAATATTGCCTCCTCTAGTACTACCGTGTTTGTCTCACTTGCTAATAATGTTAATTCTAAGAATGATGAATGTAAAACTGAAATAGCTAGTGAGAACATAGACAATGAAAAATCTATTCTAAGAGCAACCCCTAAACTTGAAAAGAAAGAGACTAGAAACCCTAGGACCAAGAAGGTTAATAACAAAAAGTCTCAACCGAAGAAGCCACATCTCTGTCATCACTGTGGAGCTTCAAGGCATATTCTTCCAAATTGCTACAAGTGGTTAGTCACTCAACAAAGCAATAGTATGCTCTCATGTGGAAACCAGAATTAATTTACATTCTCTTTTGCTCCTGTTGGAGATTTTCTCAAGGACCTCATATTTCTTTTGAACTTAAATGGTTTCAATTCTTCCCCCTAATCTCCGGTTCAACGGTTGACACAAAGGAAAGGTTCTTCCTCCAAAACTAAGGTTTGGAAGGAAAAAAGGCTCAAAGTGATTTAGTCACTTTTTCTCCCTCCCCCTCATGGTTATGCATTACTTATGTGTTTTTTCTTTCTTGTTTTATTTTTGAGTTTGTCTAGTTTTATGCTTTGCTTTGTTTAATATGTTTTTGTTTGTTTGTTTGTTTGTTTGTTTTTTTTTTTGTTTGTTTGTTTTTTTTTTTTCCAGTTTTGCTTTATTTTTTTTTTCACAAAAAAAATTAAAGAATTAAAAAAATACAAAAAAAATGTGTGTTTTATGTATATTGGTACTTGTGTACCTTAAATGGCTATTAAAACAAAGTTTTTTAAACTTTGTATCTTTTGTTACTTCTATGGGCATCCCAATGCACAACTAAGTAAGTGAGTTTTGTAGCTTGTGCTTTTTATGAGTACAATTAAATTATCTCTTATATTTAACACTTATATCACTATTTTTGACGAGAATGACTAAAAAATCTTAAGAGAAAAACATAAATAACCATCTCACCACTAAAGCCCGTTAATCATGTAATAACATCTGTGTGTTTCGACATAGCAAAATTGTGATGGTTTTGGCTTACATAATTGCGTATTTCTTTTTACTCTATATATGTCCATACATGATATGCTCAAAAAGAAAAATATGCAAAGAAATATAAAAGCAAAAAGAATCAAATGCTTTTAAATATGGTTGCAAGCCTGTTTCTAAGACATGTGGAGTTATAGGATGTACCTCAAAGGTGATAGTCCCCATTAAGCAGTTATGATTGTGTGTGAATGTATTTGATTTTCTCATATCTCAAATCATCATAATATGAGACACTTATGCACCCTTGCTATGTTTCACACACAACATGCAAATTCTTTGCTACTTTTGATACATGTGCAAGTACAATGTAATTTGACTATCATAAGGGATACATGTGTTAATGTATACTTACTAAACTGTCTTACCTTGTTTTTTAAATATAAAATTGGTTAGACTTGTTTAGTTTGTGTGTGTGTTTTGGATCATAAATGCTTTGAATTTTTCTTGTTGAGAGATGTTTTGAGAGCTTAATATGTTGATTGGATCTTTGTCTAGGTTGCTTGCTTGTGCATTCAATTTTATGTGTTTTTCCTTCTTGAAAAACTCCCTTTCTTCAAGCTTAACAGCTTCCTTGACAGATCTTAACGGCTAACTCTTCTATCAAGCTTTCCCTCTTCTGTCTCGACTACATCTCGACAAATCTTCGATCCATCGAGATTTCTTGGGTTTGTCTTAATGCAATCTCGATAGCTTCTTGACAGCTTTTCTTAACGATTGTTAAATGAATAATAAATCTTACGACTTCTATTTACATCAACTCTTAATCCTGAGAGAAGAATGAATCTGATCATGAAGTGTAGGTTGCTTTGATATATCAAGAGTGAGATCTAAAGTCATGATCAAAGCCTCAGTTTGTTGGGCAGCCATATTTAATGTTGAAGGAACATATATTCTTAAGGTGTAATTCATAATCTCTTATCGAAGATATAAAATATCTCATTGAGATAACTTTAATGGGTTTGATTGTTCAGAGTGTTAGGCCAAACCATTTTAGTAAGAAGTTACTAAAGTATATATTTATTAAACTGAATTTCATAAATATATGATGAATAACTTAAAGGATTAAACCGGGTACTTAAGAATTAAGATGTATTAATCTTCAAAATGGTAGTTAACATTTATGACTTTGTATTATTACGAATATTTTAATTAAGTGGTTGCTTGTATAATAAAGTCTTGAGATATAATTTGTTAATAAGGCCTAGAGTGAAATTATATTTATGTAGTAGTATTAAATATAATTAATGGTAACTTTGGACTTGTCAAGAATTGACAGATAAGCCCAAGGCTTATTGGAGCTAGAGTCTTATTTGTTTCCTTTTGGTTCAGCCTAATCGGAATGGCCTAAAAAGCTAGTCCAATTAGATAATTAGTTATATATAAGGAGAGAAATATACAAAATTTGATATAAGGTTTTATGAATGTATGAAATGGTATGTATGTGAGTGTAAGTTACTTTCTTATTCTCCCTTGAACACATACATATAAACTAATTGAGTGACTACACTTTTTGGGCTTAAGTTGAATTGGAGTGAAGATTAAAAGTGTTCCTAAGTACTTCTAATATTTGATTTTGATTTTCACCATACCAAGGTACACTCTCTTATTCTTGAATTTTGAAATTTACATAGTATTTGTTAACAATTGCGAATGAAGTAGATCCATTAATTTTCCGTTGTGTATATTTTGTATGCGATACAAAGTACGTTTTCCCAACAGGAGCACCACCAAGTTGTACCTAACCAATACAAAGGGGGTGGGCCCACGATCAAGGGGATTCAGAGAGTGTGGTGTTGTGGTGGGGGGAAAATGGGTTTATATTTGGTTTTCAGCTGTGACTTCTTTTGAGAATATACCCTATTGAGATGGTATCTTACCCAAAAGAGGTAGTAGATGGTTGGGACCATCTGATTCTTGCCATAGAGGTACATGATGAGGTAGCCCAATCCTTATCCATTTGCACCCAGAGGTAGAGGCATACAACACGAACAAACAAAATGAATTTTTGTCACGAAATGAGTAGTGGTGCAGCAAATGTATTTTAAGCAAAGGTCGTGGCCAAGCAACCAATGGGTTGGTAGGTAGTCTTGAAGGAATACTCATAACAAGCCAAAAATAGCTAGTGAAGCCCTAGGGGTAACATGGGGAAATCTCATTGAATCAGTTCACTATAAAAGGAAAAGGTAGCCATGGGTGAAAAGGAGGAACCCATGGTAAGAGAGTAGTAAGCACCTAAGGGAGGCACTTAGATAGGGAGGCACTTAGAAGGGGGAGGCACCTAGGGAGAAGGGGATCCAAAAGGGAAAAGACCCAAGGGAGAAAACAACCTATGGCAAGATAGTGGTCAGAAATTAAGAATAAATAGAACATAGAGAAAGAAAGAAAGAAAGAAAGTGTTAAAAAGAAGAGATAGAACTCGACAAATGTTGGGAAACTTAGACCTCGGTTGTTAGAATTAACATGTTTTTAATCCAAGTTATCAATTAGATTTATTATGGATAAACCTTGTTAAATCAAACAAACATCAATATCATGCACAATTAAAAATTAAATAAGATAAGATATGATGACCTAGGAAAACCAATGAAATAAACTAGTTTCACAATAAAAAACTTGGGGGGAAACCTTCCCGAAAAGCAATCCACTATAATAAAGAGAAGTTTCAAATTTAGTACAAAATCTTTGTCCTTAAACTCTACAATTTCCGTAGATGAACTTACAGCAAAAAATTTTTACCACTTCAGAACCTCTGAACTCTTCAATATATGAACTTCATTCTTTTGCACGGATCCTAGTACGTAATTAACCAATGATGCACAGCTCCTAGTATGTGACTAACTAACCAACTTGAAGAAGGTGTTAACTACAAAGTTCTTTACTTCATCACTAATGAAGATCAAGAAGCACTTGATTACAAAACCTTACGGCGCAAAGACGCAGTAGCTTCTTTCAGAGAGAATAAGGCCTCAATCACCTTTTTCATGTGTTCTTCTCATATTCTCTTATGTGATGGCCTTAAAATAAAGCCTTATATATGTTTAGAGTTACGAGAAAAGAAATCCTACACAAATACATAAGCATGGGCCAAAAATCAAATTTGAAAATTTGAATTTTGTAATTCTCGATAGATAATATCTGTCGAGCCTTGATAGATAGCTATCTATTGAGCAGCTGTTAAGCTTTAATGAATCAGCACTTCTTCACTTGTTTCTTGGACAGATTAGCATGGCTTCAATACTAGACTTGAACTTTTTTTTTTGAAGTATTAAACATATTTTAGATCTATCCAATTACAAATAAAGTGTGTTCTGTCAAAAGATTAGCCAATTACATTAAATATTGACATATGTTCCTAACATTGAATCACATATATCCTAAAAATCTCACTCTTTGGCAATCCGTGACAAAACCACAACAAACAAATGAACATATGAGAGAAGTCATAAATCACTCAATTTATACTCACTTGTTGAATACAATAAAATCTATCCTAACACAAACTTTTGAAAATTTTGCAAGAAGAGAGTTTATGGCAAGTAGACTTTGACAACCTATATTTTTGAAACGCTTTAAAAAAAACTCATTAAGGTATCTTAGTGTGAAACAGAAATAATAAATTGCATATATTTAAAGAAACATGTGTATAAAGAGAGAAAAGAAACAACACATGTAGAGGTAGGTGAAGAAGACGTACATTTTATATATATATATATATATTATATATATATATATATATATATATATATAAAAGATAAGCACAATATATGTAAACATGGTCACAAGACCATTGTACAAGAAGAAGAAGCTAAAAGAAGCTTTTACAACAATAAGGAGGTAAACACTCCCCCTAACAAGATGAACCACAACTCCCCCTTACAAGGGCATGTATTTCTCCGTCTAACTTGTAGAATCTTAAAATAGAAATCATAAATTCTCCAAAATTTCTCTCATTTTTTGTCATGATTGACAAAGGGCACAAGAAGCTAGAAAGTTTCACCCGAGAAACAAAAAGATGATCAATGGTGCATTAGGAATCCATATAAATGCATGAATGTAATGAAACAAGATGCTATAGATGACAAGATAAAAGAAAGATACAAAACATGTGAAAAACAATGCATGCAAGAGGATCTCGATGAATCAAGAGTTGTCGAGAAGCTATCGAGTAGAAGCTAACCTCGGTGGATTGAATAGCTATCAAGCATTTATCAAGCAGACGAAAACTGTCTCGATGGATTGAGTAGCTATCAAGAGGCTATCGAGATTGCGATAAAAAGAAGCTGAAGAGTTTGATAGATAGCCTAACTGTCGAGAGGTGTAGAGAAGGTGTCGAGATTGCTTAAAAACAATTTTTCAAAGAGGAGAAAAACACAGACATGAATGCAATCAAATATGCAACTCAACTAAGGATCCAAGCAACATTTTGAGATCTCAAAAACATCTCTTAAAAAGAAGAATGTTAAACACAAAGATCCAAAAACACACACACACACACACACACTAACTAAACAAGTCTAACTAATTTTATATTTAAAAAACAAGTCAAGACAGTCTAGTGAGCATATATTAATTCAAGCATTCCTTGTGATGACCAAATCACATTGTACCATGCACATGTATCAAAAGTAGCAAAGAATATTGCGTGTTGTGTGTGAAAAACTTCACAAGATTGCATAAGCGTATACATGTTATGATGATTTGAGATATGAACAAATCAATTGAACTCACACATGATCATAACTGATCGATGGGGACTATCACCTTCGAGATACATCCTATAACTCCCACATCTCTTAGAATACACGTTTGCAATAATGTTTTGAAGCATTTTTATTTCTTTTGCTTTATTTTTTCTTAACATGTTTTTCTTTAATTAAGCATATCATGCATGAGCATACAGGAGAGAGAGAGAAAAAAATTCACAATTATGTTAAGCTCTTTTGACATTGCACTTTTGTTATACCGAAGTATATCGATGTCATTTCATGATTGACGGGCAACAGTGGTGAGATGGTTATTTATGTTTTTCTTTTAGGATTTTCTAATTTTTCCCATAAAAAAGAGTGATACGAGTGTTAAGTACAAGAGATCACTTAATCTTACTCATCATAAACAAAGAGCCATAAAACTCACTTGCTTAATTGTGCATGGACATTCTCGTCTAAGCTATAAGAGATACAAAGTTTAGAAAACTTTGTTTCATTGGCCATTCAAGGTACACAAGTATCAATGTACACAAACACATACTGTTTTTGTATTTTTTTTTCAATTTTTTTTAAATTTTGAAAACAAAGCAAAATAAAAATTAAACAACCAAACAAAAACAGACAAACAACATGAAGCATGATTCTAAAAATAGATATGAAATCAAGCAAGAAAGTCCTACTTTAGATAGAAATAATTAAAGCAGAGGACAACAAAAAAGACAATTAAGTCTTAGGCTCTTTTCTCACCCACACAGCACGAGTTTTGGGTCATGAAGATGAAAAGACATATGTCCTAGTATGTCTTCCAAAGGACATAGAAGAACTAGAATTCTTCTGAAATTGAGTTAAAAAGTTCAAGACTTTTAATAACTCTCCAAACAAATGTATAGGTTGAGAGGAAACTTGTGACCATTTAGACACTTACTTTTGAGGATATAGCTTAAAGTAATTAGGATGAATGTGTTTAAAAATACCATAATGGTGACAAACATGATGTCTAACAAAGGATTTAGAATTAGTTAAATCAGTTTTGGATTTCATACCTTTATCACCTTTCTCAGATTGGGGCACAATGACAGTCCTTGATCCAGAAGCTGTGGAAGAGGAGGGGTCGGAGGAAACAACATATCCTAAGTCAGTCTTATCAAAACTAGGCTTTTGAGCACTCAATACCTCATCAAGCTTTGCACTAGACATCCTCTCTATTTGAGTTCTTACTTGACTAAGCTCAACTTTGAGATTCTTGTCCTTCTCTTCTAATGTGGTGTTCTCCACAACAAGAGTCTCAACTCTCCTTGTAGTCTCATCTAATTTGACTAACAAATCAGTTTTTTTAGTTTTTACTTCATTAAACTCTTTTCTACAAAGATGAGAAATCTTTTTAGATTTTATGCATTCAGTGCTTAGCTTATCATAGACTTCCTGAATGGTTAACTTCTTGGGTACTTCATCATTAGAAGAATCCTCACTGTCACTAGCACTCTTCACAATCACCTTATCGGTTGAGGCAGCAAAAGCCATAACGTGACCACATTCATCCACATACTCATCAGAAGAGTCATTCTCCATATCACTCCAAATAGCAATCAACCCTTTATCTTTTGACTTCTTGGTTTTTTCCTTCATAAGGTAGTTTGGGCACTTTATCCTTATATGACTAGAACTTTTGCACTCATGGCATTGGATGAGGGGTTTTTATATTCTTGCCCTTCCTAAAGGATTTAGATTTCCTAGAAGTTTTGCCCTTATCATTTTTCCTAAATTGAAGAAACTTGATAATCTTATCAGTTTTGAAGGTTAAATCCTCATCCTCATCCTCATCATCTTCATCTTCATCTTCATCTTCAGAATCCTTAATCTCTTCCTCTATACCCTTAAGAGCTAAATTTTTACTCTTTCCATCTTTCCCATTGAGCCTAATCCCATCTCATAGGTTTGAAGGTTCCCTACAAGCTCAATCAAAGAAAGTTGATCAATGTTCTTCACTGCTTCAATGATAGTTATCTTGGCATGGAATCTTTCAGGTAAGGATCTAAGGATTTTCCTAATAATTTTGGATTCTGCTATAGATTCTCCAAGGTTGAAGGCAGAATTCACAATATCCTTGAATTTAGCATATAACTCATCAAATGTCTCATCCTCCTCCATCCTGATTTCTTCAAAACTACTAGTGAGTCTTTGAAACTTCACAGTCTTTACTGCCTTGGTACCTTCATAGGTGGTCTCAGGAAATTAATTCAATCAGAGTGTACCCACTCTGATACCACTTGTTGGGAAATTTGACCCCAGTTGTTAGAATTAACAAGTTTTAAATCCAAGTTTTTAATTAGATTTTTTATGAATAAACCTTGTTAAATCAAACAAAAATCAATATCATGCACAGTGAAAAATTATATAAGACAAGATATGATGACTCAGGAAAACCAATGAATCAACTGTTGAGCCTTGATAGATAGCTATCTATTGAGCAGCTGTTGTGCTTTAATGAATCAACACTTCTGCACTTGTTTCTTGAACAGATTTACATGTCTTTAATACTAGACTTGAACTTTTGTTCTTTGAAGTATTAAATACATCCTAGATCTACCCAATTATAAGTAAAGTGTATTTTGTTAAAGGATTAGTCAATTACATTAAATATTAACATATGTTCCTAATATTGAATCACATATGTCCTAACAACAAAAATAGGAGCATGCATCAAGAGACCATCTTTTCCCTCCCTTTTAGCAAACCGATTCTTTGAAATCCTCCAAAAGTAATAGCTAGTAGCCATTTAGGCTTATTCTCCAAAATGCACAACTTTGATGGCAAAAACCTATGACAAGATTGTTCAAGTTAGCGTTTGGATTCTTTCTTGGTTTACTTATTCTATGGGAAGATTCAATACTTGATTTCAATTAAAAATTGTATTTTACTCGTTAGAACTTATATATGCTACATTTAGTTGTTTGCTGTAGCACGTTCTTTATCACGTTTGCTACATCGATTGTCCTGTTGTGGTATATTCATTTGCTGTACTAGTTATTTTGTTGTAGTACCTTTTTATTATATTTACCGTGTTAGCTATTATACTAGCCAAACCTTTTTTGTTGAAACTTTCTTATTTCTTTGATATTACTTGTTTTACTCTTGACTTGAACCAATAATTATTCTGCCATACGCACATGTATACATTGTAGCTCATGTTCTTCCATATATTTTATATATGTATATGTGAATACGTATAAGCGTATATACAAATATATGTAGGTATATATTTGAGAATACACTAACTCATGTAAACTAACATTTGCTTGATGGGTATTTGCTTTGGATTTTATATTTGTTTATGTGCAGAAAGTAGAAAAGTATTTCTACAGTAAAAAGTGAAAAGTAGTCCTTTACATTACAAAAAAGTGCAAAAGTTTTTATTGCACAATAGAAGGTTTTACTACATAGCAGAAAGCTTACTGCACAACAGAAGGTTTTATTGCACAACATAAGGTTTTATTGCACAACAGAAAAGTCAATCTTGTGGCAGAAATTGAAGAAAAGTTCATTCTGCGGCAGAAATAGAGAATAAACCCACTTTTCAGTGTCTTCTCTTAGACTTTGGACTCAACGTTTGCTCACAAACTGATAGCGGTAGAATGGTACTTTGGAGCCCATTCTATAGAGTGCCAAGCCCAACTTCATTCTTAGAAAAAACCTAGATTAAGCATTGTCTAATAACATCAAGACGCGTGTCTAAGGTACAAGAAATGTAAAAAGAACCCTTAACAATCTTATCTTGGATAAATCAAAAAGTTTTAAGTCTTGTTTTAAAGTTTTTTTTAGTAAAAGGCGAAAGAATAGTTCGCTCTGTGCTCACCACGTGACTACATTGTTTTAAAGTTTTTAATATGCCGTTGAATGGTTGATGAAAGCTTGAAAAATAAGTGTTTTAGTTGTACGGTATGGTAGTTTAAGCAACACTTTTAAGTTTTTAAAAAACATTGCACGTATTTTCACACACTTTTTCACATATACATATTTTCAAAAAATACAGACAACGTTACTAAAAAAATGTTACTAAATGGGCCCTTAGTGTCTTTCGTGTCCATTTTATGACCTAGGTCCAATTCATGGACTCAAAGTCAAAAGTATTTGATCCCTTGGAAGTAGTGATTTGGTGACTTACTAATGAGTTGGTCGTGACCTTAAAAAATCCAAGTGATTGGAACAGTGTTTTATGCATTGGGATGGAAAAATCTATTGTAATTCACTTAGAATTGATTTGGATTGAGATTCGGTGTAATTGCAAACTTGCAATACATTTCATTTTTTTTTAAAGAAAATCATTTTTAATAAACATCAATCTTAAATAATATAGGTTTTAACAAGTAAATTGAGTTCCAATAGTCTTGGCTTCAAACAACAAATTTATCTACACATGGTTATCTTACATTTCCATTTTATATTGCTTTTTATTTTTCTTAAATCACACGGAAAAAGTTACCATACACGATAACCTATAAGGAGAAATGGGTTGGGTGGGTTTGGGTTGGATAGATAAAATTCATTTACTGATTATAACCCATTTAACCAATTAATTAAAACTCAAATTCAATCCATATATATAATTATAACCCATATATATATATATATATATATATATATATATATATATATTAAAGGTAAAACTGAGAGAAAATTCAATTAGATTTCAAATTATAATTCAATTAGAGTCTAATTTTGCACCATGTGTCTCAACTAATCTAAGTCTTTAAATTTTTGTGTCAAGTGAGTAAATTCGGTGCAAAAATTAGATTTTAATTATAGTTTAATTTTGTGCCACATGTCCTATCTAATCTAAGTTTTTTTTTTTTTTTTTTTGTGCTAAATGACTTAATTTAGTGTAGAAAACTAGGATTTCAATATTAATAAACCATAATAAATATAATCATATATCTAACTCTATATGTAAAATTAGAAGAAGAGACAGTTTAAATGATTTTATATTTAAGAGTCATTTTTTGTATAACTAAAAACAATTCAAATTTATAAGTTATTTATGTGATATACGATGACTATGTACAGTTCATTACTAACTAGGTAATATGTGTGTGTGTGTATATATATATATATATATTGCTTCTTTAAACCAAAGTTTAGAGAAAATTTAACTGGAATCAAAATTGAATTTTACTTTTGTTAGCTTTCTATATAAACTAAATTATTTAGATTTTTGTTATTATTTTTTCTATGAACTAATAAGCATATTTTCATATTTTTCTATTTAGATATTTTGTATTCAAAGATATTGGATGTAACAAATTGTTATTGAGCTGAACGATCTCGTGCACCTATCCTCCTTCAATTTAAGAGATACTATTTGACCAATTTATTATTTTATTTTGTATTATATTTAGTAAAATTTTACAGACAATAATTGTGAATTGATGTTGAATATGTAGTATCTGATAGTAATTTTCATGATATTGGCGTTACCAATATTATAAAAATTGTAAGGAAAAACTATTTTAATACTTCTAAATATCCTGGTCGAACTATTTCCTATATAGTTAATAATTCAAACTAACATCAATAGTACCACTACAATTTATCACTCCCATACATAAGTACGGATTAAGTAAAACTTAACCCACCCAATAACCAATGAATATTTTTTTATAGAAAAAATCAATGCATATATATAAAACTACACCCTTAAATTTATAAAATTACCAAAATGCCCATAAATTTTCAAATTGGACAAAATATCCTAAAAACTCTCGAAAGTTACCAAAATATCCTTAGAACCTAAAAACTCAACCCTCGTTATAGTTTTCCGTCAAGGTGATTTGAGATTTAATAATATGCAATTTTTTTTGTTTTTTTGGTCAAGACCAAATATCATGCTTAAAGTAGGAATTTCTATGGCTTAGACAGTTCGTTCAACACGTTGAGCATAAGAAAGTTCGGTGGTTGAAAACTTGAAACCTCTGTAAGCAAACCATGGAAGAGACAATGTTAATTAATTATATTCATAGCTCTTTATTTTATATTGTATTTTATACATATAACAAAAACATACTCTGTAGTATTATCATATGATAAGAAATAAAAAAAAACCAAGCCAAAGAAGAAATTAAAAAGGAAAACTAAATTCCAAAATACTTTTCTTTATCTGTTCTGTGCTCTTGCTTAATTAGAAACCTTAAAAGCTGAAGCATCCAAGCAATTTCTTTGGTGTATATCCATTAGAGCGGAACTTTGTAGCCATCTCCTCTACCTTAAGGAAATCTTCTCTTCGTTTGGCTTCGATTGTCGCCCTCCTTTCTTCTGCTGCCTTGTGGAGCTCAGCAATTTTGTTTTTCATTTTCTCAGCATATTCTACCTTCTTTTTATCGAATTTTTCCTTTTACATAGAAAAGGGTTTGTCAAACACTATTCAATCAAGTATTGATGTCATGTCATATGCTAATATTTTCAGACTAATAGCTGAAAATTTTGTCATGGTCTGAACATACCATAACATTTGAGTATGTCACTAACAATTGCATAAAATATGAAATACTTTATATTGTGCCCAAAATGAGTTTACCTTTTTGACAATCGAGACATGCACTTCTAGTTCTAGAAAGAATGTTCACTAAGGAAGCAACAGAACAAACACCAAAGAATAAATGCAAGCAATCCAGGAGAGCTTACTACCTCAATCTGCTTCAATTGTGCTTCTACAGATACTTTCTTGCTATTTTCCCATGATCCAACAGCAGACAAATTTTTATAAGCCCTGTTGGACAATCCAAATGCTGAGTTATACTATAATCAAGCTGAAAATTCTCATCTCCTTTATTGGTATTGAGAAAATGTTCCAGAATATTAATTATTTAACTAATTCATGTTTTGATTTGGCCGTGGATAGCAACTTATATAGTATTGCTTCATATGTTCCAATAAAAATGATTAGTAACACTTCAGTAACATAATAAATAAATGGTTAAGTTTAATTTGTGATTAGAGACACATTATTTCATAAGATTTGTGTAGTAAATTTTTTAATATGTCTAACATTTTATTATAAATTTTGCTAACACAGATGCCCTGAACATCTTTTGAAGTGACATTAACCATCAAAGCTCATGATTAGATTGGTAAGAAGAGTATATATAGTAAATTTAATAAGATAGATACAAGCACAGAACATTTTCCAACTCAAAATGTGTAGGTTACAAAAATAAAAATTTCAAATTTGTAGAGACTGGGCCCACCAATATTGTTTTTTTTTTTTTTGATAAATAATATTATACTCTAACATATTTTTTTTTTTTTTTTTTTTTTTATACAAGATAGAATTTCTACTCTAATTTAATCTAAGTGTATATATGTGTGAAACTCCCTCCTGAAAACTTAACCTTGACTCATGTCCTTTACACCCCACAAACATTTATGGAGTGCAGTAGTTATTTTAACATTAATATAATTTAAGTATATATATATGTGTAGCTTTTTTCTAGAGACTTAAATTTCAGCCTTTGTCCCCTACACTTCACAATCTCTAATACTTGTTTAATCATCAAGAGTAATTATTTTTTTCCCCAAATTAAAGTAAATTGATACAATAATTTATAACCTTCTTTAATTTACCCTCTAGGAAATTGGGCAGTACAGGAGAATACAAAGAGAACGTGAAAGGAATTTGAGAGTTTAAGATAGCCTCTTACTTATTTTCTACTTTCGATTTTTCGCTCTCTTCCCATGCTTTAATTAAAGCCAACCTTTTCTCAGTTGCAACCTGTGCAAGCACTGCATCTGAGAAAACAATTAATGTGAAAACGACATCAATCTCTTTTATATTCAAAGTAATATTGTACAAGTAACTTAAACCATTTACCTCTATCAATTGCACCCTCCGAACTTTTCTCAACTGCAGGATCTGCAATTTCTGCCACAATAAAGTTTCAAACAAAATTACATAAAGAATGAACCGCTCCCACACTGAAGTAATCTTTGATTCTTAAATGGCATCCCGTTGAAGGTAGTAACGAAAATAAAGAGTTGGTCAGTTTCAGCTGCAAAGTGCAAACTCTTTTTCAATAACAGTAAGAGCTAGAATGAATTTTGTGACATGCATTGATTTAGTGCGTAGCCTGTATGCTCTCTTAGTTTTTCTGTGGTTTCAATGGTCAATCATATCATTAAAAAACGTTACATGCAGAAATTGAATGGGTCATGACTATGAATCAGGAAGACTGGGTGACCAAGCTAACATATTAAAGATACTGAATGTTTAAAAAGTGTGTAAAACACCTACGAACGTTTAGACTCTCAAATTACACATTACCAACTCAAGCTTATTATCAAACAATGTATGTGCGGAATATGAAAATGAACTAAATCAGAATTGGTAAAACAATCTAAACTGAAATTAATCACAACCACAACAACAATTAATAGGTAAAGATTAAGGGAAGAGAGATGCAAACACAAAGACAACATAACGATGTGTTATCGAAGAAGAAACTGAAGTCCTCGATGTAAAATCTCTCCGCCTCTCTTCAAGCGGTCAATAATCCACTAGAGAGTGAAGTTGGGATGCATGAACAGTAGAAGACCCTCCAAGCCTAATCTACCCAGTGTACCTAAGCCCTCCAAGCTTCTTGCTCCAACGAGGTTACGCTGAACTTTTGTCTTCTCTAACTTACCGGATTCCGCTGTAGCCCATAGCATTAACCAATAACAATTGGTCCATTCCTAACTGCTTCTCAAGCACCAAATAACCTTCTCACAGATATGAGATGGTGAGATCTAAGAGGTGTTTGCCTTCACACAAGCTTAGAATTATCAAGAAGGAGATTGCTTCAAGAGCTTGATGATTATTCAGTTGCTGCCATAAAAGCTTAAAGATACACAAGCGGGAGTGCTTGTACTTGCTGGAGAATCTAAGAAAGAAGGAGTTCGTGGTCTCGGAGCTTGCACGTGGTTGTATTAGTAAGTTTTCTCCTGGTGGGTAGTAATAGGATGTTAGTGGTCTAAGTCGCTATTGTACAAATTTCGATTCTTTTATAGCGGATTCAGTTTTACCTTGAGAATAGTTAGGTTAAATCCTCCCCAGATTTTTTACCGGTTTGGTTTTCCTAGGTCATCATATCATTGTGTTCTTTATATTTCTGCTGCTTTACATTGATATGATTGTGTTAACCTAGATCTAGAATTTGGACTAAGTAATAACTTGGCTTAATAACTAGGTTAATCCAATTGTGTTTTAAGGGGTCTAAAAAACTGTACAAGTGGTATTAGAGCGGGTAACTCTTGTGTATAGATCTTTTGATCTCTGAGCTAATCCTTGACCCTAGTTGTGATGGAACACGGACACTCTCTTGTTATTTCTCCTCACTTTGATGAGAATAATTATGCATACTGAAAAGTCAGGATGAAAGCATTCCTGAAATCCATTGATGAGAGAGTTTGGAACTTCGTTGAATACGGATGGGAGAAGCCCACTACTCTTGTGAGTGAGTGGCAAACTTCTCAGAAAGAAGCAGCCGCCTTCAATAGCAAAGCTATGAATGCTATTTTTAATGCTGTTTCTATGGAGAAATTTAAGAGAATTTCTAATGTTGAGGTTGCTCACACTGCTTGGAATATCCTCCAGACTGTGCATGAAGGCACAAAGGCAGTTAAGATCAATAAGTTGCAACAATTAACAACTAGATTTGAAAAAACATTAGGATGTCTGATGAAGTATCTTTTGATGAATTCTATGCTAAACTTAATGACATTGTTAATTCTGCATACAACTTGGGTGAAATCTGTGATCAACCTAAAATTGTTAAAAAGATACTTAGATCTTTAATTGAAGATTTTAGACCCAAAGTGACTGCCATCACTGAGAGCAAGGATGTTGACTCCATCCCTGTTGATGAACTTATAGGATTTCTTTAGTCCTATGAGTTGGACCTACTCAAAACTCGCAAATCCAAATCAATGGCTCTTAAGTCTGTTGATAATGTTGATATTGGTGAATTTTATGATGATTTCTCAACTACATAGATTGCTTACCTTATCAAGAACTTTAGGAATTTCCTTAGAAATAACAACAGAAGGGCAAGAAGTAAAAACACTGATGAACCTAGAAACTTTAGGAAGAATGATCCCACTAAGGTTAAGAAAATTGAAAAACCTAGAGAAAAAATAGGTCAATCTTCTAATAATTCTATGGGTCCTCAATGTTTTAGATGTCAAGGGTATGGTCACATGAAATCTGAATGTCCAACATTCTTGAGGTCTAAGGGTAAGGCTATGGGTGTAACCCTTAGTGATGATAAATTTTCTGATGATGAGTCTGGTTGTGACGAGGATGGAAACTTCATTGCTTTCACTGCTACTGTTGTAGTCAATGAAAGTGTGACTATTGAAGAGAACCCTTCTGATAGGGAACTCTCTGAGGATGCAGATCTTCAAGAAGCCTACAATAAACTTTGCAAAATTACTGCAAAGGATGCCATGAGTGTTGAATTAGGCTTAAAGAAAATTGCATCTCTTGAACTTGATAAGAAAAATTTGCTTGTAAATTTGTTTGATGCTACTGAACTTTTGAATAATGTGAAGACTGAGAACATGCTTTTGCTTGATAAAATCAAATCTTTGGAACATGAACTATCTGTTGATAGAGAACAAACTAATAGGTCTGCTAGTTCTAAACTTGATCAGATGTTGAGTGTTCAAAAGTCTCATTCTGAAAAAACTGGTTTAGGTTTTGTAGAAAGCATTAATGTGTCTGCACCTAATTCCACAATCTTTGTTCCTTCATCTTCTTCTGAACCCCTTGTGAGTGAGGTTGTCAAACCCATAGAAGTTTCTCCTCCAAAGAAGATTAGGGTTAATCTGAAAGAGTCTAACCTTAAGAAGTCTACCCTTTCTAAGAACAAGTCATATGATAAGCCTGCATGGGTTTGTCATTTTTGTGGAAAGTCTGGGCACATTCGTCCAAATTGTTACAAGCTACAAGCTGCTAAGAGAGCAAACAAACCAAAAGTACCTGTGCGTCAAGCACAAGATCCTATAGTACTCATTGGTGAATTGGTAAAGGCTCTAAACCGTTATTCCAATCCTAGAGTTGGAAATCATTCCCATGTGAATAAGAACTCCAATGCTCGACATGCATCTAAAAAGTTTTGGATGCAAAAGGCTCAATCTAATTGAGTCTTTCTGACATGGTTCTTGTGCTTCGTTGCTTCACTCTTTGTGACCTTTGTTATTTTTTTTGTTTCTTTGTCTCTAGGCTTTGCATTGCATTACATTCATGCATTTCATTCTAGGTTTTTTTTTTTTTTTTTTTTTTTTTTTTTAATAAAAAAAAGGGAAGAAAATTGTGTTTTGCATTTATTTTCTTGTTTTGAAAACAAGGTTGGTTAATTTATTTTCACACAACATATCTATGCACCTTGTTTAGCTTGGATGAGCTTATTTCCTGCACTTTACTAATTAAAACTTTGTAGTGCATGTTATGTGAGAAGATGTTTGTAGTTTTTTTATTACTTTGTCTTGATCTTGAAGTCACATATTTTTGACTGTCGAACTTGAACTTTTTGAGAAATGCATAAATAACCATTTTACCACTGTTTACTAGCCAATCATGAATACCTTAGTGCATATCGTAAGATTTTGTGCTCGAGAAAATGTAGCACATGCACAAAAAGAATATAAGGTGTAGCCTCAGTTTATATGCTTAAAATTGGTGTGTATATTATTAAACTTAATTCTAAATCAAATAAATAAAATTGGTGTGTACATTATCCCGACTATTTTTAATAAGTTTCTGAACAATTAAAATTTGTGTGTACAATATGAGGCAAACTCAAGAAACTTACATAATTGCAAGCTTATGATTTAGGAGATGGTGGAGTTATATGATGTAACTTTTTAGGTGATAGTCTCTTTCAAATTCTTTGTGATGAATTTTGTAGACTTTGTGGTTGATTTCTATTCACATATCACCTCACATGTATCTCAAGCTTTTTTTTTGCTAGTTGCACACACTACACAAGTTACTCTTTGCTAAATTTTATACATGTTATTGTGTGTGTTTTTGATTTGACCAACCAAGTTTGAACATGCCTTGAGTTTTATGCAAAATAGATTTAATGTTGAGAATTCAAGGAGAATGTTTGAAAATCTTATTTTTGGGAAAACTGGAGTCAAAACATTTGTTTTTGAAAAACATTTTATCTCATACTCATGCATTTTATTCAATGCTTTGAGGAGTTTCTGCATCAAATTGCTCTATTTTTTTCAAAAGCTGATATTTTCAGAATTTCGACTAGTTGAACCTATTTTTCAATCGATCGAAATTGCGATTAAAATTTTGGTCAGCTTCTGTCTGTTTCGATTGGTGTTAGATCAATTGAAGCATTTTCGACCGATCGAATAATTTTTTTGATTGATCGAAAATTGTGTAGAGAATTTTTTAAAAAGACTGATTTTCACGTGTTAAACTCACTTTTCAAAAGTTTTTCAACTTTTTTCTCTCTCTATACGACTCGGTTAAGGCTCCACCAATCAAGATTTTTGTCGTTTTCCTCTGATCTTTTTGCAAGGTTTTCCTCTCCCAAGGCTAGTAAGACCTTTTTACCATTTCTTTTGCATTTTATTTTCATATTTCCTACATAAATTCATACATTTAAGGGTGTTTTTCGGACCTATGCATATTTTGGGGTTTTTGATGATTCAAGTCATATTTTCTGAAATTGATCAATGGGTTTTTGTCATACAATGGTATTATCATGATCTATTGTGTTTAATGTGATCAATTTGGTGTTTTGTGTGGAATTGAAAATTCTAGGGCTTGTATTTATTCGAATTGAGGATTTTGTTCAAATTGGCTTGTTGGTTTGATGCATTTGATCATTATAAACTGTTATCTAACTTGTGCGATGATCAATTGGTCAATTGAGACAAATTTCTACAAGTGGTTTTTCAAAATTTTGGAGTTTTTGTTATAAACTCTTTGCTCAAGACAATTTTGTGATTCTAAACTTAAAAATTGAACTTGTTATCACTACATTAGAGCATGCATCACGACATTTATCTGTTCATGCATCATATAGTTTTTTTTTTTTTTTTTTGTGTGCTAACTTGCAGTCTGCCCTTGTGTTTTGTTTTGTTCTATCTCGTGTGTCTCTGTTCTTATTCTAGCACCATGCCTAGGAAGACTAGATTAGGTCATCCTCCCCTTCTTCTGCCCCTTCCTTTAAAAGTGATAGATTCTTGAGTGCAAAGCATCAAGAGACCTTTGAGACACTTAACCTTAACAGAAAGATTTGGGCTGAGCGTAAGGTGTTGTTAGATGAGCTTGATCTTGCCATTAGGGCTAACTTTAAGCGTTGGGGCTGGTTGCCTCTTCTGGATTTTGATTCCTTCCTCTAGCCATCTTGATTAGAGAGTTCTATTCTAACCTCTCTATTTATGTCTATGATTCCAATATTGTCCTTAAGAGTTGGATTCGTGGTGATGATTACACCATTACCCCTTCGATAGTGGCTGCTGCTCTTGGGGTGTCTCTTGTTCAGCATCCTGTTAACCCGTATGATGTGTCTCCTCCCCTAGATGACATCATGTCATACATCACTAGTACTTCTATCTGGTGGGATTTTGATCCTCAGATCACTTCTGTTGAGCTCACTGAGTCTACCTATCTTATCTTTAGGATAGCGTATCATTCCTTGTGGCCTATTTTTCATCTACACACCATTCCTTTAGAGCGATGTGTATTTTTGTATGCTCTTGTTACGGATGCTCCTATTAGTTTTCCTCATCAGTTTCTTCGTTCTTTGAACGAAGTTTATAGGAGTTCCTCTGTTGCTTATGCTCTTCTTCATCCTATTTTCATTCATAGGATTTTGTTGTTTTTAGGTTTAGATGACTTCCTCGCTTATGAGCTCGTACACATTATTGCTCCCATAGGTGCCACTTTTCTTAGGCAGAGGGCTACTTAGATGAGTGAGTGCTCTAAACGTCCTTGAGTTGAGTCTTCTGGTACCATACCCTCTTCTTCTTCTAGAGGTTTTACTTTTGGGGAGGAGTCTAATGATCCTGTAGGTGCTGCTGCTGCTGCTATTCCTCCACCATCTATTTCGAATGACTTTGACATTTGTTGTACATTAGAGACTATCGTGACAGTTCAGGCAGCACATGGTCAGCTTTTGGTGGACATACTTAATGAGCTCTGTGCTTTGCGAGCAGTTTTGGCGCATCTTAGATGTTCGTCTTTGCCACCTCCTGTTGATGATGGATTCTGATTGCCCTTTGGCATGCCATCACAAAAAGGAAGAGTACAGTTATGTACCTTTGTGTTTTTTGTAGTTAGGGGGAGAGTTTGTTTTTTGTGAGCTTGTGGAGATTAAATTGTATCTAGGTGCTTCACTTTGTAATTTTGGCTCTTGGTGAATTCATGTTAGGGAGAGATACATTTATTTTTATATATGTTTCTTGTTTCACTGCTTATTGACTTATGTTTATGAGTTATTCATTAACATTTATCTATATTTTGTGTTTTGTGAAATCAAGATTTTTATTTTGTTTACTTGTATTTTCCACACATACGTTTATGTGTTTTGTTTAGTGTTTCAGGAAATATACAGGTTGATTCAATTGAACTGCTGTTTACATTTGCAATTGATGGATAGTAATTAGGATTGGATTTGTTATAATGGACATTTTTTTTTTTTTTTTTGTAGAGGGCTTTTCTTTGTAATCTTTAAGTTTTTAGTTATGTTTTGTCACGGATTGCCAAAGGGGGAGTTTGTTAGATTCTAAGTACTTAGGAACTAATGTATTAGAACTCTAATGTGTATTATTGGATAACCATGATCAAAACAGGTGTTTAGTCTTGTTTTAGACTTGCTCAAAGTATGTCATTCATGTAGAGTTGGAATCGAGTTAACTGCAGAAGTTACTGTGTAAATCTGTCTGGCTTGATGAATCGAGAATTAGACTCGACCGATCGAAAGTCATGCAAATTATTTTTTTTGCAGAATTTCCAACTCAGCTTTAAGTCCATATGACGTGTAGGGTTTTATGTTTTGCTCTAGATATAAAAGGCAAACCCTAGTCACGTTTTTTAGGTTGCTCATGTTGCTGTTTGTGTGAATCTCTTGTGAGATCTAAGATGTGCTTACCTTCACACAAGCTTAGGATTATCAAGAAGGAGATTGCTTCAAGAGCTTGATGATTATTCAGTTGCTGCCATAAGAGCTTAAAGATATACAAGCGAGAGTACTTGTACTTGCTGGAGAATCCAAGAAAGAAGGAGTCCGTGGTCTCAGAGCTTGCATGTGGTCGTGTTAGTAAGCTTTCTACTGATGAGTAGCAATAGGATGTTAGTGGTCTAAGTCGCTATTGTACAAATTTCGATTCTTTGATAGTGGATTCAGTTTTACCTTGAGGATAGCTAGGTTAAATCCTCCCCAGATTTTTTACCGGTTTGGTTTTCCTAGGTCATCATATCATTATGTTCTTTATATTTCCACTGCTTTACATTGATATGATTATATGATTGTGTTAACCTAGATTTGGAATTTGGACTAAGTAATAACTTGGCTTAATAACTAGGTTAATCCAATTGTGTTTTAAGAGGTCTAAAAAACTGTACAGAATTCGCTCTCCTTTCTATTCCTATATCTCATTTAAAATGTTAAAATTTACCGATGTTGAGGTTTCTTATTCAATTGGTTACAGGTCTATATTAGGAGTATAACTTTTATCACACTCTTACGACACATTATTAAGCTCTAGAGAGCTTAATTCATGATATTTCTACGAATAGGCACCAAGTAAATATTTGAATTAAGAAAATCTAAAGCATTATAAGGCATAATAAATTAGAAGTACTGAAAAAGAAAATCAAGAAACTAATTGTGAACATCAAGTTTTCATAAATTAACTACCCAAGCAAATAAGAATTAACACTAGATTTGGTAGCAAAGAAACTGAGAGAGAGAGATTTCAAAATCTTACATTTTTTCATCAAAGTATAAATTGGGATTTCAAGAAAACCACAAACTCTATCCTACTTAGACTACAACACAAATATTTTGCTTCCTTGAGGTGAACTTATTAAATCAAAAGCTCCATTTTCTCTCACTCAGTTTTATCAAGAACCAAAAGAGAGAGAGAGAGAGAGAGCTCAAAAACCTACATTTTTTCATCAAAGTACAAACTGAGATTTTAAGAAAACCACAAATTCTACCCTACTTAGACTACAACCCAAATATTTTGCCTCCTAACTTAATAAATCAAAGGCTCCATATTCTCTCACTTAACCAAACACACACACACACACACACACAGATCACTTACTCTCATTAACTGGAGGAGCGGTCTTGTTCTGATCAGGAGGAGGTGGGATCACAATCTTCCCTTCAGCTACACCATTTTGAGCTAGCTCTTCATCCTCATCCTCTTCTTCAACAGGTGCAGGCTCTTGATCAACTTTGAGGGGCACCTCCTCTCCCATAACGTATTCTTTTAACTTAGCCACGGCTTCAGATCACTCCAACACAAACCAAAAGACACAGTTCTGAAAGCAGCACACCAACTGTCACCAACTTAATTAATTTTCAGTTTGGAGAAGATAAACTCCGACAACAAGATTTTTATTAGAACCAAAGCAAGCAAATTCTTCCAAACTGGTGGTTGTGGTAGTTGGTTCATATAGGACTTCGTGTCTTGACAAATTAGCGGTTACTTAACAATGTCCCACTAAGTTGTGCTCTCTTTTTTTTTTTTTTTTTTCTTTTTGGAGTGTTTACCTAGTCACAAAATAGATTTAAATCTGGTCTAAAATAAAATTAAGTTTAAGTTATCTCCGAGAATATGTGTCAAATTCGGAACTAATTACTTGAATTAAAAAAGAAAAAGAAAAAAAAAAGAGAACAAATTACAAGAGCTAGTCCAAATCCTTGACGTGCAAAACGCCAAGTTTTCTAATCAGCTAATGACAGCAGAGCAGTAGTAGTTGTAAGACATGCGTTAAATATATAATGGTTAGCCATGCGTTGCTGGCAAGGTGTCACGTCCTTCTTTCGCTTACAAAAATGGGACCAAAAAAAAAAAAGTTTTTGTAGAGTCATGAGTCACTCATGTGTATTTTGTTTTTTAATATAAATGACAGTAACAATAAGATGAGTTATGCATTGTTCAGCATTCTTAAAGCATCCACATCAGCTTCTTCATTTTACACATCTACTTTTACACTAAAAACTCACTTTTTCTATTTTACATATTTAATTTTACAAAACCTTCACATTAGTTCATCTATCCTACCACCATTTTTAATTAAATAATTAATTTTTTTTAATATTTTATTATTTTCCCCAACTACCTCTCTTAAACTACCGCGCTCTCTCTCTCCCAACTCATTTCTCACTTTTGCTCTCTCTCTCTAAACCCATCTCTCAGACTCTCCCTTTCCCTCTCCCTCTCCATCAACTCCCTCTCCGATCACCAGCTCAGATCACCATCCGCGAGTCCGATCGGCGAGCTCAAATCACCATCCGCGAGCTCCGATCGGCGATCTGCGAGCTCCGATCGGCGATCTGCGAGCTCCGATCCAGCGTCCGCGAGCTCCAATCACGATCCGCCAGCTCTGATCCAGCGTCTGCAAGCTCTGATCCACGGCAAGACCCACGAGCTTCGACTAGTCAAGCACCGATCTGTGTTTGTTTGTGTATGTCTGTATTTTTTTTTTAGCAAAGTATATCTTTGTATATTCTGTGTTGAGAAAAAGATGAGAGAATGAAGTCTGTTGAGAACGGATTAGAGAGAGAAAAAAAGGAGCGAAGGAGAAATGATAAAATATTGTATAACGAGCTACAGTAACCGTGTAAATATACACGGTACTGTAGCTCGGGGATGGTTTTACACTATTTTACCCAGTTTTAGCTCCACTGATGTAGCTCAAAATGTGTAAAATTGAGAAATTTTTGCATTATACAGTAGTAGTTGTAAGACATGCGTTCAATATATAATGGTTAGCCATGCATTGCTGGCAAGGTGTCACGTCCTTCTTTCGCTTACAAAAATGGGACCAAAAAAAAAATGTTTTTGTAGAGTCATAAGTCACTCATGGGTATTTTGTTTTTTAATATAAATGACAGTAACAATAAGATGAGTTATACATCGTTTAGCATTCTTATAACTAGAGGTTAATGCTTACTTGAAAATAAGATAACAAATTCTGTTGGTATTCTCTAAAATTACTATTTGTAGAACCTAATAAACTTTGTTATATCCTGTGAACAAGTTTGTAGAAGCTCTTTAGCAATTTGCGTATGAGAACAAATATTATCTAAGGGTAACATGCAATTGTGCTTCCAAGTCAATCACCATTTACTTGTCGTGTTCATCTTCTTCGTTCTCTATTATTCCTTGATTTTGTAAAATCCCCAACACCTTGTATGACGTGTCATTGAGAGGCAAATTTCCAATCGTTATCTTGCTTTTGTTTGAAACATACATTGTCTTTTGAAGGTGCAAAAAGGTATGATCCGAAAAATGACTTTTAAAAAAAAAATTATAGAAAGGAAGATTACTAAAATTTTTATTCAGTTGAAGTTGATACATTATGTATAAAACCCTAAAATTTTGATTCAATTGGAGTTGATACATTTGTAAAGATTTAGACCCCTTAACACAATATGATTAACCTAATATTAAGCCAAGTTGATTAACAAGTTTGTTAATTAACACAAGGTTAAATCAATATGTGTAACATAAATATAATGCGGAAAAATATAAAGAACATAAAGATCTGATGACCCAGGAAAACCAAACCATTAAAAACCTAGAGAGGATCTAGCCTAACTATTCTCAAGATAAAACAAATTTACTATGAAAGAATTGAAGTTTGTACAATAGAACTTAGAACACTAACACCCTATTGCTACCTCGAGTAGAAAACTTACTACTACGATCACGTGACAGCTCCGAGTCCACAGACTACTACTTTCCTTTGATCCACTGCAACCACAAGTTCTCCTACTTGTGACTTTGAGACTCTACTCAAAGATTTCAGATCTTCGTTAAGTTCTTTATGCAGCAACTGAAGCGATCACCAAGCTCTTGACATTAATCTTGATCTTGATAACCCTAAGTGTGTATGAAGGTAAACACCTCTAGATCTCATAAGAGATTCAACACACTGCACATCAAAAGCCTCTAAAACGTAGTTAGGGTTTTTCTTTTTATATGATAAGTAAAACATAAAACCCTACACGTTAAATGGGCTTGGGCTAAGTTGGAAATTCTGCAGAAAATTAATTCTGCATGATTTTCGATCGATCGAATCTTATTTTCGATCGATCGAGCCTTGCAGAATTTGTCAACAAATTTCTGCAATCACTTGATTCTAACTATACAATAAAAACATACTTTGAGCAGGCCTAAACCTAGACTCTATGTTTTGATCATGGTTTATCAACACATTACACATTGAAGTTCTGATACATTAATCTCTAAGGTCTTAGAACTTAGTGCTGTCCAGAAGGATCTAGTAACATGACCCACTCGAAGAATCGACCAGATCCGACCCGAATCTGGCCGACCCGACTGCTCCGGCGGGTTGGAGGTGGGTCTTCACCACTAGAAACTGATTCTGGCGGGTCGGTTTCGGTTTTCCTCCCCTAAAACCCAAAAAATCTGAATCGACTGAGAGATTTTCTTAATTCTAGCCAAAATTTCCAAATCTCAGCCAAAATTTCCAAAATCCGATGACATTTTTCCAGAATCCAGGATATTTTTCTAGAATCCGACGAAAAAACCCAAATTTCGACGATATTTTCCTTAGATCTTGTGAGATTTTGATCGGATCTGGCGAAATCTCATCAAATCCAGTGAGATTTTCGCTGGATCTTGCGAAATCTCACTGGATCTAAGGGAAATATCATCGAAATTTGGAAAACTTCGCTGGAATTTGGGTTTCTTCGCCAGATCTGTGTTTTTTTCACCATTTTTTCTCCGTCTTTTCAAATCTATGACTCCGACCGACCCGCCGGCCACTCGTTGATGATCTAAACTGCCCGACCCAATTACTCTGGCGGGTCGGCAGCGGTGCATTTTTTCTCCACCCGATTCCGGCGGGTCGGTTCTGGGTTGGGCACAAACCCGACCCGGACCGACCCATGGACAACCCTATTAGAACCTAACAACATTAAGTATAAAGCACTATTCTTGTAAAGTGATGCATTACACACCTCAATGCAAGTAATATTTTCAGAAAAACTAACAGATAAAACAAGTGAAGCTTAAAGTATGGTAATTTTTGCTTAATTAATTAATTTATTTATTTTTTAAAAAATAGTGTCATTGCGAGTAGATTTTAGAATTAACTAAGATAGTTAAGATTTTATAAAGATTCTCATAATAAAACGTACTTTAATCAAACGGATATAGTTAATATAGCACAGAAACAGTGGCATTAGATGGGACAGAGGAATTGCAATATGAGTTTAGTTGGATATTAAACAAGTGCTTATTTACGAAGTTTCGCCAAGCTCACATTCAAGCATGCTTGAATGTACCATCACCAAATATATGTTTTTAAATATGTGCTAATGTTTTTTGTTTCTTAAAAAACATAACAAGTTAAATCTGGGCTAATGCATCTAATTTGGCTTCCATATTAGTGAACCTGCATGTTGTATTTACAAGCTACTAATCAAACCATCCCTTGAATTCAGAAACTTAGCCTAATTTTCATCGCAGAAACATTATGAAGAAGTGAGGTGCTACGTTCACAATATTTTTACAACATTTTCACAACAAATCATAGATGGTTAATTATTGCTGGTTCAAATTTGAACTTAACACTAAGATTACTTTTTTGCCCTAACAATAACAACCAAGAACAACTTGCCACTTATGATTTGTTGTAAAAATGTTGTGGACATATCACTTCTCTAAGAAAAATAAACCATAAATCGTACTATTTCAAAAGGCCAATAGGCAACAGCTTATGAACCGAAATTAAAACTGGTTGGACAACGTTTTTATTATTGGGGATAGAATTTTTGGTAAGTATACAAAGTTTGCTATTAAATTCATGGTTAAATTCTTAAAAAAGAAATCATGGTTAATTAAATGAGTAAACTCATTATTTGTAACAACTTAAATTTTTTGAATAATTGATGATTTATAGTTTGTAAACTAAAATTATAAAGACAAATGTTTTAATTTATGAATTGTAATGTGATGATGCCAAAAATCATCAGTAAGCTACACAGTCCCTACGCACTTAGACGAGACCTATGCAACAAAAAAGAAGAAGATCCTACAGAGAGTACTGGTGTGGTACCAACCAAATACCCTCTGAAGGTTAAGTTAGAGAACTTTCATAACTCTAGAGTGCTAGAGCTGGGTAAATTATGCGTACCTTGATTTCTAAGAGTTTTGAGTTTTTATAGTAGCGTAGAGCCAACTTTTATTTCTTGGTGAAGAAGATATTTTCTTGTAGGGAAGATCCTCATAATACGCGCATTTCACGGGATCCTTTTCGTATAGAGATTCTGTTGATTAGGGTTAACCGTGAGGGCACAAGACAGTTCCATTTGAAGTTTCTTGAAGACCACTTTAGCCATGTGGATTCCATGTGGCTTTGCCACCCGTCCACTTTGTATCTGTCTACTTTCTTATCCATCCATCGGGGAGAGTCCGTCCTCCTTGGACATGATCCATCGTCTCCTTCTTTCACTTTGATTATCCACTATCCCAGCACCTTCGCCTATGGCAACTTCGGTTGAACGAGTTTGTCTACCTTGATTTTATCCTCTTCAATTGCCCCTTCACTCTATAGGTTTGTCACTTTATTTTCCGGATGGACCCATGGAGTGACAATCTAACTCAACCCTTAGGAAATGCATTCTAATTGACAAACTAACCTAGAGCCATTAATGCAGTAGGGGCATGTGGCACGTTTTTAGTAGTTAATTACTCTGATCGAAGCGTCCCTTCGTCTTTCGTGTTGTTGCCCCTATATATACATGCTGCTTCTCCCTTTCATTTTTACTTTCCACGATGAATTTCCTGTGCCAGAGAGCTACTATCTACTTGCTTTCAACAACGTCTTCTCCGTTGCGAGGTGCGACTGTCTACCCGTCGCATATGTAGATTTGTATAGTTTTAGGGGTTTATCCGTCACGTGTTGGTGATAGATGTCTAGTGAGGTGTCGAGTGATCAATCGTGTTTCCGTAAAAGAGCGGGCTACGATGAGGTGTATCCATTAGGTCATGATGACCCCAACACCTTTTATGATGAAAGGGTTCCGTCTGCCAATTCTCCTTTCGAGGAGGATGATAAGGATGTGGATGTGGTCGGATCAAAGGGTGGTTCAGATGGGGATTCAAATAGTGAAAACGAATACTTCATTGATCCTCCCATCCAATTCGTTATTGGCCCGGACGCCCTTAGGGAGTTCATCCTTCTCCCGTTATGGACGGTAAACGACTTCAACTCCACCGTCAAGACGAAACACTTCGAGACCCTTAGGGAAAGATACTAGATTCCCGTTAGGATCCCCATCCGTTTGCCTTTTAAATCCAAAAAGTGCTATTACTAGGTTGTTGAGGACATTGAGGTGTGCGGGCAGATGTTTAAGGCAGGACTTAGATTCCTTCTAAGTGCTCTTCGCCGCCATCTACTTCAATACCTGAGGTTGGCCATCACCCAAATTTCTCCGAATGCCTAGAGAGTCTTCCTTGGCGCGGAAGTTCTATATAGAGTATTGTCTAATGGGGAGTATAGGATGACGGTGGAGGAGTGTTTCCACTTCTTCCATCCCTCAAAGATCAATTAGTCTAAGGGTATGTACAGTTTCCTATTGAGGAAGCCTGTACTTAGGCTAGTGTATAACACCCCTAACTCCAACAGAAACTGGAAAAGCCGGTAATTCTTCATTCAGGGTGACGACTGGATGTGTCACCCCAACGACCAGGAGTACATGCCCGTAGACAAAACTTAGGGTATAATGCCTCCGTCGGGTAGGTGTCCGTCTAGTCTAAATTTTGTTTTTTATTATTAATTGTTGTTAGCCTAACTCCTTTTTGCAGCTCAAGACCATCTAGAGGTGACCTTGGAGACATGGAGCTTTCTGGAGAAAATTTTAAACATTAAATTGGAAGAGAGGACGTGGGTGAGGCTTGTTACCTTGGACACTATCCATTGGTATTGTGACGGTCCTGAACCCACTGCTGCTACCCGTCACTACGATAGTCAAGCTCGTAGACGCAAGTCCGTCGTTATTTATTTTTTACTTTTTTTTATTGTGATTTGCCTAACTTTTTATTTCCGTTCACTTTTTTGCAGAAATGGAAAATGGCAAGAGAAGGGATTTCATCAAGTAGCAAGCCGCGACCTGGAAGAAGCAGGAAGGAAGCCTGCCTCCCAAAAGGAGGGGCCTGATCAACCCGTCCACGAAGAGGAAGCCGTCAGATAAGATTGACCCCCTCCTGAAACCTTAGGTTACGATAAGGTCAACTATCTGGGTGAGGATTCTCGGTATGCGCTTAAGTAGCTCTCGTCCATCATCAGAGATGACGACTATGAGGACTTAAGCAACCATGAAACCAAGGCCATGGGGAAGACGGGCCTCTTTAACATTGCACAGGTACATCCGTTCCTTTCTTCCTCCTGTCGAGTTGTTTCCTTACTTTTCTAACCCTTATGGTTGATTTTTATAGGGGATGCTTATGATAAAGGGCTTGATGGACCATTGTCTATCCCAAGAGACAGGGTTGGACTACGTGAGGGCGAAGGCAAAGGTGATGGAGGCGAAGCTAGGGGAGTTGAAGGCTTGGAAAATGGTTCAAGAGAAGAAGCTTGCTGCATCAGAGAAACTCTAGGGTGAGCTGGAGAAGCAAACGGGGGTGTTAAAGAAGGTCCTTGAGGACAAGGGGGGAGAGATAAAAAATGCCAAGGATCAGCTTCAACAGGTTAAGGAAGACGCGATACGGGAGTATTGTGACTTTGACACCCTCTTAACGAAGCTTGGTGGCTCTTTTGCGGATGGATTTGATGATTGCTTCCTTCAAGTTAAAGCCTCTTTTTCGGACATGGACCTGTCGCATATTTTGATTGATGCCCAGGCCTAGACTCTAGCCCAGGCCGTCTACTTTGAAAGCAATGATGAGTTGTTTGCGGATGACACCACCGTCGACCCTCAAGGTGACGGGGAGACTATGCCTTGTGAAGATCAAGTCAAATTCATTGGCGAAGGAAGCTCGTCAACTTGAGGGGGATCAGACGGCTGAAGGGAAGGAAGGAAAGAGCCCCGTGGATTAGAAGTAGTCTATCTTTTTTACTTTGATTTAATTTTTCATTTTCCAAATGTAAAGATCGTTTAGGAGAACAATGTTTTTGTTAATTTAACTGTTGCCTATTGCTTTCTAGGCTTTGCATGTAGACATTTTCCCTTCATGGGCTTTTATAATATTTTGGTTTTTATTGCTTGTATTTTGATCATATATTTGACAATACATGTTTGCAACATACCCGTCTACTTCGGACTTAATGAATTTAGATAAACCCTTGGGATGAACCCGTCCTCTTATGGACTTCATTAATTTAAATCTGTTTGGATGAGCCCGTCCACTTGCTGGTAAGCCATCACCTAGGATGAACCCGTCCATTTGTGGACTTTATTAATTTAAATCATCCGTTGGGCTGAGCCTATCTACTTGTGGGTAAGTCATCACCTAGGATGAACCCGTCCACTTGTGGACTTTATTAATTTAAATCATCTGTTGGGATGAGCCTGTCCACTTAGGGGCTTTAATAAACGTAAGTCAAGTGGACTTAATAAAGGTAAGTCATCCCTTACGATGAACCCGTCCACTTGTGGACTTAATAAATGTAAGTCATCCCTTAGGATGAACCTGTCCACTTGTGGACTTTAATAAATATAAGTCATCCCTTAGGATGAACCCATCCACTTGCGGACTTAATAAATGTAAGTCATTCCTTAGGATGAACCCATCCACTCTTATGGTGCCTATCACCTTCCTCAAGACAAGATCTTTAGCTTGGAAGTCCCTATGTTTGACTTTGGAGTTGTAGTGCTTGACCATGAGGTCTTGGTACCATGCTAACTTTTGCTTAGCTGTTGCCCTGACCTTGTCCATCAAATCAAGTTGAAGGCGCGTAGCTTCATCATTCCTATTCTCATCGTGGTTTTCAACTTTTTAGCTAGTGAGTTTAACCTCAGCTGAGATGATTGCCTCACTTCCATATGCTAGTCGAAACGAAGTTTCTCCTGTATGCGTCCTTGCCGTCGTCTTGTAAGCCCATAAAATGCTTGGCAATTCTTCCTGCCATATTCCCTTTGCCCCATCGAGTCTAGTCTTGATGATTTTGAGCAAGGATCTATTCGTGACCTTGACTTGTTTGTTGGCTTGATGGTGGGTGGGTGATGAGTAGTGATTTTTGATTCCTAACTGTGAGCAAAAATCCCTAAACGAATCGTTGTCTAATTGCTTCCCGTTGTCTGAGGCTAGTACTCTAGGTATATTGTACCTATAAATGATGTTCTTCCATACAAAGCTTCACACATTCTTCTCTGTGATGGTGGCGAGGGCTTCCGCTTCTACCCACTTGGTGAAGTAGTCTATACCGACTACTAGAAATTTCAACTATCTAACTGCTGTTGGGAACAAGCTCATGATATCCAACCCCCATTGAGTGAAAGGATATGGGGCTATCATTGGAGTGAGCTCCTCTGTTGGTTATCTAATGAGGTTACCAAACCTCTGACACTTGTCGCAAACTTTGTCGTACGCTTGGGCATCATTCTACATGGTGGGCCAATCGTATCTTGCCCAAATCAATTTATGCACCAAAGACTGCGATCCTGAATAGTTCTCATAGATTCCTTTGTGGATTTCTCTCATGACATAATCTACCTCCTCGGAGTTAAGACACCTCAAGTACGGATGGGAGAAGTCCATTTTGTACAAGATGTCTTTCATTAGTATGAATTGTGCTGCCTAAACCTTTAACTTCCAAGCGGCCTCCTTGTCATTTGGTAGCATGCCGTCCTTTAAGTAGGAGGTTATTGGTGTGGTCTAGTTGTTTTCAGAAGCTATCTCCTACACACTGACGCTATCTATTAATGGTGAATTTTGAATAAAGGATAGTACCTGACTAGGTATATGTATGTGTTCTACTGATGCAGCCTTGGCGAGAAAATCGACTTGCTCGTTCTCCTCCCTTAGGATTTGAACAAATTTCACGTGGAAGTCGTTGACTCGATTCTTAACTTGCTCCAAGTACTTCTTCATCCATTCACTCTTGCACTTATAGTCGCCGTTTACATGACTCGTGACTACCTGAGAGTCGCAGTATATGACCACGTTTGTGGCTCCTACTACTTTGGCTAGATCGAGTCCTACTATCAAGGCTTCATACTCCATCTCGTTCTTAGTCATAAGGAAGTCGAGTCAGATCATGCATTCGATCCCGTCCCCTTCTGGGGAATGGAGTACTATACCAGCTCCACCTGCCTATCTGTTGAACGATCCGTCCGTGTGGATACTCCATTAAGGTTATGCTCCTGCCCCCTGGCCTTCCATGTTGGTGAATTATGTGATGAAGTCAGTGACGACTTGCCCTTTTATGGTCGTACGCGGTCGATGTTGTACATCGAATTCACTCAACTTAATTGCCCATAGGGCCATCTGTCCAGCGGCTTTAGGGTTGCTCATTGCTCTCCGTAGAGGTTTGTCTGTTAGGACCACCCTAGTGTGGGCCTAGAAGTATGGCTTGAGCTTACGAGTCGCAGTTACTAATGTGAAGGCGAGCTTCTCCATCAGGGGGTACCTTTCTTTAGCGCCCCAGAACGCCCGGCTAGTGTAGTATACTGGTTTTTGTACCCTGTCTTCTTCACTGACTAAGGCTGCACTAACAGCCACTAGGGAGACAGCCAGATAATGGAACAATTTTTCCCTTAGTTTGGAGGGACTTAGCAATGGTGGGGAGGACAAGTATGCTTTCAGGTCTTCAAATGCTTACAGACATTCTGTCGTCCACTCAAACGAATTCTTCAATATGCGAAAGAAGGGTAAGCATTTGTCTGTTGCTCTTAAGACGAACCTATTTATTATGGCTACTTTGCTATTGAGGCTTTGTACTTCCTTGATGTTTATTGGTGGTGTCATCTCTATTAGTGCATGTATCTTGTCCGGGTTGACCTCAATACCTCTTTGGGACACCATAAACCCCAAGAATTTTTCAGCCATCACCCCAAATGTGCATTTGTTCAAATTGAGCTTTATGTTGTAGGAATGAAGGGTATCAAAGGTTTCCTTGAGGTCGTCTAAATGGTTTTCTTCCTGTAGGCTTTTTACTAACATGTCGTCAACGTAGACCTGAACATTCCCCCCAATCTGATGTGAAAACATCTTGTTCATCAACTTTTGATACGTGCCACTCGTGTTCTTGAGTCCGAATGGCATTACTTTGTAGTAGAAGAGACCTTGGCTGGTGATAAAAGAAGTCTTTTCCTGATCAGCTTTGTCTAGTTTGATCTAATTATAACCATAAAATGCGTCCACAAAGCTCAGCAGTTGGTGTCTTGCTGTCGAATCCACCAAGATGTCAATCCGCAGAAGCAGGTAGCTGTCCTTGGGGCATGCCCTATTCATTTGTGAAGTCTACGCACATCCTCCTCTTCCCGTTGGCCTTCTTGACCATCGCCACGTTGGCTAGCCAATCCGGGTAGTATAATTCTTTTATAAATTCTACTTCCTGTAACTTATGAACTTCTTCTGCTATGGCCTTGTCATGTTCCTGCGCGAACACCCGCTTCTTCTAACGGATGGGAGAAAATGAGGGCGATACATTCAACTTGTGGACTATGACTGAAGGATCAATTCCGAGCATGTCTTCATAGCTCCAGGCGAAGATGTCTTGGTTCTCCCTTAGAAATGCTGTAAATGCCTGACGGACTGGTAGGATAGTGAAAGTGCCGATTCTGGTCATTTGCTCAGGCCTAGAGTCATCAAGGAGTACCTCTTCCAACCTTTCCATGGGCTTTGCCACCGTCCATTGTTCTTTTATGCACATGGTTTGAAAATGATCGTCCATCTCTAGTATGGTGATGTAGCACTTATGAGCCACTAATTGATCCCCTCGAACCTCTCCTACTCCGTAATCAGTGGGAAACCTTGTCATTTGCCTGTAGAGATGGAACATAAAGCTTATTAGGCAATTAAAGCCTTTAACTTTGATCTACAAGGGGCTGAAAAATTGAGGAAATTCCAATTGAGTGAGCTAGAAGAGCTTGGGAATGAAGCTTATATGAGCACTCGCAATTATAAAGAAAGGATGAAATTATTTCATGATAAAAGCATTGTGAGGAAAAATTTTGAGAAAAATCAATAAGTCCTTCTCTATGATTCGAGGCTTCATAAATTTCCAGGTAAGTTAAAACCTAAGTGGGATGACCCTTTCATTGTAAGGGAAGTGTTTAACTATGAAGCTGTAGTAGTTGAGAACCCTAGGGATGGTAGGATTTTGGAAGTAAATAGACAAAGGTTAAAACCATTCTTAGGGGGAGTTATACCAAAGGAGGAGACTATGTCACTGGAGATCCCTGCCTATTGGGATGCTACGTGAACTCTAAAAGAGCCTTATGAAGTTGTACCATATTTGTCTTAATTTTCTTTTCTTTTTGTTTTTTTTTTCCTTTTGCCTTTTGTTTTTGTTTTTGTTTTGTTATTATTATATTATTATTATTATTATTATTATTATTATATTTTTTTTATGAGCTAACATTGCTAGTGTGAAAGATATTTCAAAAAATAAAATAAAAAACACCATTTAAATGCTTAAGGTTACTTCTTTCCTTTATACTTGAATTTATTTTGTCTTTGATACATTGAGGACAATGTAATATTTTAGTTGGGGGAAGAGGTCTACACATTTTGCTACACCTTGCATGATTTTTTTCTTTTTTCGTTTTTCTTTTCTTTCTTTTTAGTTGCAACTTTTCAATTCTTAAAAACAAATAAATAAATAAATAAATAAAACCTTGAATTTGAATGCAAAAAAGTTATAAGCTTTATTTTTATATCATGTGATGGAATGAATAATGCTGAGTTGGTTATACTATTTGCTATATTAAGGCTCTTTCATGAAGAGCACAATTGGAAACTTTTGAGCACAATAGCTAGGTTAGTGGATGGTTGGATGTTGGATATGCATGGATCATTAACAAGCTAGATAAAAGCTGAAACTCAACCCATATGGAGAGTTCTTGAGCCTTACTTTTCTTTGTAAGAGTATATCTTTGTTTGAACTCTTAAATTTCTCTCATATGCTTCAATTTTTGTAAAAGATCTCTATATTTTTTGGTTGACTACTAAAAATATTATGGGGAATTATACCATGACCCTACTTATTTTTGTCCTTAGGCATGCTGGTTTATGTGGAATTTCAAGAGATAAGAGCCTAAGACCACCAATTTTTTGTCACTAGCTAAACAAATATTCAGCCTACCTTTACATTAACCATTGTCACCATCATTTGAGCCATGAGAAATACTTCTACAATATCATAAAACATTTTTTTACTTATGGGTATTCTCATGGGGGTTCAGGTTTTGAGCAATTGATGTGTTTAGATACCACCATTGTCTTTCTTTTCTTCAAAAAAAATCAAAAAGAAAAAAAAGAAAAAAAAAAGGAGAAAAAGAAAGAAAAAGAAAGAGGAGACATACATAATCAATCGATAAATCATTGGTGTCTTACACATCTTTCATGTATTTTAGAAGGGTTATATGGTTGAGTAAAAGTTATTTTGATCCAACTAGGTTGTTATCACTATAATTTGGGTTTGGCTTGAATTTTTTGCATTTGATTCATTTACCTCATATTTCAAAGAAAACAGCTTGCTTTTATAAGATTATACTACCACTGAGCTTAAAGTCCTACTTGATCCTAAAGGTGCATGGCTGGTATGTGTTTAGGATAAAAACTAGGGATGAGAATGGTATTAACCTCATGTTTTCAAGAATTCAACATCCTTTCCAAGAGATATTTTTCCGTTTTTTTAGCGGCTGCTTTTGTATACACATGTGATATTCTTAAAACTTCTTCTTTCATTTTTGTTCACATGTGATTTGAAGAGAGAAACCATTACTTCTATGTGTATTCTTTCGGAGTGTTGATGACTTAAGAGAGGTTTTGGAATAGAGGCTCTAATCTAGATTATTCTTAGTCTATGCATGTTTGGAAAAGCCGGTTTGATTGGATGAGTTATGTACACACACACTCCAAAAGTGAAGTTAGTGAAAACTCTTTAATATGATGAATAGTATCCCAACTCAAAATTGAAAGTTCATTTGTATAATATAATGATAAAGCAGACTAACATTTGCTATAGGATTTTTCAAGAAACCTTTGACTTTTGTGGGTAGAGTCACTACAAACCCTCACGAGAGTAAACTCGTCCACTAAGGTGACCTAGGGATTCAAAGACTTGCTGCACATGGGAAGTGTAGTCGTGTAGCCTATAAAAGTGGTTTGTATTTTAGTTTTTTTCACTTGTAGTAGACATGGGTGCTTTGTGGATTGCTAGGGACTAGCAAGATTTAAGTTGGGGGGTGTGATAACGCCTTAAAATGTATACTTGTTATATATTTATGTGGGCGTTATCTCCTTATTACTGTGCTTAATTTGTATAAATTAAGCCATGATTTGCATTAGTCCCTATTATTTATCTTTACATAATTTCTTGAATAAGATGTCATTCATTATATGTAATTTTCTACTTTCAAGAAATCATGTGAGAAAGATGAGTTTACAGGAATTTGTGAGAGAATGGAGGCCAAATTAGAATTAAGTGGAGCTAAAGGACCATACTTTTTTTTTTTTTTTTGATAGGATAAAAGGACCATACTTAAATGTATAACGAGGTGCAGCTGGAGTTCTTGGATTGTCTACCATGATTGGAAGCTTCAAATAAGGAAAAAAAAAAAAATCAAAGAGGCATAATTTGAAAAGGAAAAATCTAATCTGAGCACCGATCAGTATTTTGGGCGTATCTCTCATTTCAAAAGTTCAATTGACACAAGGTTAGATGGGTTAGAACCGTGACTTAAAATATCTACAACTTTTTAGTTTTGAGTTTTTCAATATTTTTAATTTTTGAAGGCGAAATTAACCTACAGGTTACCGCTATAAACTTGGACGGAAATTAAAATAGTAAAAGTTTTATTTTTTGGGGACACTTTAACATTAGGGTTTTGAAGGGAGGCTGGGAGAACAAATTTTGGGCAGAGAAAGCCTTGTATTTTCCTTTCTCTAATGGCAGCCTAAACTCTTTGCTAGGGCTAGGAGTTATGTTTCTTCTATACGGTATGAATATTCATTGTGATTCTTTCTAAGATTTTATCAATGACATATTTGATTTTTCAATTAGATTTCTTTTGATGTATTAGTTCTTCCATTCTTTTAATATGCTCAATCATGTTTTTCTTATTGTTTAGATGAATTTTTAATAGTTTCAAATAGAAAACAGGTTTTAAAGTGAATGAGTTTTCTTGAAAACTTTTCTAACCGCATTATTAATCGAGATTATCATGCGTTCTTAAATTGTCTCAGTTCAACCGAATCATAAATTTTTAATTGTATAAGAACAATCACTTATGAAATATATATTTTCTTAGATCACAAAGAATCTCATATTGATATAGGAAAATACCTCGATGCCCTAGTATTTACATTATTGATTTAAATAAGTTTTTATTATTATTCTTGTTAACAGCCACCAAGCAAAACTATTTTTCTTTTTCACCCAAATTTTTATTTAATTATATTTTCTTTGAATTTACTCTGCTCCTTGTGGTTCAACCTTGGTACTCCGAGAATTATATTGCTACGATCTCCTGCACTTGGGAGTGAGCAAGCACTTCCCTTTTTGGATGAGTTCTTTGATTTGCTCCTCTAGGTTTCTATAGTCTTCAGTGTAATGGCCATGGTCTTTATGGAAGTGGCAGTATTTCCTCTTATCTCACACACTAGGTGATGAGTGCAACGGCTTCGGCCACTTGAGGTGATGGTTATCCTTAATCTGCATCAAAATTTTTATCAACAAACATAACCAAAGGGGTAAATTTTACCGTCTGGGGTGTTTTGTCGTCTCTTTGTTTGTTCCCATTAATCTCTTGACGATCTCCTCTGTCTCTCTTTCGTCCACTCTGGTCTTCTCTTTTTCCCTCTCTCTCTCTCTCGGTGGGCTTATCCTCGTCACCTATCGCTGCTAGAGCATCTTTGACGTTAATGTACTTTTGAGCTTTCAACAGCATTTCTGCCATCGTCTTCTGGGGCTTTCTGCGAGTGTAACCATGAACTCTCTAGATTTCAATTCGGCTTTGAAGGTGTTTAATTGCACTTTGTCATTTGCTTCGTCAATTTCCAAGATTTCTCTTGTGAAACATTTCACATACGACCTTAGGGTCTCCTTTTCTCCTTGCCTGTTGGTGAGTAGATGGTCTACAAGCCTTCTTGGCACTGTCCACCGAAGAAATAGCACACAAAAGAATTTCCTAGTTGTTCAAAGTTGTCAATGGACGATGCTACTAGCTTACTAAACCACACTCGCACTGCTCCCTTGAGAGTGATAGGGAAGGAGCGGCACAGTATCTCGTTCGGGGGCTGTTGCAGACTCAAAGTCATTGTGAAGGGCGAGTCCGTCCTTCTGACCATCCCATCCAAGTTTCAATCCGTCTTCTCCCTTATTGCACTTCTCAACTCATCCATCTTTCTCCTCATTTCCCTGAGGAGGTCTAAATTTGCTTCTTCAGGGGTATTCAGTCGTTGCTGATCATTACTTTTGTGGCTATTTTCATTGTCATTGCAATTAGTCCCAGAACAATTCTCCTCTTGCTGAAGTTGCAACCTCATCTCCTAGTTCTATCTTGTAAGCTCCTCTATATTGGTTGTGAGTGTTTGGATTTGTAGGGCTAGTGCTGCAGAATCTTGTGGCGTGCTAGACTCCATTTGAACTTTAGGATTGAATGGAACTGCACTTTCGGGACAAAGTATGAAATTGTTGTTCCCATAGACAGCGCCAAACTTATGATGCCAAAATCATCAGTTAATCAGGTTCGTCCAGATGAGTTAGCATGGGCTCATCCTCGTTCCTACAAGGTTAAGAATAGAGTCTTCCCTGAGTGGTTACCAGTGTGGTGCCGGCCACGGAGTCTCCAATGACAAAGTCAGTGAATAGAACTTGAGTAACAAAGAGAACTTAGTTGTGAGAGTAAGAATGAGTAGAGTGTGTGTATGTACCCCCTCCTCACAGATTTGTAGGTTTGTATATATAGAGGCTTTTTCCAGTAGTCATTGCTCTTCTTAAATGGTAAATTAAAGCCCGCTTAGGTAACATCTTGGGTCTTCAACTTGGTCTTTATGAAGGTCCCAAAAGTCTCTTTGTTGATATATAACCGCCAGGGTATTGAAAGGTGGCTTTCATGGTGTCCTGTCCTCGTTCAAGTTGGCTCTCTTGGACAAGGGTAATTATTCTGTCCCTCAAATTATATTTAAAAAAAAATTGAAATAATTTTTATGAGAAATATAAAATGTTATAACAAAAACCAGTTACTTTTTTTTCCCTATAAAATGTTTTAAAAAATATTTCTTAAACCAATGTCATTCGTAACTTTTCCTAAAGAAAAAATAAGAAGGAAACCATTGATGCAATCATCTCCTCTCCCTCTCCTTTCCCCATCCCCTCCGATGTGGTCAATGTGTTATGGTGTCCAGCCCTTTTATCATGCTTTGAATTTTACAAATCCTTTGCCAATTTATTTATTTATTTGCTCTAGTTCGGCCCTAGATTTCAAGTTCTAGGTCTATAGCTCTTATTATCGATGATTAGCGTTTGAACATGGGTTTTTGTAGAAAAGGGTAATTTCGTTTCAGCAGAACCCATATTGAGAATAGATTAGATTTTGAATTGGGTATTTGTCAAAGCGAACAAAAAAAATCATATATATATTTTTGCACTGTGTGAGGGGGACTGATTTGAAGTCCGACCCTTCATCAATTTGTGTCAATTCGCAATTTGGTGGTGGTTCTAGAAGTTGGGTTGGGGAGTAAATTACCCTTGTGGAAATGAAGTTATTGGTAACTGGCTCAAGCTTGGCTTTGATATAGGGAGATTTAAAATTTGGTAGTTGTGTCAATTATTTTCGTTGTGTAGTTGTGGGTTTACCTAAGATGAAATGATTTGTTTACTTTTTAGTTTTTACTAGTCTCTTAACTATAGTGTTTATAATAAAATTTTCTAGAGTCTCTGCTAATTTAAACATCTTGTTTGTTTGGATGGAAATTTTTGTGTGAAAATAGTTTCTTTTACATTTTCCTCTATTTGATCGTATCATAAATAATAAATCAAAATAAAACTATTATTGATAAAAAAAAAAAGAAAAAGTTATGAAAAATCATATGAAAATATGACTTTTTTTTTTGAAAGATTGCTTTCTTCTAAAATTATCATCAAGAAAAAAAAAATCATCTCAAATTTCAAGTCACGCTAAAAAAAAGGTTAAAAGGTAATATAGAAATTATTAAAAATAATTTATTTCATTCTAAGGTTATTATCAAACATAAAAAAAAAAAAAGAAGATAATTTAAAATATATATTTTAAAACATTAATGTGGAATAACACTTCCCCCTAATGTGATATAATGATCATATATAGGCCTATATGACATCAAAGCATCATGAAAATAATGAAATAGGTCCGCTAGCATATCTAATATTATATATAAAAGCAGAAGTCTTTAAGAAAGTATTGTCACGTTAGGAAAAAAGGCTGTATACAATTTATTTTTTAAGATACTGCACGGTGCGTTAGTTGAGGCGTATACATATCTAATACTATATATGAAGAACCTCTATTTTAGTAAACAAAAATTGTAAAAATAAATTCGAAGCTAAAATTCTTCTATCCTTGATTCTAGGGAAGATTAGAAGTGTTCCATTATCCTGGTTGGAGAATAAGTTATAAGAATTTAATTTTTTGTTTTTTTTTTTTTTTTGAGGGTCGAATTTAATTTTTTGTTTTAATTCATTGAGGATGAATCCTGTCTATAATCTTCAATCAACGTTCTATTAATCTTTTCCTTTCTTGGTAAGAAATACTGTTATAGTGTTATATATATATATATACACACGCGCACACACTCAATATCAACGGCATGGCCAGGCCAATTCCTGTCATCTGAGCTAAGGCCTAATAGCAAGTTTTCTTCAACCCCGGTAGAAACAAGTTGGGCTTTCATCATAGTTACTAATTCCCATGTGGGCCCACGTCTAAACTGTTTAGTATTCTTTCTCTCTTTTGGATTTCGTAAGTTGCATACCACATTAGACCCATTAAAAGAAAAAAAAAATTCAAACACAGTGTTGGCGCATTATTTTATTTTTACAAAATATAAATTCTATTCTAATATAATCTTCTAAAATATACATGGGTGAAGTTTCATCTTGAAGACTTAAATCTCAAGCATTACTCTCTCCACTGTACAAGAATTTTTTATTTATAAAGTGACCATCACATTAAAAATATGCGATTGTATACGCATAATTAGCTGGATACGAATTCTAATCTATTATTATAAAGTGTTTTTTAATTAAATTTTTTTTTAAAAATCGTCTTCACCAAAAAGTAATTACTATTTTGATATGATAAAGAACCATTATGAACACAATATGTAGAATTAAGTGCTAATTAAGATCCCGAAATTTTCTGTTTTTCAAGATCTAACTGGCCAAACATTTGCATAGGCAAATTTCTGCTTGTGAACTAGATTCATGAGCTTGCTCCTTTAACCAAGGACCCACACCCTTTTTTTTCCACCCCAGAGAGAGAGAGAGAGAGAGAGAGAGATGGGATTCTCTCATCACGTGAGGCCTGAACACTTTTTGGCTGTCCTAGCACGTGATCTTATTTACTTATTTCCCAATTTTAGCTGAATGATCTTTATTTATCCTTGGCACTTCAAAGTAGATATCTTTAATTGCATCTAATCTATTCTCTCAATACTTTTTCACTTTTCATGAGCAGCTTCCATAGGGAGCAACAGTGGGGCAGGAGTGGACAAATCATGGTATGTGAATGTGAATATGGACCTTCCTTCCTATATACAAAAATTTGGGACCCTCTTTGTATAATAGGGATTAGGGAGCGTGCGTGGATGGGGTCGACTACCTTCACGTGACCACCTTCTGTTGTCTCTCATGTCATGCGTACGCACATAACCTCATAATTCCACCCCTTCTCTCCCTCAACTCAAGTCCTTGTCCACCATAAAAGAAGAAATGAATGGCATCCTTGAGAGGAATAAAGAAAAAGTCAAAATATAAAGAGGAAAAAAAAAAGGTTTATTTAATTGTCTTTGTGATCTTAATATTTCTACTCGTTAATGATATAAAGACAATGTGGACTTTAATTTCTGATGTTGTCACGTTACAGAAAAGATAAAGTACTAATCCAAAGAAATCACCTTCACGTGGCTGAAAAGAAATGAAAGAAATTAGCTAAACCAGTTATCTCATCCCTAAGGACATTATTAGGATTGAGATTAAACACCTTTGCATGACACTGTTATTGTTTCTTAGATATATTCTTGTGTTAGTTCCGTGTCTTTTTTTTTTTTTTTTTTTACCTTATCACTTTTTGGTGAGATATGGCTAACTAAGGAATTTAATATGGCTAGCTTGGTGTAACTTTTAACCAATATTACACTACTCAATATTTTTTAATTGAATGCAAACTTTAACAAATCTATCGTTGGATTACATTATTTTCGTGCATCCTCCATGTTTACAAAATTTCGAGATGATTAAATATCAATAGTTATATCATCTTTTAAATTCAAGTTTTTGTAATTTAAAATAATACATAAAATATGAGCTTATAGATCAAATAGAAAATAATAACGAATTAGCATGAATATTGGTATATATGTTAAGAACATATAAAACATGTAATCCAACGGTGAAAATTTTAAAATACGAAACGTTGCTTAAAGTTATAACATGTAACGTGAACCAAACCTCTACATATAATAGATTGGATTCAAATTACACCTAGTGTAACTCTAAGTAATATTACACCATCCAATAACTTGTTATAGAATTTATATTTTGAAAACTCCACCGTTGGATTAAATGTTCTATATGTTCTAAAACTGCATGCCAAGTTTCATATCAATCGGATGTTATTCACTATTCGATCCATAAACTCATCTTTTATGCATTATTTTAAACTACAAAAACTTGAATTTATATAATTGATGGATGAAATGACTAATGATTTTTGATCACCTTAAAATTTTGCAAGTATAGAGAATAAAAAAAAGATAATGTAATCCAATGGTCGATTTGTCAAAATTCACATCCAATTAAAAAATATTGATTGATGTAATATTTCTTAGAGTTACACTAGGTGTAACTTGAACCCAACCTATATATATCCTATTACTTAAAAAAAAAAACATAAAAGTTATATTTTCATAAATTTATAAATATTTTAATATCAATCTAATTAATTCACTTAAACTACTATTATTTTAAGAGTTCGAATTTAGTAAGAATTGGGTATAACATTGTTTAAAGTGTGTAACTTGAACCTAACCCATACATACATACATATATATATATATATATATATATATATATATATATTACTTAAAAAAAGGTTATATTTGCATACATATTTTAATATCAATCTAATTAATTCACTTAAACTATTATTATTTTGAGAGTTCGAATTTGGTAAGGATGGGATGTAAAACTCAATATTTGAAGAGATTATCACATCAACATTTACTTAAAATTTAATACATCTTACCACACCTAACAACATCTCAATAAGCTCCTAATTTGGTTGGATGTATATATGAGTATTAGAATTAATTGGGTGTGGGTGTGGGTGTGGTTGTGGTTGTGGTTGTGCTTATTCTTAACTATGTAATAAGATAATATGTCATATTGAGATTGGTGGGGTAAACACATGAGTTTTACACCACTGTGGGGGGTAAAAGCTCTTGAATAAACATTTGGGCTTTGGACCTAGTTGGCTAGTACCCGTTTGTTTTGGTCAAGACCTTTAGGCCCACAAGTCAGTCTGCATTGTAAAGGTCCGAGGAGTTGTCTGAGGAGGAATGTCTCTTCGGACAGGCTCGGCAATGACCCTAGGACTTGCTAAAAAGGTTAGAGGCAAGATTCTAGAAAAACTGAAGGGTAAGAGGGTAATCCAAGCACCCTTTAGAAGCAAGAATATGTGAGAAATATCTGAGAAAAAAGCTACTATCACCACATTAAAGACCCTGCATCTATTTCTTTAGTCGCATTAATGGTGAAATGACCTCTGAACAGTAGAATTCAACTTTCTTGCTATTGTTTGAAGACTTCAAGAAGGTGGCGGATGGGACAAGTATCTAAGGGGAAGATTTGTACGACACGTAGATGAACCAGTGAGGAAGAAGAAGTATATAAGGAGACGAGAGAGGAAAGAGAGGGGGATCTGCACTTTCTGTCAAGAAAAAATAAGAATTAAGAATTGTAAACTTTGTCATAGAAAGAGAATATATATGCAAATCGTCATTGACTTACGTCCGAGGAGGTCCCTTTGTTATACTCGTTTATCATTTGCACAGATTGTGGCTCTCTATCCTGCTAATCGAACTTCCAACATCCCGAACCTAGACTTCCAAATTCATACTCTACAAATTTAATTGTATAAAGCTTATTGGGCCTGAGCCCAACACTTGTTTTTGGGTTCAGGTACAATTGTGTGCTTACAACCACATCCTCACAGAATTTAATATCTTATTTTAATTAAACTACTAATTAATTCTCTTAAATTATGGTATAACGATATAACTTGATTTTACTCACTCTCTATATTTCTTTTTGTAACATTTTTTTAGAATACTAAGTATTTTAGCACATACAAACAGGAAAATGAGAGAAGGTATTAAAAAAACTGACAATAATATATATTTAAAATGACCTAATTCTTGAATGCACAGCACAATAACAAACTAGGCTTAATTGTTCAAAAAAAAAAAAAAAACCAGGTTTAATTACGTTATGACATGAGAGCTGGCCCTCTTTCCATCTTCAATTCCATGATTTATAAAATTATAATATACTTATTATGATTAAAAATAATTAATTAGCACTGGGTTTCAAAAAGTACAGATAAGTGACAGGTATTTTTTATGGTCCATTAATATGCCCTACGTCCAATGTTAGCTATTATTAAGGGTTGTTGAATACGGTCCCACCAATTACTCCTCCCAAATTGATTGGGAATACGTTGTTAACGTTTCTTACTTTTCTTTTATAAAAGATACGAGGTTATTTATTATTATTATTATTATTTTTTGTTGGTGGGAGAAACGATAGGAGAGAATCAATCATGACAGCCTTATCTAAAATGACTATATATACTGATAACAAAATGACAACATATATTAGCTCTTCGCAGTTGAGGAACTAACATCTGAGAAATATAAAGTAGCCTATAAGATATGGATGATACGGTCAATAGATTTGTTCGACCAAAAAAGCTCCAAATTTCATTTACCAGAGTGTTGAGGACCAAAATTTCACAAGAAAGTATGAGAAGGAAAGACCATGGGCCTTAATAAAAAAAATGCCCAATTCATGAAGTTAAGAAAGACCATGAAAGGTAAAAGTCCCAAAAAGAAGAAAAAAAAAGAAAGGAGGAGTTCGGTTAGAGGGCATGCAGCAAGGATCTCGGCCAGAGAATATGCAACAAAAAGAGTATCAAGGCCCTAGGACCTTGAAGTGTCATTTTGAACCTTGAGAAGAGGACTTTGGCTAGCACATGGGAAAACCAAGATGTATGTTTAGATTTCCAGCAAAAAAGCCATTAAAAATCCAATAAAATAGGTATTTTCTTTGTAACCTATGGTCCAAACCCATGGGGTCCTGAGTGAATAGTATAGGAGAAGTGGTTTAATCGGTAGAGGAGTGATTTTTGGTGAAATGAGGATCCCAAAACTTTTCCTTAGTTCATATATTTGTTTGAATGCATGAACTAATGGGAAATTCAATTCCCCTATGTGCATGACACCTCCCCCACAATTTTCTCTCAATTGTCATTTTCAGCTAAAGCTATCATCAAGTATAGTGAGCAGCCCACCTACTCATTTGACTTTCTAAGAATGAATCTTTCATTTATAGCTAAAGCCAAATGCCCATTTTGAATTATAATTGCCTAAATAAGCTAAACTTCTACCCAATGCACCTTTTTAAGTTCTAGAGGACATGGTTTTACCTAACAGGCCAGAGACATCCTCACTCGGGGTATCAGACCAAGTCCACTATAAAAGAAACACTAAGGCATAGCAGGCAGGAGGGCGAGAAAAATGAGGATTCAGAGGGATAGTTTAGGGGTTAAAAAGATATATTTTTAGAGCCTTATAGCCCAGCAAGGAAGAAATAAAGAAACAAAATAAGAGAGCCAAGGTGGAGGAATTTGTTCTATATCTTTAAGATCATTCAAAATATCACTTAGCCTCCAAAGAAATATATGCCAAAACATGCACACATCAAATATCGCTCTTTCCCACAAAAATTCTCCTCACTTAACTATCTTGGAAGGCAATGTCCAAACAAAGCCACTTGGACTCGAGTTCCAAATCTCACAAGTCTTGTGCAAAAACACTAAGTCTGTGAGAATTAGGGTCAGGATCCTCATGGCTGAATCATTCTCATGAAATTTATTTACATATATGTATATGTATTAAAATGCATATCCTAATCTAAGAAACTAACAAGTATTTGAAGATATGTGTATTGTATAATGTGTTCTTATGCATGACCTATAGAGATAAAGGGAAATGACAAAACTCTATTGCATAATAAGTATGGAGAAAGACCATATAGTTCAGAGAATCAGTATTCTTAGTTCTTACAAGCCTAATACCCCTAGGAACCACGACATTACGTCCAGGGTACCACGATATTACGCTCAGGGTACCAAGTGAAGGAATTCTTATAAATGTTCACACAATAAAAGATAAGTTTCAAATACTCTATTTCAATTTCCTTCTCATAGTGAATATTATGAATACTTATTTTACTTATTTTGTAAGAGTAAAGGATCATTTTATGACGCTAAAACACTTATAATGGTATTTTATTGTTTAGGAGGAATTGCATTTTTTGTCTTAAGGAGATTTATGTGACTTGCGCACAACTTAGTTCATAATTAACCCTCATTTAACTGCGTTGAATCAAACCTAGTCCACCAAACAACAAGTAAAGGGCCCAAGATCCTTGTTTTTACTTAGGCATGGGTACTGTCCAAAAAAGGACTTTCACACATAGTTAATGAGATTTTCAGAATGTCTCGTAGATAAAACATAAAAGGTGCATCACTATAGTCAAATATAAGAAAATGGATAGAGGAGATGGATCTAAATCCATTTAAAATACATAAATGTGTATAGTTTGTAAGCGCACAATTGCACCTGGCCCCAAGAACAGTTATGGGCTCAGGCCCAATGAGCCTTAAACAATACGAATTTGTAGAGTGTGGGCTTGAAACCCAGGTTAGAAGAGTTTAAAGGGTTCTAGGGCAAGTCAAAGATTATCAGTGCGTAAAACAACAAGGAATATTGCAACTCAACCTCCTCGGACGTAAGCCGAGGATTGTTCTTATATTATCTTTGTTTTCCTTCTTTCTCTTTTGATTACCAAAAAAAATGGGAGTCCCTTTTTCTGTTCCGGGTCTTTCCTTAAATACTCATCTTTTTAATCCCTAATACACGTGTTGCCCTGTCTCCCCCTTAGCCTAGATATTTCTTTTCTCAGTGCCTTTGAATAGTAACCAGAAGTTTCCCTTCCACTATTCAGATGTCACTTCCTCATTAATGCGGCTAAGGTAGTAGGTGAAGGGTCTTTAATGTGGAGGCAGCAGCCTTTAGTACTTTTTAACACCGGAGCTTCTAGGACATCCAGGGGTTCACCCCTCTTAACCGTTGGTCTCCATCATGTCGTTTATGTGCTGTTATGATAACGTTACTGATTCTTCTATGCCCATCTGAGAGTAAAATCAACCTCGGATTGGGCCTCGGGTCCTCGGCACATGAGCAGGCCCGCGGCACTACAAGATTTACAAATCAAGGACAGGTCGGCCTTACTTAGAGTGGCCCAAAAGCCCATATACCTGTTAGGACCTTTTTACTCCCCACATAGTTAATAAAATATATATATTATTTTCTTCTTTCTTTATTTTTTTTGTTGTTTTTCTTTTTAATCAATATATAATTTTGAGTTTCGAATTTTAGTTCAATTTGGAATAGCAAGTGTTTTTTTCCTGAGATAATTAGGCAACCCTAGCAAGTATTATAAAATTTTAACCCCAATCACAGCTACGTTTAGGCTATGCTAACAATTAAGTCCAATTTGCATGTGATTAACCAATTAACTTGAGCATAGATAAAAGCATATAAAAACACAATTGAAAACCCACACACAGAGTCAAAAGTCAACCATAACACAAGGATGTATTAAAATTTAAAACCCAATTACACCTAGGTTTATGCTATGCTAATAATTAAGTCCAATTTGTATGTGATTAACCAATTAACTTGAGCATAGATAAAAGCATGTGAAAACACAATTGAAAACCCACAAAAAAGTCAAAAGTCAACTGTAAAACAAGGATGTATTAAAATTTAAAACCCAAGTATTGGGCATAAAAGCCTCTTCACGGCCTCATCACAAAAAATGACCTACTAGGGATGTGTTTAGATATTGTTTTTTTGGTTGAAAACTGAAAATTTATTGCTGAAAATACTATAACAAAATAATTTTTAAAGGTATGAATAGTATTGTGAGATCCAAATTTACTTAGAAATTTGTGAAAAAGTGAGTTTGGTGGTACGTAAACAGTATCACCGGACTCCACTAAAAAAATGTTGAATGCACGGATTAGGCAAAAAACCCAATTCAAACGCACGCTAGAATAGATAGTTGCAGTACATAACACTCAGAAAACCCTTTACGTCAAGTAGAATATAATATCTATGTATTCAAGCCTTTTAATTTCTTGCTAGCAACTGAGTCCACAAGTCTTTTCTCCACTCTAACTCTAAACCCACAATTGTGCTCCAATTGCAACTTCAAGCCTTAGGCTCCAATGCTTTCCAAACACCAATTTACACTCACAACTCTTGAGGTAGTGAAGAATGTGACAGTATCAATCTCCTCTCATTGTACATGGCTATGTTTAGATGAAGAATGTAGAGAAAAATTGGTTTTTGCTCCAGGGTTTATCTTGGCTCTCTAAGTCTTCAATTAGGAGTTTTTGGTTTTGAAAAATCATGGGAAATGAGGCTTAAATAGATGAGCAAAAGGCTGACAATGTAGAGAAATTTGTAACTAATTTCTCTAAGGTTTTGATGATTTCGCTCATCTTCTCAAAATGTTCAGTGAATTTGCTATGATCACTACTTTTCAAAATTCAAATTAGTCTAACACCTCAATTTTGTTAGGGCAAAAATCTTCAACTTGCAATTCTAAATTTCAATTTCACACATTCTGTTACATACAAGTTTACACTTTACACACACTCATAAAATGAAAATAAAATTGTAACTTCAAGTCATGATTTTCAAGATCGCAACTTGAGGTTACAATTTTAGTGTATTTTATGAGTATGTGTAAACTTGTGTGTATAATAAAGTAATAAACACCACTAGTACACCTATTGTCCTATTATAAATTCCTTCACACGTAAATATAAATGGAAGATTGTAATCAAACTTCCTGCATTAGATTTTTATAAAAAGATCGCAACTTAATTAAATGTATGTTTTCCATCTTTAATTTGGTTCTCCATTTTGGATTTTTCATTTTAATTGCTATAAATGGAAGATAATTACCAACCACATAGCTATAATAGCCCCTACTTTCCTACTAGATTCTGAAGATGATAGCATAATAATAAGCCCCAAAAGGGGTTCCTCTTTGCAATTTGATGCATATAAACTTACTTAAGATGTGGTTCTGCCTACGTAAATTTATGGTAAAGCTTTAGAGTGGAAGTAATGATGAAGAAGTGGCTTAAGGGTCCTTCTCATATCTATTTATGTATAAGTTGGAAAGGCTGAAGGGGACCATCTAGCTAGTGATAATAACCATCCTCTCTTAACAATTACATCATCAAGCACTAGCAGCAACATCCTTGTGGTTCTTACTTTTGCCTCAGTGAAGGTGGAATCCTGTCTTCTAGTTCTGCCTTCCAGCCAATTTCTTTTTCTCTTACATTATCCTAAATGTCATTTTATAAGGTCCATGCTGTTGACATAGCCTAAGATCACTGTTGCTTTCCAATTAGATTTTTCTTGGAACTTTGGAACCTCCTTATGCACCTTAAATTAGCCTTGTAGCGACAACAAGACACCAAGAGAATAATGGTGTTCAAATTTTAAAGGCTATATAATTTCGCCTGTCCGCTAAACAGGATTTGGCATTCATATCCAAATATACTCACCATATTGAATTTTACATACAATATGATATGGTTTAGTGTTTTTACTTTTTAGTGACTGGTCATAAAAAATTTCACAGTTCACACATGTTAACATTTGGCTATTGAAGTCTGCTCTGTACAAAAACAACAATGTCGATGTCGGATGACATAAATACGTTTCACATGAATTTACTTGTCTCACAAATATTTACATAGATATAAACATGATGAAGATGATTAATTGCTGCCATAAAATGTAATAGAACGACACAAACATTGTGAGTGAATAAAAAAAAAAGAACAAATAAGAAAAACACGAGTACACTTCAAATACAATGAGATGAAATGGAAATGATGCTACATGAAATTGCAGAGAAGTCCCATTGCATTGAAGTCGTGGGGTCATGTTCACACCTTGTTGAGAGTTTCTAATTTCAGCTATGACCCATCCAGTAGGTTCCACCTATTTTGAGGACAGCCAAATTGTGTGGACTTTAGCCAACTTATAGATAAATGTTTTGATATTGTCTAATAGTTTGTCAAATCCAGCTTCCATTGACGGAGAGAATTCAGGAATTAAAAAGAATTACCACCTATTATGTAACTCATAGTCCAATTTGCTATGAGAAAATAAAGAAGAAAAAAGCGTACTAAAGCAATTATGAAACTGTGTGGGTAAAATGAAAATAGACAGGAAAAACAGAACACCACGAACTTACATGGAACCATAAAAAGAGAAACAAAAAACCATGACATTGTCGAGCATCCAAAAACACAAGCTTTTTGAGGGTCCAACCATGTGTTGTGGTACCGGTTCGATAGGTTGCAACAAGATAGAAACGTTACATTAAAGGACTACCCCACAAAGTAGGACCACCCCTAGAAAAATAGGCCTCAGAAGCTAAATTGGAATTTAGGTTGGGGACCCCAATTGAGAGCAGTTAGGTTGGCAGTTGGGGTTTGCCAAGGTGGGACTCCTATCGTGGGAGTCCTCTCTAGTCTCAAGTTGTGACTCATATTGACAGACACAGTGCTTCCCCAATTGTAATACATGTGTAGTAGTGTTATTGTATGGGTTTGTTGTGACTCAAGGTGAGACTAAATTTTACCAATAATTGTATTTCATATATTAGTGGTGATAGTTAGGCATTGTGTACACGGTATAAGACACAACTGAAAATACGTTTTGTAACATAGAAAGTGTGTGTAACATTAATTAGCATTCATGTGATTTGAAAGACATAGTGCCTTAACAATTGTATGGTGTATTGGTGATTTTTCTGGTACTACATATTTATATGCAGACGCACGCTTTAGATTCACGTGGACTTGTGATTGACCATAGTTAAACCAAGCTTACCTCACGCCCAACCCATGACCAGCTTTAAAGCCAAGTAAACAGAGACAGAAAGCAACGTCTATCACCCTCCATTGTAAGCATTGCCTCATTTCTCTTCCACGTACCGTTATGCCATACCTTCCTCATCTAACTTAAAAATCTCCTAGGACCCAATAAAAGAAAAAGAGTTAGGAACCTTAAAATGATACCTTGTAAAGGCAGTCAAAAAATTTTCAGGATTGCAAATGTCAAAATTGTTCAGGGGTACTATAGTATCTGCAAAATTGTTCAGGGGTACTATAGTGTCTCCAAAATTGTACCTTCCCTAACCTACTTAGAACATTGATTTGGAAGATACCGTGATAGTCATGTTTGTTTGGAATTTGGAGATATTTCTTTCTACATTTTTACTTTCGTAGTTTGAATAGAGATATCTTGTTTTCCACTTCACATAAATTACCAAACGGCAGTTGCATTAGTTACTCATACCTGTATTTTATCGTGTGTATAGTATGATTAAATTGATTTTACTTACAGCAAAGATAATAAGACATCAAACTTTTATTTTATTTATTAATATCTTATACTTCGTGTCAAAACTAACGTAATATGAAATTAACAGAATATCAAATTGGGCTTAACATTAATTTTTTTGTATTGCAGATGGTTTTAACTTTAAGTTTAATTTGGGCAAAAAATTTCTTCAGCAATGATGGTATGGTCAATGGTGACAACTATGCACTCCTCACTTTACAAGTAGAAGTGCTTATGAGGTATGTGAGATAATGACCAAGTTCAAATCTCGAAGAGGAGCTTCATACACATACACATAGACATTTTAGATCAGACTATAATAGAATTCGATTTATTTCCAAAAAAAAAAAAAAAAAGATGGAATGGTGTAGTAATAAGCATTTTAACCCATATTATTAGGACTCCCATGGAATATAATGGAAAATTCCTTTTCTATTAGACAAGTCTTTGAATTTTTTTGAAATTATGTTGTTAAATTTGACAAAAATACTAACCTCAATAGATAAAGTTCCTTGTTACCGATAGTAAACATTGCTTTGTTTTAAAATTTAGAGTAACATTGTAATTACACAATAGTAGAGAGAAAAAAAAAATGCAATGACCCCTTTAATTTGTCTATAAATCAAATTAATGTACAGGGTCAAAAATAAACGCACCATATTTTAAATAAACATCTAGTTAAGCATTATATAGTGTAAATAGTAAATTACTCCATAATAAATTAATCCGAAAGATGACTTGAACCAATAGCTTGAAAAAGATAACAATTACCCAAGTCAAATGTGTTTTAAACTGTTTTAAGGAAAAAAAAAAAAATCATTGGTGAAATTTCAATGTCAAATAAATGCAAAACATCTATTTCTTGCTCTGCCGACCATCCATCAATCTGACCTCGACATTATTGTTACTCCAAACACTGGACCAGATTCTGAGGAGTTATATGTAAATCCCAATACCATTTTTCTTTATTTTTTAGTTGAATAGGTCAATTCATAAACCACATAATCTTCCTCCCAAAACCTAATGAGGTGTGTTATACTGGTATCATGCCCGTGATGCCACTATTCAGATACCATTAGTAATGACAAAAAGTTCAATTCTTTCTAATCTTTTGCTTTAAATTATTAGAATGTTCATCATGATTTTTTTTTCTTATCAACTTTCTCATTCAAAATTGTGACTAATTGTGTAATTTTGTGTTGGGATCGAGACCCTTCAAAGTAGAAAGAATCCAATGCTGTCCCTCCTATGTATATATAGTATACACAGCTCTTCAATCACTAATGTATTAGTCCAAAATTATTAAATGGAAACCATATTTCCATATTAGAAAAATACTACATGACAATAAAAGCTTACATAATTCTCTTGAAACTATAGACGCTAAAATGGAATTCTTTTGGTTAAAATGTCATTTTCGAAAGATCAAGAAAATCAAAGGGTATATAGTATATATACTTAAAATGTAATTACTGACCGTTGGGGTTGGCTTACACTCTCTCTCAAAGCCACCGACACTCAAACTTCTCTGCCGGCGCCAAGTCCCAACCAAGAAATAATGAAAATACTATATTGTCCCCCAATATTTAAAAATCTCAACCAAATCGTAGAATGGTTAAATTAATGGTGGCAACTACCTAAAATAAATAAATTCTCATTCTTTACCAATGTAGTCAGAAATATCATACATTTATACTAGATTCCAACAGACCCAGATGAAAAAAAAATAATGTACTAATGAGCAATTATGCTATGAACCTAACTTTAACAGGGTTAATTCAACTCTAAAATCAATGCGAGCTAGTATATGTAATGCATTATTTCAATCTATAAAGTGCATGTTTCACATTGATTGTGACAGTCTCTTCAATTCTACAACTTAACTGCATATGGAGGAAATAATAGAATTGCTGTTGCTTACATTACAATGCGCAACTGTGGTAGCCTGGGCGAAAAAAGGGCCCTTTATTAAATCACTGGTCCAAATATACCATCTTGTAAAAGTGAATGAAAATACAAGAAAAAATACATTGCTTCCGAGGCCAACATACACCGAAGATTCCCATTTGAATGACAATGACACATTCACACAAACCCAATCATTCTATAAGGGGCCAACAATGCAAGGTCAAAATCCATTTAACTACTTGGATAATGCACGTAATATGCTCACACGCAATGTGAAAATGTAAATATTTTTCTACACCAACTCTTCTAGCCTACCAAGAATCTAGTCAATAAGAATGACTGATAATGAACATGGTATTGCTATGTTAAAAAAAACAGAGAAAAAAAAAAAAGGAAAGCAACTAATGATTTTGCCTAATATTTTTAGATATGAGTAAAAAAAATCACACAATTGTTATCTTTTCCATGTAATAAATTAATAATTTGGCAAGTTCAAAAAATTTCTACCACCTTTGTCCTTAGTTCCAACTTCATAATACGTGAGACAAAATCAAAGTTCATTTCAACGGATTTAACTTTATTTATGTGAGTTCTAATTAGTTTAATTAATAAATTTTTTTGATAGTTAAATAAGAGATGTAAAGTTCAATTCTGCATATACCAAAAACTGATTTAATGATAAAAAACTATCATTAAGAGCGAACTCTACAAGTTAAAACTCTTTAAAAAAAAAAACTTTATTTATATGGTATTAAGAAAGTTATTCACTTATGTACATTTTTTAAATACAATTATAATTTTTTAAGGTAAAATAATTTGACAACAAATAAACCCAAATGGTAATCAATTTTATTTTATTTTAATGGCAATGAAATCCAGTTGATAAACAAAAAAAAGTATGCTTCGTTGGAATTTAACTAAAAAGGAAAAAAAAAAAAAAAAAAGCTGACAACACAGAATACCTATTAAAGAAAAACATTAGAGAAAAATACAAGGGCATGTATGTCCAAACGGATAAATAATCATACTTACTGTTCCCTTGACCATATACAGACAACACTAAATTACCAACCTTTACCTAATCCTCATTTTTTTAACTAGTTAACTAATCAATTAATAATCTATGAGAAGCTTCTCCTTCAATTTTAAATTATTTTTTCACTTTTCAAAATATAAAAAAAGAAAAAAGAAAAAGAAGAAGAAGAAGAAGAAAAAAAAAACCAAGTGTCATCTTTCTTTGTAAAAGACTGTTACAAAGATATAAATGCTACTACTTACTACTTTCTCAGATCTGTTTGTTTTCCCAACTTGCTCCGAGTTCTTTTTTCTTGCACTGAAAACAGATTCCAGAACTCGGTTTTGTTTGGTTTTTACTGAGTGAGTTGAACTCGGCATTGGATCCGCTTCCACTGTCTGTGTCAACTCGCTGCTCTCTGTGTTGCTGCTTTTTCCAATGAGCTAAGGTTGCTGAGCTCCACCGTTCGGTTTCGCTTGCATTTGAATCGCGAATTGTGATGTGCCGAAGAGTGCTACCGGAGCTCCGGTGAGCCTCGGAGGTATCCGGTCAAAGTCCCGGTGGAGCTCCGGCCGAGCTCGGATTATGGTTACTAAGACTTGGAACTGAAACAGAGGTAAAATGTTCAAGTCAGCGAGGTGGAGGAGCGAGAGGAACAAGATCAAAGCAGTTTTCAAATTGCAGTTTCATGCAACGCAGGTAATTCTATCAAATTTTTTTATCGTAATATATTTTTTAAAAATTTAATATAAATTTTTTTTTTTTTTGTCGGTTTCAAAATTTTGAGTCCAATTCTATTGAATTTTGTTAGAACCGGATTGTTTTTTTTTTTTGGGTACTACTAGTGAAGATATTAGTTGAATTTGCCTCTGTTTGGTTGCCGAGAAAATGTAGGAAAAGAAAATGAAATAAAATGAGTTTTAACTTTACCGAAATTTCGAAACAAAAACAGGAAGCAAGAAAGAAAAAGTCTAAGAATTCTCTTTCCTTTTAACTTTCCTGTAATTCTTTGGAATTAAAGAATGGAATGTGAATGTGAATAGGCAATGTGGTGAGAATTAATAAGAGCAGTAAAGAGAGTGAGGTTTTGTGATTTCAGGTGTCATATCTTGGTGCGGATTCATTGACATTATCTTTGATTCCTGCCGATGTGGGAAAGCCAACTGTGAAATCAGAGAGAGCTACCGTTCGGAACGGGACGTATCAATGGGAAACTCCGGTCTACGAGACAGTGAAATTCAATCGGGAGCCTAGGACTGGGAAGATCAATGAGAGAATCTACCAAATCCTTGTCTCAAATGTATGAAATAGAAAAACCAAGTTATTTCCAAGTTTTGATAAGTTGAGTCATTGTGTGAGAGATTTTAAGATTGTAATTTTGTTTGGTGGGGTTTGTGTTTTTGTAGGGATCATCGAAAGCGGGTGCTATTGGGGAAGTTTCTATTGATTTTGCTGAATATGCTGAGGCAACAAAGCCTTCCTCTGTTTCTCTTCCCCTTACGAATTCGAATACAAATTCAAATGCAGTTTTACATGTTAGTTCTCTCTTTCATTTGAATTCAAATCCTTTAGAGCTTTTTTTGCTAGTTCTCATTATTCATGGTTGCTTGGAGTGTTGAATTCAACTTGTGATTCTGTTTTTCAATAGGTATTAATTCAGAGGTTGCAGGAAAATGCTGATCAAAGGTATAAAATAATTGTACTCAGATTCTTTTCTCTTTCAAGATTGTGGAATTTGTTTTGATAACTATTTATTGTGAGTTTACCGTTGTTGAATAATGACATTTTGCAGAGAGGTGGAAGAGTGTGAAGATGCAAAAATGACATCCGAGGATAGGAGCTTGAAGACCTACTTAAGCCATGGTGATGCTGATGAAAGCATTGCAAATCATCATATTGATGTAAGGTTTCATCACATCCAGCTGAAAGTTTTTTCTGTTTCCTTCAAATTCATTCATATATTTTGCCACAGAACTCAAAACTTATCTAACTTTTGCACTGTTTAAGGTCAAATATATGAAAACTTCTGAAAATACAAAATATGAATAATTATTGCCCCCCCCCCCCCCCCTTTTTCTTGTTCATCTTGAATTGGTTTTTGTTAAAAAAACTTAATTACATTTTTCTTTTCCTAATTGTTTCACAGGATGGGCCAATCAACAAAACTACCCATAATGTTGAATTGAATGGTAACTGTACAGACTCTAGTGGATCTGACATTACATTGACGAGTTCTGAGAGCAGCTCTGGACTTAATACTCCACGTGAACTTGGAGTAAGAAATAATAACATCCATCAAGACTCTTCTAGGTTCTTATCATCTCTTAGCCACAACTCATTGCCTCATAATCCAGTAGTAAATTCGTCAATGACAGTATATGAGGAGTGGTCAGGCGGTTCTGATCACGGCATAAGTACTGATGATTCAACACATAGTTCTCATGATGTGCATCCAAGAGAAAGATCTCAACAGGCTTCAGATATTGAGATTGAAAAACTCAAGGCTGATTTTATTACTTTGGCTAGGCAGGCTGACATTTCAGAGTTGGAATTACAGACCCTTCGAAAGCAAATTGTGAAAGAGAGCAAACGGGGGCAGGATCTCTCAAGAGAAATTGTTAGCCTGAAAGAGGAGAGAGATGCACTCAAGTCAGAATGTGAGAAACTCAAGTCCTTCCATAGACGTATGGATGATGCAAAAGTTAGAAACAGGTTGCAGTCAGAAGGTGGGGATCTGCGATCTCTTGTTGAAGAAATCAGACAAGAATTGACCTATGAGAAGGACCTGAATGCCAATCTTCGGTTACAGTTGCAGAAGACACAGGAATCTAACACAGAGTTGCTCCTTGCTGTAAGGGACTTGGATGAAATGGTGGAAGAGAAAAATAGGGAAATATTGAATCTTAGCAGCAAAATGGGATCCAGTGAGAATGCTGAAGAGTTAAGGGGAAACCTCTTAAAAAGTGAGACAGATGATGATGAAGAGCAGAAAGCACTAGAAGAGCTTGTGAAGGAGCACAGCAATGCCAAAGAAACATACCTGCTAGAGCAAAAGATCATGGACCTCTATGGTGAAATAGAGATTTACAGGAGAGATAAAGATGAACTAGAGATGCAGATGGAGCAGCTTGCACTTGATTATGAGATATTGAAACAGGAAAATCATGACATGTCATATAGACTAGAGCAAAGTCAACTACAAGAACAACTGAAGATGCAGTATGAATGTTCATCTCCTTCAGCAGCCATAAATGAACTAGAAGCCACTATTGAGAGCTTGGAAAATGAACTCAAGAAGCAGTCAAATGAATTCTCAGGTTCTTTGGCTACAATAAGGGAACTTGAAACTCTTATCAATAGCTTGGAAGAAGAACTGGAGAAGCAGGCTCAAGCATTTGAAACTGATCTGGAAGCTTTGACACGTGCCAAAGTTGAGCAGGAGCAAAGAGCCATCCAAGCAGAGCAAGCCTTGCGAAAGACAAGATGGAAAAATGCTAGTACAGCTGAAAGGATTCAGGAGGAATTTAAAAGGCTGTCAGTGCAAATGACCTCTACATTTGACGCAAATGAACAGGTGGCTGCAAAAGCAATAATGAAAGCTAATGAACTGCAGCTGCAGAAAAGTCAACTAGAAGAAATGCTCCAGAAAGTCAGAGAAGAGACCAAGTCGTTGAAGGACTATTATGAGGCACAAATACATGAGCTTTCCAACCAAATAGATACAAAAGCATATCAAATGGAACAAATGGTGGTGGAAATTGATAACAAGTCCAAGCAGCTTGAATTTCAGATGCAGCATGTCAAAGAACTTAGGGGGGCTTTCTCTGAGGAGACTGAAATGCTCAAAGCTGAAATCAAAAGGCTCACAGAAGATAATTTATGCCTTTGTGAAAAAACAGAGCAGCAAGAAAAATTGCAAGCTGAGTTGGAACAAATGACGACATCAGTTGAGGAATCTGAGATGCTGCTACAAAGTGGAAATACAAAAAGAATTGAACTGGAAAGTACAATTGCTTTGCTGAAGAAGGAAGTGGAGAAGTCTCAGGAGGAATTAAATAGAATGAGGCATCTCAAGAATGAGCAGGAAGCAACCATTGGAGTCTTACAATCGGAGATGGAAACACTCAAAGCTCACAGTGATGAAATGAAACATTCATTGTTTGAGGATGAGGCTGAGAAAGAGAGACTCAGAAAGCACGTCTTCCAATTAAAGAATGAACTAAAGAAAAGGGACGATGCAGTAACCAGTATGGAGAAGAAGCTCAAGGACAGTAATGGACGCACAGCAGTTTCTGAAGCAACTAAAACTACTGTGAAAAACAATAGATCGCCTCCAGCTCCCCGTGGTTCAAAAGAAGTTGCCGGTCTGAGGGAGAAAATAAAATTGCTTGAGGTAAATTACTACTCCAATTAGTGTATAAAAGCATGAGTTTTGATGCATGTATGCGTATGCATAAATGTTTAAGTGTAGGTGACTATGACAATGGCAAAGGTTTTGCTAGAGACCACAAGATGATTAACAGTTTCTTGGGTGTGGTTGGTTATCAAGTTATGTTTACTGTCCTTCGTAGTTCATACATATGTTTGGCCCTCCTACACACTGTCTAAATTGTTTTATAAATTTATTTTCTTGACTTGTTTGTGCCAGTTGTGGTGGATAAACTTGGATCCATTGTATTGATAATTGTTCTTTTCCAACAGGGACAAATAAAGTTAAAGGAAACTGCCTTGGAAGCCTCAACAAATTCCTTTTTGGAGAAGGAAAAGGATCTTCAGAACAAAATTGAGGAATTAGAGAGCAAAATGGAAGAGCTCAATCAGAGTAGTGCATTTCTACAGGTTTGCATTAGTGTACATTAGTGTACATCATGCATCATACACTTAGGGCTCATAGTATTCTAGTATTATAGCAGTACCTTCTTGACCTGCCAAATTTCTTTATCATGGTCAGAGGGTCAATGAAGGTTTAATAAAAACCTGTTCAATGTTCTGTTTGTTTTTCCTGGTACTGTAATTTAATTTCATTACAGTTTATAAGTTTGAGTGCCAACCTAAAGCATTTTAAAATACATTCTGGGATTGTTCCCTTTCTGGTTTATAATTTCCAATGCCATTGAATTGCACTATCCTATAAAAAAATTACTAAATTCAGTGAGTTATCTCAATATGCAGATACTCGAAGATAGAAATGGCATTACTTCAACTAGTGATATACCTGAAGAAGCAGGAACTGCAGCTGAATATTTGTACAGTACTGTGTATCTGCCGAATGAAAATGGGAATACATTGTCATCAATCAAGAGGTATGACTAAAAGACTGAATGGTAAAACTTCTTGTTGGTAATGTGGATAATTGCAGTGATACATATTAGAATTTCTTTCTAATTGCAAGTTACTAACATTATTACTAAATGTTTCTCCTCAGCAATGATGAAACTTCATCAGAGAAAGAACTGAAAGCCTCGAGTACTAGTAATAGAGATGGAAACCTTGATGACTTCATGGCTGAATTGGCATCATTAAAGGAGAGGAACAAATCCATGGAAAGTGAACTAAAGGAGATGCAAGAGAGATACTCAGAAATAAGTCTCAAGTTTGCAGAGGTAGAAGGTGAAAGACAACAACTTGTAATGACAGTAAGGAATCTAAAAAATGCCAAGAAGAGCTAATAATATTTACCTGATATGCTGGAAGATATATACCATGTATAGTTAAAGTCGCAGGGTGGTGTATTTCCCACATCGCAATTCAGATCTGCAGGTCCCTCAAAAGTGAATAAATTAATATGTACATGGGTAACATATTTTTTTGTTCTTTTTCATTTTTCCCCCTTTTAAATTGCGATATGCCTGCCCCATTGGGCAGTATATAATAGAAAGTTGTGTAATAGTTTTTCAATGTAGCTCAGTCTTATTTTGCGTCCAACCACGCTCTCGCTGTAATTCTTTTAGAGCTTGTCATGAATCATGATATACGTGACATTTTTATCATTACTATAATCTTTTCTTTTTTTAATAATATTTCTTGGTTGAAATAATACAAACAAACAGTTCTGATTCTGACTGTATGCGAACAGGATTGCATCTTTGTCTATAGCACTTCCAATTGTATCATGCTTTTAGAATTTTTGTATACCGTGCATATATTTGTTCAATCCATTACCTCACATTGGAAATGCGTGAATATTCATGGTTTTAAAAACCTGACCAGTTCAACTGAGAACCAGTCTTTAATCTGGTTCGGTTATGGCAAAAAATTGAAAATAGCTTAAAAACTAGGAAATTGTGAAAATTGGCCGGTTCAACTTGAGAATTGAGATTTAGCATGGTTGAACCAGTTACTGACCAGTTGGGATATTTGTCATTTCCTAGCCTAAAACTACGTCGTTTTGGCTAAAACATAAAAGCTAACCCTAAAGCCTAACTGACTAAACACTCTCACAATCTCATCATCTCACGCCTTAAGCCCTCAACCTCATCTCACCCACACGCAGTCACACCTCACTCTCTGCCTCACTCAAGCTCACTCATCAACGATCAACCACTCCACTCTCATCTCTAAATCTGAAGACCCCAATAACCCTCTCTTCTTCCTCATCAAAGCCACAGACAAAATTGACCAAAATCTCTAAATATGAAGGTTTTTTTTTTCCTGCCCTCTCCCTCTCATCTCTGCTCTCTGCTTCTCGGTTTCATTAGGTAATATTCTTTTCTTTTGATTTTGATTCTGCTCTCTGCTTTTTAGCTTCATCAGCTTTGCTATCTGTTTTTGTTTTTGTTTTTGTGTTTGTTTTATATGTCTTGGCTTCTTCAGCTCTGCTCTTTTTTTTTTCTTGGCTTCAGCTCCAATTCTCCGTTCATGTTCTCGGCTTCAACTCAGGTTCTTTGTTCCATGACTTCACTAGTAAATGGTAACTTCTATCATTAATTCTCCTTTCAATTAGTAGTTTACAGAGTATGTTGTGGATTTTGTATATGTTATGGATTTGATTTACAGAGCATTATTTTTATTTGCCATTTGGATGTAAATGTAATGATTAATGAACTTATTTATTTGGTTTTGTTGAAAGTTTATTATGTTAATTATGATTGTTTTGTAATGTTATTATGTTAAATTCTTTAAAAAGATATTGTATACTTATATACTTGTATTTTTTTTAAATGAAACATATTTATTACTATTGGTTTGTTAGTTTTAGTATATTAAAAGATTATTAATTATTTATATAATTTAAATAGTAAGTAAATTATTTATGATATCACTGGTTCGACCATTGGTCGGATTTCGGTCTGATCATAAAACCGGTAATTAGCTCATTTTTCGATTCTTTCACCGTATCTATTTTTAAAACCATGTGAATATTCTTCACAATGGCTAATGTCTCTCACAAATTTTCCATGTAAAATTCAAATTGCTTGCCATTTTACAGTAAATACAAATTATTTCATGACTTTTTTACAGCATCAATTCATTAACGGAACCTCTGAACACTGAATCTTATCGTCAAATTGGATTTTTTTGAGAATTTTTTTTTTAATGAAAACTACTTGCTGATCACTGAATCTTATCGTCAAATTGGATTTTCTTTTGAGAATCTTTTTTTTTTTTTTTCAAATGAAAACTACTTGCTAATTTGTGAATCTGTTTTTATGGAAACTAGTCACTGACTTGGACTGAAATGGACTGAATTAAACAAATAGACCAAAGTGGACCAAATAGATTGAAAGGAATGCAGTGGACTGAAATGGACTAAAATAGATCAAATAGACCGGACTAGACCAAAGTATACCAAATAGACTAAAATAAAATTAAATGGACTGAATGGACTGAAAAGACCAAACTGGACCGAAATGTACTGAAAAGACAGAACTAGACTGATTTGGACTAAAATGGGCCGAGCATGACCAAAATATAGCTTAACAGAAGCACAACAACAACAGATTAGAACCAAAGCTAGCTAGTTATAGTAGCTCAATTTGCATATAGGGACTAGGGATTGTTTTGTTAAGTAGACATATATGACCACATGAACGTCATTGTCTCCTCCAGGTTGGCTACTTTGGCTGTGTCAATAACACATGGTTGATGGAAGCTAGGTCAGTCAACCATTCAAACTTATTAGGGCATAGCAATTTCCATAGTCAACTTGTTTTATTTATATTGGTTTTGTAATAAAGCTTGATAGGTACGTATCAGATGTGCTATTTGGGATCAGATTTATACGAGGTTGCGTTGAGACAATTTGCTTTCGTAGATCGGTACTGTTTGGTGGATTGTGTAATGGGCCAAAATGGCCCAATACCACAATTATCAAAAAATTTTAGCAAAAAAACACTGTTTCGGAACTAAATAGGGAAATACCACTTTTATGATACTCGAGTTGATAGCTCGCTCTTGCGCCTTCCCCTTTAGATGCTTCCTAGCTTTTTGGATTGCATGAAAATGGTCTAATCGGCTTTGCATTTGATTGTTTTCTTGCTCAAGACGAGCAAGTATGTTGGTAGGTTCATCTCTAGGTAACTCAACTGAGCGTGCCTTAGGAACTCGTAACCCATGCCATCGACAATACACCTCCAACTCACACCTCATCTCGTATAGGATTGACCATGGTGGTTCTGCTACGATGAACTCTATTGCGGTGGTATTTGTACTTAGTTTTGTAGGTTTGCCGACCATGATATGCCCGACACTTCCAAGACTCTCGTATGTGTATATTGGCATATTAAGGAAATCTCTCTTCTTTCCAACCCATTTCCCTCCATAGTGGTTTGTGTATGTTTGTAGTTGTTGATCTGCTAGAACTTGTGATAATCCATTTGTTGAAGTAGATCTAAACTTGTTTCGCATTGTACAATTTGATGTTGAGGTGTTGCGACTCATAGCTAAGTCAATCTACAAAATTATTGGGGGTAGAAATAAGATCATTATTGTGGTGCATTTATAACCTCATTTCATGTTCCAAGCATTATAATTTCAGTTATTAGGGCTCGTCATGTCAATACAAGCTAGAAAAACACTACATGAACAGGATTTTAAATGTTCCCAATGTCACAATGAGATTTGAAAATGTGGGCGATAGTTGCAGTGTTCTTGAATAGAGAATCTTATTTAATTGACACAGTGCTATGTCCCTGGCACCAAGGTACGATTATTCATATATTTAATTATTCTCATGAATGTGGATGATATGCCTGACAAAACAAATATCTTTTTTTTTTTTTTTATGAAAAACAAAAATCTTTAAAAAAAAATCTTTTAAATATCGTAGGACATTTCACTTTTGTTATGTTTTTAGTTGATACCACTTCTATTTCTTGCAAAGTGACATTGATGCGAACCTCAATCGACACGCTTTGAGACCCAACAAAAAATATTGAAATATTTAACCCAGGAAAGCTAAAAATCAGATCTATGGTAGAAATCCTGACCCAACGTTTATAATCGAAACGCGAACCAAAGGTATAAGTTGACCTTGACCCAATGATTATAAAGAATCACGAACCAAAGGTATAAAGTTTGAACGCCACAAGGAAGAATCCTTGATAAGTTCACAGTTCTTGAAGAACCAAAAGAGAGCAAAGCCTCACCTTTTCTGATTTTTATTCAATAAATTTCTTCAAAAACGTTTACAGACTTCAGGGCCTATTTAAGGACTCCACAAAACTTGACAGACAAGAAAATATATTCTAAAATAACTCCTAATTGATACCTTACCATATCAGGAATCAAGTTTGACCTAAAAAGCATTAAATGCACCTAAAAACAAGGAAAATACCTAAAAAACGTACTAAATAGTAAAACCCTAAATAAAAGTTGATTTGGTCTGAAATTAGCAGATCCAAAATAGGAAAAAATATGCCCTAACTGATAAAGAGCTGGAAAGTCAATCAGTCATTAATTCATGCCATAAATCACTCCATATTAAGCCAGATCAGCCCTAAATAGCTTGAATTAAATTTATTACACTTTCATCTTCCTTTGGGCCAAGCTTGGAATGTCCTGCGTTAGAATCAGCCCAAATTTCTTGAATCAGCCCATTAAGTGCTTCTTGGATCTTCTTGGATCTTGCTCTTGTAATAGGCCCAACTGGAACATGCAATGGATCCTTGAATGCTTGTTGATTCTCATCAGACATTGTCTAGAAGTTCTTGTTCCACGTGTAATAGACAGTTTATTTGATTCAGTGTTAATTGTAGCTATGTATTTTGTTAGACTTTGTTTCATAAAATTGCTAAAGAAACATGACTTTTTCTATACCTCTTGTTTCAAATTTATTTGACTTTCCTCAACTAATGGTTACGTTCTAATGTCAACTCGTACTTTTGATTGGAAGATTATTGCATATATTAAGCCTATGTGAGCGGACTCTGATTCGACCAGATATTGTGTATTGTTCCCCATTCAGCAATCAACTAGAAAATCTTTTGGTTTCTAAAGCATGGAAGCAATAGGCAGTAGAAATCTAAAAGAGACATTTAGCACTTGTATTGCATTAAATTTTGTAGAAATACAATGTAGCTTAGTATGAAAATAATACACATGAAAAATACTTTAAAAAAATTATGAGAATGGCATAATAATGTAATTAAAAATGTGCAATTCCTAGTGTTTGTACAATGCAGTTGTTCAATACTAATGATTAGGTACCCAAGCCATGAGTATGAAAGAAGTTGCAGTACAATCTGCAAGCTAGCCAGCTTTAAAAGACTACAATGGGAGGTGTATGCATCCCTGTAAAAGTAGATTTGTACTTTCTTAACAAGTCTAGACTATTTGTACATCTTATGTACACCTTCACAATTTGGTACGTTCATTGATTTTCCATCGATTTTTCCCGAATTTCTACATTCAACTAATTCGAACTTTTTTACAAATTCGAATTATTCGAGGCACTTACCATTAGGTGATTTATATGAATCACTCATTTTTCATTCATGGAGTTTGTCCATTATTCATATGGTTACATATTTAAAAAAAACACAAAAACCATTTAAGAGCAATAATCGCGCCAAAGCAAAAAACAATTTATGCAGAAAATAGTGAACAATTTTTATGAGAAAATAGTGAACAGTTTTACTTAATGCAAAAAAAAGATTTTATGAATGCAGTAAGCAGATTTGAATATACAGTAAACTTGATGTGCAGAGAGAAAATTCTATTAATGTAGAAACAGATTTTATAAATGCAGAAAAATAGATTCGATTATTGTGAAATTCAAACATGAAAAAGCATTCAGATTTGGCGTTTAAATTTAGAAAACACGATTTCACTAAGTGTTTTATGAGAAAACAACGAACAATTTTTTAAATAGTGAACAAAAAATAATTTACGCAGAAAAGATAGTGAACAATTTTTTAAATAATACTAAACAGAAAATAATTTTAAGCAGAATGCTAGAAATAGTTTATGCAGAAAACAGTGAAAATTTTTTATGAGAAAACAGTGAACAATTTTACTTAAGGCAAAAAACAGATTTTATGAATGCAGTAAGCAGATTCGAATATACAGTATACATGATGTACATAGTGCAAATTTTATTAATGTAGAAACAGATTTTATCAATGCAGAAAATTAGATTCGATTATTGTGAAATCCAAACATGAAAAAGCATTTAGATTTGGCGTTTAAATTTAGAAAACACGATTTCACTAAGTGTTTTATGAGAAAACATCGAACAATTTTTTAAATAGTGAACAAAAAATAATTTACACAGAAAAGTGAGTGAACAACTTTTTAAATAATACTGAATAGAAAATAATTTTATGTAGAATGCTAGAAATAGTTTATGCAGAAAACAGTGAACAGTTTTACTTAATGCAAAAAAAAAATTTTATGAATGCAGTAAGCAGATTCGAATATACAGTAAACATGATGTGCAGAGAGAAAATTTTATTAGTGTAGAAGTAGATTTTATCAATGCAGAAAAATAAATTCGATTATTGTGAAATTCAAACATGAAAAAGCATTTAGATTTGGCGTTTAAATTTAGAAAACACGATTTCACTAGATGTTTTATGAGAAAACAACGAACAATTTTTTAAATAGTGAACAGAAAATGATTTACACAAAAAAGTGAGTGAACAATTTTTTAAATAATGCTGAACAAAAAATAATTTTATGCAGAATGCTAGAAATAATTTATGCAGAAAACAGTGAACAGTTTTACTTAATGCAAAAAACAAATTTTATGAATGCAGTAAGCAGATTCGAATATACAGTAAACATGATGTGCAAAGAGAAAATTTTATTAGTGTAGAAGTAGATTTTATCAATGCAGAAAAATAGATTCAATTATTGTGAAATTCAAACATGAAAAAGCATTCAGATTTGACGTTTAAATTTAGAAAACACGATTTTACTAGGTGTTTTATGAGAAAACAACGAACAATTTTTTAAATAGTGAACAGAAAATGATTTACGCAAAAAAGAGAGTGAACAATTTTTATGAGAAAACAGTGAATAGTTTTACTTAATGTAGAAATTAAATTCATATTTTGAAATTAAAATCTCTGCATTTTACAATGCTTCTATTTAAGTAAATAAATATATATATAAAAAAGCTACTTATTTTTATGTTTATGTTTATTTGTCGATAATCCCAAAATAAAATAAAGTTACAAGGTACTCGAGCTTGGTGAGCTTGAGTACTGTAGAAATAAAATAAACAACATTTTATGTTTATATTTATTTGTCGATAATCCCAAAACAAAATAAAATAAAGTTACAAGGTACTCGAGCTTGGTAAGCTCGAGTACTATAAAAAATAAAATAAACAACATTTTATTTATAAAAGGTACTCGAGCATGTTATACTCGAGTATTGTGTTGCATGGTACTCGAGTATACCAAGCTCGAGTACCACATAATTTTTTTATTCACCAAATTTCCACCTCAGCAGTGCCACGGTGGCAAAACTTCTAGGAACTCGAGTGTCTTAAACTCGAGTTCCAAATGGTACTCGAGTTTTCCAAACTCGAGTACCATGAAAGTGGTATTTCCCTATTTAGTTCTGAAATAGTGTTTTTTTGCTAAAAATTTCTGAAAATTGTGGTATTGGGCCATTTTGGCCTTGTGTAATGTGTTACGCAACAGCTTCATTGTGGGAGAGTGGCATACCGGCAATTGGCATTTACTATGTGCTTTGGTAGCGTATTTCAAGGTGAAAGGGGTCGCCTCGCACCTTCCATTTCAATGTTAGGCACAATGGATACCTACTGAGTTTATGCGACCAAACAAAAATTTTGTCTCCTACTGAGAGTGATTTACTTCATACTCCACCTATTTTTATATAATATGTTATGTTTTTAATTGTTTTTTTTTTCCTTTTATACTTTAATTACTTTCCTAAAAAAAAATGACATATGATCAGTAGAATGCTATCATTGAAATATAGAGTGAAACATCTACAATATAACAAAGGATTATTGAGAAGAGATTGTTAAGTATGGGTCATTTATATTTGTTATTAGGCCACTGAGTTGGGGTCCTTATGGCGGTAGTGGAGAGGATTGGAGCGGAGTGAAGTGCATCAAGCAGAACAGAACAGAATGAAGCCCATAAGGCTATGAGTAATTAATTAGAGTTTGTTTGTATTGGGTAACATTATTATATGATAGAAATATTGAATAAATGTATTCTCTTTCTCAGAGAATAAAATATACATGAGTGTCTTCATATAGAAGGCAAAGTGTGTAGTACAAACAAGGTAAGACTAAAGCCCACAGTCCTATTACACGTTAACAGCCCCCCTTAAACTCAAGGTAGGTGTGAGACCAACTTGAGGTTGAAGACCAAAGCACGAAGGCGTCCTTTAGGATGTGACTTGGTGAAGATATCTGCAAGTTGATCTTTAGAGGAGACTAAGAATAGCTTAAGAGCACCATGGACAAGATGATAACGAATAAAATGACAATCGATCTCAATGTGTTTAGTCCGTTCATGGAAGACATCATAGTGAGTGATGGGACTGACGAAATCAACTACCGACGAGACTAAGGCATCTGATGGGACTGACGAGATCAACTACAGATGAGGCTAAGGAATCTGATGGGACTGACGAGATTAACTACCGACAAGACTAAAGGTATCTGATGGGACTGACGAGACCACTCTTTGAGACAAGCCTAAACAAGTATACACGTCACTGACGAGGATAGCAAGATCATTCAATGCCACCAATAATACCCCGAACGGTTACAGAACCAGCTGGACGAACCGTTGAAGGCATATTAAAACCCCATTACTCAGCAAGAAGCGTTACTGAAAGAGGCATTAAAGCCACAATACTGCCACAACGGCTAGAATCTAGAACAACATATATAAAGCCCACGCATTGCCAACAGAAGGTACGAACACAGTTACAAGATATCCCTAATCATTCTTATAGTCTATTATTATAAGCTCCCTTGTACTAATTTTGGCATCGGAGGCGTTATGGCAGGCACCACACCGGTGACCATTCTGGAGAATTTCTTCTTCCGTCACGACACAAGCAGACCTCTAGTCCTGTCTGGACGACCTCACTACAACTAACGAACCCGTGATTCATCAGTCTGGTCCCGTCTGGACGACTTCACTACAACTGACGAACTTGTGCTTCATCAGTTTGGCGCCGTCTGTGGGGACGACATTTTCGTACTAACTGTTCGAAAGCGTAGTTTCTACCAACTTCAATATTCAGATGGAGTCCAACCAAGATTCAGTGGCCTTAGCCCAGCAAGTCAAAGCTCTTGCAGCCATCGTTGAAGAACTCACCAGGCAGAATCAAGAGATGAGACAACGGCTTCAGCATAAGGAGAATCGATGTAGAGCTCTACAGGAGGATGAAGGAGACAACCATGGGAGAAGCAACCGACGAAGGACCACTACTCCAGACGAACAAAATTCTGATCTTCTTCAAGAGATAAGGAAAGAGATGGACGAACTGAGAAATGCTATTAAGGAGAAGACAGATCAGAGCCTAGATAGAATGGTCAGGGCAACAGATTCTCCTTTCACCGTGGCAGTCTTGGAACAACCAGTGCCGGCGAAGTTTCGGTTGCCTCAGCTTGAGCATTTTGACGGGCTTAAGGACCCCCAGGATCACCTTAATACCTTCAAGATGACATTAGGCCTCCAACAGCCCCTTGATGAAATAAAGTGTCGTTCCTTCCCTACCACACTTAAAGGAGCTGCAAGAGAGTGGTTCATAAAGTTGCCAACCTCATCCATTGATAGCTTTGAACAGTTGAGTAGCGCCTTTCTACGCCATTTCGTCGGAGGGCAACATCCTAAGAGACCAGCGGACCACCTACTCACTGTTAAGTAACGGGAGAAAGAAACTTTGCGGTCATACGTGAAACGCTTTACCCGAGAAACCCTGGAAGTGGACGGCGCTGATGACAAAGTATAGCTGATGACCTTTAAAGCAGGGCTGAAGTCTAGAGAGTTTGTGGTTTCACTAGCAAAAAATCCACCTAAGACAATGGCAGAAATGCTCTTAAAGGCGCAAAAGTACATGAATGCTGAGGATGCGCTAGCCACCATTAAAGATATAGAGAAAACAGAAGAAAGGGGAAAGAGGAAGGACGAACGTAAAGGACGAAAGAGGGAGCGTCCAGATCGTTTGTTTACTGACGAAGCCAAAAGATCATCGAAAATGGCTAGGTAATAAGATTCCGCCTTGACGGATGTACATTACCGACGAAGTAAGTAATAAGATTCTACCTTGACGGATGTACATTACTGACGAAGCCAAAAGATCATCGAAAATGGCTAGGTAATAAGATTCCGCCTTGACGGATGTACATTACTGACGAAGCCAAAAGATCATCGAAAATGGCTAGGTAATAAGATTCCGCCTTGACGGATGTACATTACCGACGAAGCCAAAAGATCATCGAGAATGGCTAGGTAATAAGATTCCGCCTTGACAGATGTACATTACCGACGAAGCCAAAAGATCATCGAGAATGGCTAGGTAATAAGATTCCGCCTTGACAGATGTACATTACCGACGAAGTAAGTAATAAGATTCTGCCTAGATGGATGTACATTACTGATGAAGCCTCATGATAAGATTCCGCCTAAATGGATGTACACTACTGACGTAGCCAAAAAATTATTATAAAAAAAACCTTTCATCTTCTATGGTAGTCACGAAACATCATGACGACCACAGAATCCGGAGGCATCTGATGGGACTGACGAAATCAACTACCGACGAGACTAAGGCATCTGATGGGACTGACGAGATTAACTACCGACGAGACTAAAGGTATCTGATGGGACTGACGAGACCACTCTCTGAGACGAGCCTAAACAAGTATACACGTCACTGATGAGGATAGCAAGATCATTCAATGCCACCAATAATACCCCAGACGGTTACAGGACCAGCTGGACGAACCGTTGAAGGCATATTAAAACCCCATTACTCAGCAAGAAGCGTTACTGAAAGAGGCATTAAAACCACAATAACTGCCACAACGGCTAGAATCTAGAAAAACATATATAAAGCCCACGCATTGCCAACAGAAGGTACGAACACAGTTACAAGATATCCCTAATCATTCTTATAGTCTATTATTATAAGCTCCCTTGTGCTAACTTTGGCATCGGAGGCGTTGTGGCAGGCACCACACCGGTGACCATTCCGGAGAATTTCTTCTTCCGTTGCGACATAAGTAGACCTCTAGTCCCGTCTGGACGACCTCACTACAACAGACGAACCCGTGATTCATCAGTCTGGTCCCGTCTGGACAACCTCACTACAACTGACGAACTTGTGCTTCATCAGTGAGAAATATGAATGAAACTCTAGTTGTCGCAATAAAGAGGAGTAGCAAAGGATATGAACACATCTAAGTCCTTAAGAAACCATCGTAGCCAAATGAGCTCAGATGTGGTCTCAACAAAGGTACAATATTCTGCTTTAGTACTGGAACGAGCCACAAGGGTTTATTTTTTACTTCACCAAGAAATCAGAGAAGAATCAAGAAGAAAGCAATAACCAGTGGTGGACCTGCGATCATTGGGATCTCTTGCCCAATCAGCATCAAAAAATGCACAGAGAACAAGAGGAGACTAAGCAAAGTAGAAAATGCCATGGAAGAGAGTGCCCTTCACGTATCGAAGAATGTGCAGAACAACAACATAGTGACTGATCATGGAGCAGACAGATACTAGCTCACTTGGTGAACAACATAGGAAATGTCTGGATGAGTGTTAATGAGATAAACTAAGGTGCCAACCAATCATCTGTAAAGAGAGGGATTAGACAATGGTCCCCCCCCCTTTGAGGGAGTTAGATGCACATTAAGTTCAATTGGAGTATCAACAATCTTGCAATTAGTGAGTCTATCTTGAGACAAAAGTTCAGAAGTATACTTGGCCTAAATAATATAAAGACCCTATATGGAATGAGTGATTTTAAGACCCAAGAAGTAGCTGAGATGTTCAAGATCTTTCACCTCAAATTTCTGACTGAGAAAATCCTTAAGTTCTTGAATGCCACTAAGATCATCACTAGCTATAATCATATCATCCACATATAGGAGAAGCAAAATTGTGCCTTTGTTGGTGCGACAAAGAAATAAGACAGAATCATAAGGATTGACAGTGTAACCCAAGCGGAAGATGGTGGAGCTAAACTTGGCAAACCAAGCTCTTGGAGCTTGCTTAAAGCCATAATGAGCACATCGAAGATGACAAACTTTTTTTAATTCAACAGAGAGACTAGGAGGAGGTTGCATATAAAATTCTTCACTTAAATCTCGATTAAGGAGGCATTTTTGACATCCATCAAACAAAGATCCCATTTACTAGCAGCAACAACAGCTAAGAAGGCACGAACAAATGAGATACGAGCTACCAGAGCAAAGATCTCTTCATAATCAATCTCATACTCCTGTGTAAAACATTTTGCAACAAGACGAGCTTTATATCGCTCGATGGACCCATCAGAGTGAGTCTTGATCTTGTAGAACCACAACCAACCACAAATTTCCTAGAGGGGAGAGTCACCAAATCCCAAGTATGATTTTGAGATAATGCATCAAGTTCCTCTTTCATTGAAATCTGTCATAAATGGTCAGTGGAGGCCTCACGATAGGTGTGGGGCTCATGTAACGTAGCAAGAGTAGTATAACAATGATAGTCAAGTAAATGTGTAGGAATGGAACTTACTCGAGTTGAGTGATGAGGTGGAATATTTTGTTCAAGATCTTCAGGCGGAGTAGGAGTAGGGGACCCAAGTTTAGGGTTAGGTGGCTCATCTTTGACCTGTTCATCTTCCACCTATTCATTAAAGGGTGATCTAGGAGAGGCATAAAAAATATTTGGTGGTTGAACAGAGTAGTCTATAGGAGGATCAGGAGTAACTATAGAAGGAATATGTAGCTCATTTGAAAAAAGATCTAAGACAAACGAGGTAGATAAAGAGGCACAGAAGTGAGAGAGCTCAACAAAAGAGCAATGTTCCCAAAAGACAACATTGCAGGAGATACGAAGACAATGAGAGATAGGATCATAACACTGATACCCCTTTTGAGTTTTTTCATAGATAAAAAAACAACAAAGTCTAGACCGAGGCTTAAGTTTGTTATACTCATGTGACTGAAGAAGAATGAAATAGGCAGAACCGAAGGAGCGAAGGTGGTGATAGTCTAGAGATGACCCAAAAAGGTGCTCATATTTGATTTTGGATAATAGGATTAAGAATAAGATTAATAGCGTGAACAACGTGAAGAACAGCTTCACCCCAAAAAGGAGCAGGAACTTTGATAGAGAGAAGGAGAGCACGAACAGTGTCAAAAATTTGATGAAGTTTTCATTCGTCTCTACCATTTTGTTGAGAGGTACTTAGACAAGTTAGTTGATGAAGTTCTATAGGAATGCAAAACAACTTGCAAAGCATATTGAGTATATTTAAGAGCATTATCAGATCGAAAATTTTTTATACGTTTGGAAAATTGAGTTTCAACCATTTTTGCAAAATTAGAATATACTTGTAATAATTCTGAACGATGTTTCATATGAAAAATCTAGCTATAGTGAGAATAATCATCAACAAAGACAACAAAATATCAAGATCCACCAATACTTGAGACAGAGGAAGGCCCCCAAACATCAGAATGAATTAGTTCAAAATTATCAGTGGACAATGATACACTAGTGTTGAAAGGCAAAGCTGGTTGTTTTCCTAACTGACATGAAACATGATCAAAGTTTTCGGTGGACACTGAACCTAATAAATCTCTAGAAGCCAAGTTTTGTACCCGAGAGGAAAATTCGTGACAAAGTCGGGCTTGCCAAAGTGCAAGGGAAGGAATAGAGGAAACTGCAGTAGTTGCAGCAGCAACAGAAATAGGAGCAATATTTGGAAGACGAAGGTTGTCCACAGGAAACATATGCCCAACTTTAGGATGGGATAGAACCGGTCCCAAGCTACTATCCCGTTCTTGGATCCTACACAATACACCTAGAATAACAAATATAATGCGATAACATAACTCAGTTAATTGTCCCACAAAAAATAAATTGTAAGAAAGGTTAAGAACATTAAAGACCCCAAGAACCGAGAGGTTAGAGGTCGCTATAGAACCTATTTTATGACCAAATATTGTGGAACCATTAGCTGTGCGAATATTAAGATGGTGTGGTGCAAGTTCAAGTTGAGAAAATAAGGATAAGTGAAGTGTCATGTGGTTGCAACAAGTGGAATCCATAAGTCAAGAGGAAGGAGACATACCAGATGAAACTAAAAGAAAAGAGGAATAAGATTCATTATCAACCATACAGATGGTATTAGCAATGATGTTTTGAAGGTCAATTGTGGAAATGGTGATAGTGGATCCAGAAGACTTGGACTTTGCGAAGATGGGAGCCATTGGTTGGATACTCTTAGTGTTAGTAACAGTAGCAGCAAAAATGGAAACAGCTGATTTATTGCATTGATAGCAAGTCTTAATATTATGGCCAAGACATTTACAAAAATTGCAAAAACGTTTGTTGGATTGTCGACGACGATTATTGCAATAAAAAAAAGACATGTTCTTATTCTTCATTTAAAAGAAAAATATGCAAAATTGGACTGAAAAAATGAAATCTACGTGAAAAATTAGGTAAGAAGCACTTAGACTGCAAAAAGTCAATAGTCAAAGTTAAAGTCATAGTCAATGGCACAGTCAACGAACTCATTGTGATTTATCAGCAAGATGATGTAAGCAGTTGAGTGTTCGCTGACGTAAGCGGATAACTGGTGCTGATATGGCGATGACGTGGAGGATGATGTCAGCTAGGGCTTATATGGATGCTGACTTGGTAGTGATGACGTAGCAGGTAATCCAGTGACATATGAGATGTGTGGATCAGCTTGCCAAAACTTTGGGCGGCACGTGAAGGCACGTGGGAGCTTCGATGTGAAAGTCTTCGGCGACGTTGAGTAGATTGATTAACGGTCTACACGATGATATGTCTCGTGTCGTAATCGAAGGTCAGAAGTGATAGATCTGACGATGGTAGTGGTCTTGGTGGCAGAGGAGGAGCTTCAGGAGGCGAAGATTCAACCCTAAGAACTTTTGACGGTGTGGAGCAGTCGAGAGAGGGCATCGAAAGGACTTACTAATCGCAAAAGTTGAGGCAGCAGAAAATACCCACAAAAACAAGATTGCAAGATAGAAGAAAATTAGAACAATGGCTCTAATACATAAGCGCCTCTATATAGGAGGCAAAATGTGTAGTACAAGTATATGTGCTATACAAGCAAACAAGGTGGGCATAAAGCCTATAGCCCTATTTCATGTTAACATTATACATCCGTTGTTGTGATCCTATCTTCTAATATAGTGGATTATTAGTTGTTCCTATGGGCATAGGCACACAGTTGAATTGCATCAATTCTTTGTGTTGATTTCTTTCTTTTGTTTTCATTAATTTTGCTTAAACCGATTCATTCAGTATACAGACATATGTTCCCTTGTAAATTATGATTACAAAGACCTTAATAGGCCCTCTTGCTTTTGGTAACAATACTTGCAACATTAATGTATTTCCATCCCATATGGTTACCATAGCTTGAGGTCACTTAAGTAGGGTCCTAATAGCATTAATCGATGGACATCCCAAGTGAACAAACATCATGCAAATATTTGAGTTCAAAACATTTACCTTAACAAAACAATATAGGAGTATATAAGCATTTGTTCTTAGACCACCGACCCTCTATAGTATTAGAAGTTTTTATTCAATGGAAACTATTCCTATATGATATCAATACCGTTTGTCTATATCGAATAATATTGGTTTTTTTTTTTTTACACAAACATTCAACAAACAATGGCCATTATATTGTTAATTAGTTCTATGATATTCTCATTCTACACTGCATTAAGCCATACACGGTGACTAGAGCCATGATGTGGAATGGTCTATGTGAGACTCCACCATCAAAGTCAGCACATCGTGTCCTAGTCCTACTCCTGAGAAGAGTGCTTTTGCTTTGTCCGCAAAATCCAAATCACAAAATCTTATATTGTTGATAGCTGTTAAATATTAGCATTAATACACCATGTTGAATATACTAGTATAAAAGAACTAGTAAAGGAGAAGAAGATTCTCTCTCCTACCTTAGGAGCTTTCTCTCTCTCGTTCTACTACGAGATATCTCTCTCCCTAAGGTTTCCTAAGGGTTTGCCTTTTATTTTCTTTACTTCTTTGGACTTCTTTCACCATGGCTGAGGATGTTATAGATATCTTGGAGAAGATGAAGCTGACGTCGGAGGAAGAAGAAGTCATTGCCCTTCTAGATGAGGGGTGAAAGGAAGAAATTGAGAGCTGTGTTTTGAGTTTGATTGGAAAGTTCCTTACATGTAAACCTTTTAATAAGAAGGCGGTGCAAGACACTTTAAAAAGAGCTTGGGGGATGGATGGGGGGATGCAAATAGTTGAAGTAGGATTGAATCTGTTTCAATTCAAGTTCAAATCAGAGTTTGAACTGGAGCGGGTGTTTAAGGGTGGTCCATGGACTTTTGATAACCAGGTTCTTTTGCTATGAAGTGGCAATTGAGAATGACTACAAAGAATGTCAAGTTTGATTTGGTATCCTTATAGGTACAAATTTGGGATGCTTCATTTGATATGGTTAGTCCCACTGTTGCAGCAAAGATTGGTAGCCGTATGGGGGGGGGGGGGGGGGGTAGAGGAGGTAGAGAATAGACGTAGACAAGATGGGCAAAATTTGTTCATGAGGGTTAAAGTGGCCATTCCAATAGCAAAACCGATTTGTCAAGGGGGATTTTTTGCTGGCTTAGACAGTCAGAAGATGTGGACCACGTTCAAGTATGAGAGATTACCAATGTTTTGCCATTATTATGGTTTATTGGGCCACGATGTCAAGCACTATGCTAGTTTTTTTGTATAGATGAAAGTTGGTAAGGAAATGCAACTCCAGTATGGAGAATGGTTGAAGGCTAGTGGGGGATGACAACGGGTGGAACGAACTAAGCCTAGTAGGGGAGATACGCTGCTGGAGAAAGGAAGCCTATAGTCAGATGTACCAGGTGCGGCGGCGGCAAAAGGGGATAATCATGCAAACCCTAACGGATTGGAGGTTAATGAGAAAGGAAATAGCAATAAATCTGGTAACGATTCAGAAGATGGGGATCGTGGTCTGGATTTTACAACAAGGATGGCAACAAATATGGCATGTTTAATTCCAAATGAAATGGGGGACAAGCCAAAGGAGATAATGCCGATATCCAAGGAAACATGCGTGGATTCAAATTTAAAAGCTGAGGGAAGCTTATCTCTACATGGGTCTACCCATGTGGAGGAGATGGGTTTTAATGGGCCAAAGCCATCTAAATCACGATCCACTTGGACAAGACTAAACCGAATGGATTATGGAGTAGAGAATTCAAGCCCAGCTGAGGCAGCCATGGTGCTAAGGAAGAGAAGCTCGTACCAGATAGGGAGGGATGTGGACTCAGAGCCAGATGGTCAATTGAGGAAGCAGGAGAAGATTCAGGTTGATCCAAATAAAACGGCAGGGGTGTTAGAGCACCCTTGCTGGTCACAATGAGGTTGCTAAGTTGGAACTACCAAGGGCTTGGGAACCCTTGGACAGTTCGAAGCCTTTGCAAACTAGTGAAGGATCAAGCTCCCACGGTGTGTTTTTTAATGGAAACAAGACTGGACAAGAAAGGATTTGATAAGAATTGTCGAAAGTTAACTTTTCCTAATAAATTGATAGTGAAGAAGCAGATTTCAGGAGGAGGTCTAGCTTTGTTGTAGAAGTCGGATGTAAAGTTGGATGTGATAAACTATACTGAGAATCACATTTTGGCTAAGGTGGTAGAGGAGGATGGATTTGAGTGGCATTTAACCTGTTTCTATGGCTAGCCCGAAGCTAGCCAAAAGTGCAAGTCTTAGGCTCTATTATCACATGTTGCTACATTAGTTCATGGGCTTGGCTTTGCATGGGCGACTTCAACGCAATTCTACTTTCATCAGAGAAAAAGAGCAAGCATCCACCTCCGTATAAGCAGATGGAAGACTTTGGGTCAACCTTGGAGAAGTGTAAGTTAATTGATATAGCCTTTCGTGGTTATCCATTCACCTGGAATAACAAAAGGCTAAGAGACTCCAACACTAAGGAAAGACTGGATTGGGCAGTGGCAGACATGGGTTGGAGGGAGAGATTTCCAGCTAGTATAGTAACACCTCTTCATTCTCACGCTTTTGACCATCTTCCTCTTGTCTTGCAAACCCAAACAAACCAGAGATTAAAGGCTCAAGGGGTACGTGGTTTTAAATTTGAGGAGGCTTGGTTATTATGGGATGATTGTGAAAGAAAGGTGGATGAAGCATAGGTATCAAGGAGTGGATCAGGTTCGGCTTTATCTAAAATCCGTGAAAAGATTGAGAACTGTGGAGCAGACCTTTAGGCATGGGGTGCAATGAAGACACATCTGGATGTGGAGGAAATAAAAAGGTTACAAAAGTTTGTTGAGAACTTGAACATGAGGGAAACCACTGAAGATAGTAAGGCCAAATTCTTGGAGGTTAGTAAACAGTTGGATGAGCTCCTTCTCAAGCAAGAGATTTATTGGCATCAACAATCCCGCATCCCTTGGCTTAAATATGAGGATAAAAATACCGAGTTTTTTCATTACAAGGCTTCCCAGAGACGTTGAAGGAATTTTATAAAGGGCATTAAAGATCAATAGCAAAATTGGGTTGAAGATATTGATGATATAGCAAGGGTGGCAATTTCATACTTTGAATGTATTTTTAGTTTGGAAGGATGTGACCGGATGGAGGAGTGTCTTAATACAGTGCCTCACAAAGTGACCTCAGAGATGCAAGAGTATCTGTCTAGAAATTACAGTGTTGACAAAATCAAGGCGGCGTTGTTCCAAATGGGACCAACAAAGGCTCCTGAACTAGATGGTATGAATGCTCTCTTTTACCAAAAGTTTTGGTGCATAGTTGGTGATGATGTGACTACTGTTGTGTTAGATTTTTTGAATTCTCGTTTAATGCTGCCTGAAATAAATTATACTCATATTGTGCTTATCCCAAAGATTAAATTGCTTGAGAAAATTTCAAATTATAGGCATATTAGCCTCTGCAATGTGATTTATAAAATTATTTCAAAAGTCTTGGCTAATAGATTGAAAATTATTCTCCCTCATCTGATATCTCCTTCCCAGAGTGCTTTTGTGCTTGGACGTTTGATTACTAATAATGTGTTGGTAGCTTATGAGTCCTTGCATTTCATGCATAATAAGAGGTCTAGTAAAAAAGGTCTCTTGCCTTGAAATTGGATATTAGCAAAGTCTATGATCAGGTTGAGTGGGATTTTCTTATGGGAATTATGTCTAAATTGGGTCTTCTTGATATGTGAGTAGAACGGGTTATGAGCTGTGTGACTACTTCTTTCTCTGTTCGGATTAATGGAAAGGCTTATGGAAACATCCAACCCTCAAGAGGTCTCTGTCAAGGAGACCCTCTATCTCCTTATTTATTTCTTTTATGTGCAGAAGGGTTCTCATCCTTGCTAGCCAAAGCACAGGAGGAAGGAAGGCTTCATGGAGTTTCCATTTGTAGGAGAGCTCCTAGCATATCGCATTTGCTTTTTGCAAATGATTCCCTCTTATTCTGTAGGGCTAATCAAGAAGAGGTGCAGGTTGTTACAGAGATTCTATAGACATATGCTACTTCCTTAGGCCAATGCATTAACTTTGAGAAATCCTCAGTTTATTTTAGCAGCAACACAACAAGGGAACATAGGGATAGCATTAAGCTGAATTTGGAAGTGAGGGAGGTGGACAAGTTTAATGCTTATTTGGGGCTACCTACTTTAGTTGGTAGATCTAAGTATCAAACCTTCTCCTTTTTAAGGGATTGAGTATGGAAGAAGATACACGGATGGAAAGGACAACTTTTATCTAAAGTGGGGAAGGAAATTCTAATAAAGGCGGTGGCGCAATCTATTCATACATATACTATAGGGGTTTTCCAGTTACCAGCAAACCTATGTAATGATTTTAATGCTATATGTACAAAATTTTGGTGGGGACAGATGGGTAATGAAAGAAAGATTCATTGGAAGAATTGGAGGGTATTATGTCAACCTAAGAAGAAGGAGGAATGAGTTTTCGAGACATATGACTATTCAACTTAGCTATGTTAGCCAAGCAAGGGTTGAGATTATTACAGGAAAAAGATTCACTGTTATATGGATGCTTTAAGGTGAAGTATTTTCCACGTTGCAGTTTTTTGGAGGCTAGGGATGTACCAAACAGTTCTTATGCTTGGAAAAGTCTTATTGCAACCCAACCTATCTTGAAGAAGGGATGTTGTTGGATGGTGGGGGATGGATCTTCCATACGAGTTTGGCAGGATAAATGGATCTTGAATTTCCCCACGAACATGATCTTACATATGCCATCTGAGGTGGATAGGGAGCTACGAGTCAATGATCTTATAGACTGTACAACCCATGACTGGGACTGGGGGAAAGTAGGAGGTATATTGCATAGGGAGGAAACCAAAACCATTTTATGCATTCCTTAAGTAAACAACTATTAGCAGATTCCATAGTGTGGCTGCCTAAGAAGGATGAGGGGTATTCGGTTCGATCAGGCTACTTCACTGCTAGGAAGGTGCAAAAGGAGACGCCTGGGTTTGAAGAATGCTCGGAATCGAACAACAATAGTATGATTTGGTCAAGGTTGTGGAAGCTTCGTATACCTAACAAAACCAAGATTTTTGGGTGGAGAGTAAGTCAGGATATCCTCCCGACAAGAGAAAATCTGACCAAGCACCAACTTTTGAAGGATGATACATGCCAACTATGTATGCGAGAATTGGAATCGATGTTGCACACATTATGGAGTTGTGCGGTGGCTAGAGATGTTTGGGCTAGAAGTCAGACTCCATTGTAGAAGAGTGTGAGTGACCATGCAAGCTTTTTCCATTTGATGGAAGACATGATGCTTAAATTGATGAACGAAGACCTTGAGTTATTTCTAGTTCAGTGCTAGATTATATGGAATCAGTGAAACATGATAATTCATGGAGGACCTTTACAGAACCCAAACAGACTTGTACAACAAGTCATGGATCTATTAGAAGAGGGTTAGGTGCAATTAGCTATACCAAGCTAGACTGAGATTGTGTAGACATGGACTCCACCTACTAGTTGCCATTGCAAAATTAATTTCGATGCTGTGGTGTTTGATGACATTAAGGCTTCGGGTTTTGGGGTGGTTATCTGAAATGATACGGGTAAAGTTATGGCGTCGGTATCAGCAAGAGGGCCACCGGTGATAGATAGTGAGGAGGCTTAGATGTTGGCAGGGCGAAAGCATTGGAGTTTGCATTGGATGTGGGATTCACGGAAGTGGTTTTAGAGGGGGATTGTATAAGAGTTATGCGGTCCATCCAATCTAATGGGATGAATAACTCTGGACTGGGTCACATCTATGGAGACATCCATTGCTTGGCAGCGGGATTTAGAGCTTGGTCTGTTAATTATGTAAAACATATCACTAATTCTGTTGCCCATTCGTTGGCCAAATATGCTAGACAAATAGATGATGAACAGGTATGGTTGGAAGAGTCCCCACCTCCTGCTTTGGAGGCATTGTACTTTGATTCTCGCTTTTTAATGAATGAATGAAATATGAGTTCACTTTCAAAAAAAATAAAAATGCTAGTATAGATGCGAAAGCAAAAGCATAACATGTATTAATAACACATGAAGGTTTCGTGGTTTAGCCTAACGACCTACATCCACGGAGAAAACTCTAAAGGACTATATTAATAATATATTAGAGTATAGTATAAATTCTATGTTACAATGAATCATAACATGTGTATATATAGTAGACTAAACCATAGTTAATAGACTTCTAATACAAGTAGGAGACTTGACTTGCACACAAAATAGAATAAGGTTTGGATCTATGCTAATAGACTAATATATTTCTAAGACCCCATCTCAAACTCAAGATAGAAACTTGATGAAAGCTTGAGATTTGATAAGGTTGAGAAGCTCCCTTCAATGAAATTTGGCTCTATAATGGTGGTTTGAGGAAGACAATGGTCTTACAGTAATTGATGTGACTTCTAACAGTGGCAAGAGTGTATGACTATACCGAAGAGTTTTGATGCTAGCAGTGGAAAGCCAAAGAAAATAAATGTAGCGAAGAAAGACAAAAATTGTTCTTAAATACACTATAAAGACAAAAAACCATGACCACAGGAAGGTTGCTTTGATACCATGTTAGAAATATTGAATGAATAATATTGTATTTCACAAATAATAAAATGTACATGAGTGTCTTTATATAAGAGGCAGAGTGTGTAGTACAAGTATATGTGCTATAAAAGTAAACAAAGTAGGCCTACGACGCACAACCTATTACACGTTAAGAATAGCAAAGTATGTACTTTAACTTATAAACATTATGACATGATAGCTAGGGTCACCTCTACGAGTTCTCCCATGGTGTCTGTTATTTTAAAAGCTAATTCACCAGTGAGATCTCTAACACGTAACAACTTGCTTGAGCTTTTTCAAATAGCATGGTAACTTGATAGGACACATTTCCTTTAGGAACTCTGAAAATTTTTCTTACTTGAAATAGAAGCTCCCGGCCCCTTGTTATACATTGAAGCATTATTGCAATTATATAAGTCCCAACGTCTAAAAGCCAAAAGTTTTTGCACAAATAGATGAATAAAAGTACATGTGTAACAACGCATATGCATTTCAGTTTATATTGTTAGGTCTTAAGTTAGTAATGTTGGCAAACCATGACAAAAAGTAAGTTGGTTTAGAATAGCGTACTTTCAAGTCCAATACAAAAAACTCAAGTTCAGGATGAAAAAAATGGGTTACAATTTGTTTCATTCAATTGGTACTCGATCGATTGAAAGTCGCATATCAGCAAAAAATCAGCAACATAAAAAGCTCATAACTTGACCGTTTGAAGCCCAAATCGCAAGGCATTTTTTCTAGTATTTAAAGGACATTATAAGCTAACCCTAGAAAGGTTTTTTAGAGTTTTTTTAGAGAGATTAGAGTGCAACTTGTGCCTCTTTTGTAAATCTAGGGTTTTGTACCCAAAAACTCTCTAAAATCTTCTACTGGTGTTATTCCTTGAAGAATCTCAACGTCCAGTGTTGTAGAAGTTGCTGCATACAAGGTCAATGTCTAAGAAGATCTAAAACCTTTGAGTGGAGTCTTAAAGTCACAAGCAGGTGAGCTTGTTGGTGCAAAGTCCAAAGAGAGGAGTTTGTGGATTCGGAGTTTGTACGTGGTCGTGTCAGTAAGTTCTACATGTGGTAGTAATATGATGTTAGTGGTCTAAGTCTTATTGTAAACTTCAATTCATTCTAGTGGATTTGCTTTTTACCTTAAGGATAGTTAGGTGAAATCCTCCTTAGGTTTTTTACCGGTTTGGTTTTCTTAGGTTATCAGATCTTTGTATTCTTTATTTTTCCACTGATTTACTGTTTGTGTTTAACCTCATAAACCTAAGTATTCACTTGGTTAATTAATTAAGTTAAATAATCTAGTTTACAGGATAAAAAACCTAACCTATATAATGATCCACTATCAACTTCATATTCAAGTTATCCAATAATTAATTACAAACATATATAGTTTTAGATAACGTAGCTTTCTATGCATTGTAAAAAAACCATTGCCTTGGAGATCCATAAGATTCACTTTGTTGCTGCATTTCTTGTCTTAATTATCAATATGATAAACAATCTCGCCATTTTTGTTGAAAACGGTACATCCATTTCCCTGCATCACGAGAGATTCCATCCATATAGTGAATGCTTCTTGTTGTATATTCTAGAGAGGATCTGGAAGGGGAAGCATAGAAGGGAACACCGAGAACACGAGGGTTACATGGTTCCCCTTCGAGGGGAACCTATGCTTCCCCTTTCGCATCCACTCTAACATATACAACACTTCTCTCTTTGAAGTAATATAAGAAGAAGAAGCAACATTAATGGATGTGGGAACATGAACCTTGTCCATTTGAGAAAAAGTTGGACTTGACCTATGAATAGAGCTTTTGGGCCAGCTCCAAGATACTTGGTGACTCTTTTTTAATAGTTAGGGTAGGTATATAGACTTGTGAGTGGTAGTCATGCGTAGAAAAACAAAATAATGAATAAAAAAAAATAATATAACATAATTTGATCCAACTAATAAACTTACATTTTGAAGTAACATAGTATTTTTATATGTTATATTGGTCTCAATTGTCTTAGGAAATTATTTCTATAGTAAGTGATTTCAGACTTAAATAGTGAACTGAAAAATGGAAAGAAACTCAATCATTCAAATGGGATCTCCAGTTTTATGGATTAGTTTGGCCATAAGATAAGTCTATCACGTTTATTGTATTTGCATGCATATGGATATCCGGAAAATTGTATTTGCAGCTATTTTATTAAGAGAAATGTTAAAGAATATCTAAGAACATTGGATTAGGAGCTATTTTTAAAATTATTTTATGAAAAAATAATAAAGCAATTAATTTTGTTGATAGTTTTATATATTTCTCATGAAAGTAGTGTCAAATTTTTTTTTATTGTGATTCATTAACAATTGCCATAAAGGCCCATGTTAACATGAGTTTCATCGAATCTCTTCTACATTTTTGACTTCTTCTAGAGTTCTAAGTATTACTAAATCACCATATGAAAATGAAGTGGATTTTCTTATTATTTTGAGGGTTTTGATGACTTGGGAACGGTGGACTATCATCAATATCATAAATTTGTATTGCTTTTTTGATAAGCCTTATATTTGAATTGCTTGCTCCTCTTTCCAATAGATAGTTTATATATATAATCTTTTGCTTGATTGGAACTTTAATAGGTTCCGTTTCTGGACCGAATCAAGTGTCCATCTGTTAGTGTTGGTGACGAAATAGCTAGAGTCTGGGGATATGGGCAAAGCTAGCAGGGATAAGTACCCCTTATCTTTTTTTTCTTTTTCCTTTGTTTGAAGTACCCCTATCTTGTCTGTCCCCTTCTACCAAAAAAATTGAAAAGGCTCCCTCCTGTATTATATAAAGAAAATAAAATTAATTATAAATATAAAATTTGAATGATAAAATGGATTTTCAATAATATAGAGAGAGGATTCTTATTGTAATTGAGGGAGATTGTATTTATATTAACAGGTGAGCGAGGAGAAGTGACAACCAAACCAATATTTCTATGTTTGAATAACGATGATAGCCCTTGTGCTGACTTTGCACCAATTCTTGAGTATTGCAGACAATTTATGAACCAATAAATCCCAACTTCCTTGAAAATCAACCATTGCTTTAGGGAAGAAAATAACTGCTGTGATGATGTGCTTTATTTCATCATAATTTTGTTATTTTGGATTTTTCATCATGATGTGCTTTTGATTAGAGATAGCAGTCTTTGTTTGGACCCAGTAGCCTTATTAACTGAGAAGTTGTTTGTTTGTTTAAATATTTCCCTATTTTCACCCCAAAAATGAAAGAAAAAACTTTCATCTTCATTGGATATTGGAAGAATTGAATCATCCAATTCTACTTTCAATTGTTCGAAGGTGAAAAGATGTTTATTTTACATCTAGTTAATCACCAATCATTTATTAAACGGTTATTGTATAATCCTACCAATAGGAATAATTAAGCACTTGTGTAGGTCATCTTCATCCTTGAGCCTGTAAAAGGAAGGGGAAGACACCCATTTGTACAACATTGTTCATTATATTCCCAGATTTAATAAAAGGCAGGCATTAGAGGTTAGAACATTATTCAGTACCTCATCATCATCCGTGATTTTTTAACCTTCTTGTCCAGCCCGAGAGTTTTTCCACGTTAAAAAGCATGGTCTCTATTATTACTTTTTATTATATATTACCACTCTTGCCCTATTCACTCACACAGTCACAAGCCATTTCTCAACAATATAATGACACTCGGATAATGGTGGTGTCAAAATTCTACTTCGAGTACCTTTGTATAACTAACCTCATCAACCTAAGATCATAAGACTTCCTCTTAAAATTATACTCTATATTTTAATCAAATAATTTTATTTATAAACATACAAATTTTTTAATTGGGATTTTAGAGGCTGTAAGTATATATATAATATTGTTTTAAAATTTTGGGGCCATCCTTATATTAAAGTATTAAATATTTATGAATTTTTGTAAAAATTTTGGAGCTAGCAACCATGACCGCTGTCCCTAAGATGGCTCCACCACTAAAATTCTTTTATACATTGGCTCTGTGACTTATAAAAGCCTTGCACCCTGAGCTATTGGTGGTGTGAGGTTCTAGATTAACATCAACAACAACAATAATAAATAAAATAAAAACTAGAGGATTCATTTTATAAAGGAAGGAAAAAACTCTCAATTGGTTTAACAAAAACTTTTATGCACTACACCCAAGTTTTATCTTACTTCAATATTACATGGGAGAAGAATCATTTATTGCCCTTGGGAACTTTCATTGGCTATGCAAAAAATAATTGTCAAAAAAGTTTTTTTTTTTTTTTAATAATAAAAGTCTAACCAAAAAAAAAAAAAAATCAATTCATCAAGAGCCTGCTTCAGAAATTGAAACGTGCACACAATATTCCATGTGCCATCAGTGGTAACATGGACGAGAAATGTGATTTCCTATTAGGATCTCAATCTTGACACCAAGATCAAGGAAAAAAAAAAAATCCTCGCTACGAGCCACACCGACTTCCTATAAGTAAAATTAAAAATTGAGATATATATCTAAATTATGTGATTTAATCAAACGGTTAGAGCTTTTCACGAAGAGAAAAGAAATCAGAATAAAATAGTTATCCTTCTAAAAAAGAAAATAAAAGCACTGACATAATTTTTTTTTTAATTAATGGAATATTGGATAATATATTTTCCATACGTGATACAACTATAAAGATTGGAGGAATTTATTTTATTTTAAAGGAAGATGACGGATGGAGTGAAGAGAAGTATTCTTTATTATTAATTCTTTTTTTGAACCCAAGTATTTTTTATTATTAGATTGATGGTATCCGATTGATCACGTTTAAAGCATGTAGACGGTATATACATATACTATATCTGTGTGTATTATATAATCACCTATAGCTAGGTACCTTAATTAAACTTTCGCTATACATATTTGACATGTGTGAAATTGAAGGACTTAATTAAACAAAAATGAAATTAGATGATTGAAATAAATTTCAATTAAACTTAGAGGGCATATTTTGAATTTTAGCCAAAAAAGAAGAAGTTAGAACTATACTAAGAAGAAGCATTTTCACACATAATTTCTCTAGAAAGATTATTATAAAGGTTCTGCTTATCCTTGGTGTTATACTGGAAACACATGTAGACTAGGTGAGATGACTGAATTTTGGAATCTAATAGGAACAATAATGTGAAATCATAGATCCATGCACCGACAATGCTATCAAAGATCAAGAGCAAAAAGATATAAATTAAAGAATGAAAATTAACTGGTCAGATTTACCTATATACATGTGATACATGCATGCAAAGGCTATATTAGTATTCGCATGAAGCAGTGAAACACACCAGCAGGAAGCAGAGCAGAGTGCACCTTATTTTTTAGACTGAAATTAATTTGGAACATATTAAGGGGAGGCTATAGTGGCAACAAACACGACGTCTTATAAAAATTTTAATAAAAATTTATATAATGAAAAAGAGAGAGGATATAATGGGCACCGAGTTTACGTTACGATGCCACACCATTTTCTATATATAATTGTGAAGTTTTGTTGAAATTATCTTAAATCATTCAATGGATTAAGCATCTCTTATACGTTGGGTAATAGAGTAAAATTTATAAATTCATTCTTATTATTACTAGAAAATAAAGTTTTTTTTTTAGTTGAATTTTTTTTTTCAACCGGAGGAGGAGATTTGGGAGAGGAGGGTCTCGGATTTAATTGATTGGCGTATCACTGCCATGTTCCATCCATTTGATGCCGAAGCTATTCTCCAAGTTCCTTTGAGCAGGCGGGTGGTGCAAGGTGTGATGGTGTGGTCTTGTTCAAAGAAGGGAAATTATACAGTGAAGTCCGGGTATTACGTGGCAAAGCAGCTACAGATGGAAGGGAGCAACCTTGGGGAGACATCGATGCAAAGAATGAATGGGGCACTCTGGTCATGTATCTAGCAGGCTAATGTTCCTAACAAGATTAAGATTTTTTCATGGCGTGCATGTCTGAATATTCTGCCTACACAAGGAAATTTGGCACACAAAAGGGTAGTGGAGGAGGCACGGTGCTATGTATGTCAGCATGAGGTTGAATCGGTCTTGCATGTGCTGTGGGACTGTGGGGCGGCACAGGATGTTTGGGCTGGGAGTTTACGTTGACTTCAAAAATCAGGTACTGAGCAGGCCGATTTTCTGCAGCTGGTTACAGGTTTAATGCCGAAACTTTCAAGGGAGGAATGGGATCTGTTTTGGGTCACTTGTTGGCAGATTTGGACTCAGCGCAATACAGCCATGCACGAGGGTGTATTCCAACATCCTTCAAGGTCATCTCAGCGAGCATTGGAGTATTTGAGAGAGTATACAACACAAGACCAGTTGAGTGTATCAGCTCCAATTCTGTCTCCATCGCAACAGATATGGCAGCCTCCGCAGGGAAATTTGTTTAAACTGAATTTTGATGGTGCTTGTTTTGATGAGAGAGACGCTTCGGGCTATGGGGCTGTGATTAGAAATGACAAGGGCAAAGTAATGGCTGCTCTTGCTGCGAAGGGTGGTGCTGTAAGGGATAGTGAAGAGGTGGAAGTGCTTGCATGTCATAAAGCCCTCGAGTTTGCTATTGACGCTAGTTTCATGGAAATTACCTTGGAAGGTGATAGTGTGTTGGTGATGCAGACGGTTTCCCAGGCTCAACCGAATCTTTCACGGATTGGATTAATCTATGAAGATATTTGGTGCTTGGCTGCAGGCTTTAGATCCATTTCAATTAATAGTATTAGGCGCACTGCTAATAGTGTTGCTCATGCTTTGGCTAAATTCGCTAGATTAATTGATAATGATATTGTTTGGTTGGAGGAGGATCCCCTACCTATGGTGGATGCTTTGTATTTGGATGCTAATGCTCTAAATTAATGAAAATTGGTTGGTTCTGGCTTCAAAATATATATATATATATATATATATATATATATCACTTTACTCCGCTAATTCAAAGTAGGACAGAGTTTTTAATACACTCATGGCCAACTTTTCCATACGCGCATGTTGTATCAAAAACAAGTTTATTCAAACTTGTTAGTTAGCATGGACATTAAATCACGTGGGAGATAAATTTGAATATCTTGTTAATTATAATAAGAAGAATGAATATAACTTCTTCTTGTCTATTAATTGTACTTCTTTATTTTAGTAAATTCATGACTAAAGGAGAAAACTGTAGAGCTTGGAAAACAAGATTGGAGTAGAGCGAGTGGCCAAAATAGTAACCAAGTCATGAAACTTAGATTTGAGACTTTAGAAAATACATATGTTTAAGTCTTTAAGGGGAGAGTGGTCAGCTTGTAGCTAGGATCAAGCTCATTTGAAAGAGATTTTGCTTTGCGTAGAAATTAAGTCATAAAAAGGTTGCCCTGTTTGAGAGTTTGTAATTGCATATGAATTTGAAAATACGGGCATATTGGAAGCAAAGCAAGTGACACTTCAAGAGTAGTCCATATTTCTTGAGATGAAGAGAGGCCAACAACTAATGGTAAGATTTCACTTGACAAGGAAGAAATGAAAAGGCTCATGAGAAGCTGGTGTTGCCTAGTCCAAGAAAAAGACATGCCAGATTTGGGGTTGGAACATTTTTTATTCGAATTGTATGTGAGGGGTATGGGTTAAAAACATCAACAAAACTAAGAAGATCTTGTCATTTAAGATAAGGAAGCACTTGTAGTAACCCTCTCACACTCCATTGGCTGTTTCTTTTATTGTACTATTTATATAAATGAATGTACATGATAAAGATGGTAACAGATAAAGATGGCAGGACTTCATACACATTGATAGATATGGTCAATACTATCCTCATTTATACATTTACTCTCTCTTTATCACACCTATTTTGAATTAAAACTTTCCTTAATTAAAAGGATACCTAAAAAAGGGACAAAATTAACAAGAACTAAATCACTAGCTAGTGAAAGGACAGATAGCCTTCAAAATGTTGTGGTTATGAAGACTATTTTACATTTTACGGCAAATCAGTCCATAAACAATCACCAACGCCATGATAAGGGAATGATCTGTATGGGGCTCTACCAACAAAGTTAGAACATCATCTCCCAGCCGTACCCCTGAAGATGATTGTTTTGGTTTTGCCTGCACAAATCAAAACCAACCTTCAATTTCATTGCCCATAACATTAATCTATCAATTTATCATTTTATTGCAACACTTGGAAGAAAAGAATCCTATATGAAAAAAAGAAGAAAGATACTGACCTCTGCAATAATATCTCCATTAATATTTACTACTCTAAATGCTACTTTGCCAGTCATTCTAACTATCCAGTACTTATCATAGCCCACAGTAACTTTACAAGCTAAGTCTCCCGTAAGCATTCTGTAGTATTTCTTAACTTGAAACCATAGCTTCTCTTCTTTTATATTAATACTACTGCATATATATCCATTCCAACCTCTGAAAGCTAGTAAATTCTGCAAAATAATTAAAAACAACAAAACCCAACTAAAATTAGTTGAAGTCATCAGATTTTCTAAGTTCAAAAACCAGTAAGAATTGAAGTCCCAATTATAATACCTTTTGGCGTATCGTTGAAAGGACTTTGCCTCTGAGATCCATGAGATGAACTTCATTGCTACCTTTCTTGTCATAGTTTTCAACACGATAAACAATATCACCATTTGTGTTGTAGACAGTGCAACCATTTGTATGACACACAAGAGATTTCATCCATATTGTAAATATTCCTCTTTCTGATGTTATGTGGGGAGAACAAGTGGGTACTTGAGGATACACTTTAGCCATTGAGAGCCTGAGCTGAGATGTAAGAAAATTTTTGGGAAATTTGGATTAATATTGGTACAAAAGCCTGGGGTGATAGCTCATTTATATAATTTGATATTTGGTTGCAGACTTAAAGGTATATATTATTAAAATTTGATAGTGTGCTTGTGCATGACCATCGTGGAGTCGCATTTACTAACTTAAACAAAGATAGGAACTAGGAAGTGTCGGGATTAGGTTTTTTATTATTCTAGTTATCTATTGGGCCTTCACTACCTCCTTGCTTTGTTTGAGTATTAATCATCACTGTTCTGTACACACGGATAAACACTGCTGCTGTTATAAAATTAAAAAATACTAATATTAAAACAAATTTAACAATTGATTAAGGTAGCAAATCGTGATTAATGCATCATTATTCTCACCATATACAATAGTCACTAACATTATTTTGTTATATACCAATCACAATTGATGTCCCATAAAAAAATATAAATAAAAAACCACAACTGATCACCTCAGAAGTTATGAAAAATATATAATTTACAGTGTCCTTAAATTTATTTATTGTATTTAATTTGTTTGGCCTCCCAGCAAAATGGTAACTAAGACAAAGTGTTTCGGAGTGATCTGAGGTGGCATAAAGTGACTGGTTGCTAGATGTAGACAAATGGATGGGTCAACTGGCCGGAAATTAACCAGTTCGTCTGCGCTGTGATTAAAACACGTTTTGGACATGTCTCTTTGGTATAGGATCTATAGGAAGATTACTATTTTAGTTTATTTTACGTAGAGCAGGACCTTTTACATTTTTCCAGGAAAAAAAAAAAACCAATGTATAAAAAGCATAAATAATAAACGTCAATAACAATAAAGCACATAAGCCCGTCACCCAAAAAATAATATATATATATATATTATATATATATATATATTTTATTCCCTAATAATGATATTTTTGCTTACGTTTTTTAATGAAAGGCCTTTGGAAAAGCGGAGGACACAAAGGATTAGGAAATGCATAAGCCATATGTAGCCCATATATATAATTAATACTGATGGTTGATGTGATGATGTCATGCAGAAAAAGGGCATACATTGCTCGCGTGCTCATCTATGATTGCTTTAAATATGGGCTGGGCCCTCTACGTTTTAAATTCCTTCCCCAAATGAGCTGAAATAGTATATTATGATTCATGAATAACATTAAAAAATATAATGAAACTCATAAATAGTAGTAAAAATAAACTGAATATATAAAATAAGCTGACTTTTTAATTTGGAGTCAAACACATATTAGGAGAGTAATTTCTTTTTAATGGTCCCACTTGATATAAATAATAATAATAATAATAAATTATACAAATTTATCTAATATTTATTTAAATTATTTATGAAGTAATTATTAGATTCTATCAAAGTGCATGCGGTACTTTTTCCTTTAGTAAATACTAGCTCACTTTGAATTTCAGTTTCAAAAAGTGTGTTTTGGCTCAAGAAAGTGGAAACAAACGAACACTAGATTCTATTAATTAAATTCATAGTAAGATCTATCATAAATGTGAGAGAAGACAATATCACGTCACCATACTTCAAGAGTAACTAATAAACAGAGAGAGAGAGAGTTAGAGAGAGATTGTTGTGTGCGTGCCAAGGATTTCTATACCAAGCCAAATTTAATTTTGGCACCAATCGTTGAAGATCTTATTGGTGTTTCAAGTGAAAGTTGCTGCCTCAACTACATCAATCAAGCTATTGCTATGGTTGTGGGGAGTAAAAAGACTTTGGCGGGCATGTGGGCCTTTGGGCCGTGTTAAGAAAAGCCGACCTGCTCCTGGGTTAAGCATTTGTAAGTATTATGGGTCAGCCCATACGCCGAGGACCCGAGGACCTGTCCGAGGGTGAGTTGATCTTCGGACGGACACAGAAGAACCATGGACTCCGTTGTAAAGGTTAAGGAACGACACGGTGATGACCAACGGTTAAAAGGGGTTAACCCCTGAACAACCTAGAAGCACCGATGTTAGAGATATACGCAAGTTAAAGACTGTCACCTCCACATTAAAGACCCTGCACCTACTACCCTGGCCGCATTAATGAGGAAGTGACACCTGAACAGTGGAGGTGAAACTTCTGATTACTATTCAAAGGCATTGGGAATGGAAATATCTAGGCCAAAGGGAAGTGAGGGCAACACGTGTACCAAGTATCAAAGTGAGTAGTATTTAAGGAGGAATTTAGAACAATAGAGAGAGGGACCTTTTTGTAACTTAAAAAGAGAAAAAGAAAAGAAAGAGAGATAATATAAGAACAATTCTCGGCTTACGTCCGAGGAAGTGGAATTGCAATATTTCTTGTTGTTTTGAATGTTTACAATCTTTAGCTTGTCATATAATCCTTAAACACTTCTAACCTGGGTTTCAAGCCCACACTCTACAAATTCTTATTGTTTAAGGCTCACTAAGCCTGGGCCTATAACTGTTCTTGGGGCCAGGTACAATTGTACACTTACAATGGTGTTAGTCACGAATTTGATTTTCATGCAATAAAAAGATCTATGATTCAATCATAGTTGAAGCTGTATATGGTCACGTAATAAGTCCTATATCGTAGGTAAGATTTCTATGATTTATATATTTTTGTATTGTTGTACTTCCATTTTACTATATAGTGGAGTCTTTTTTTGTATAGTTATCGATAAACCCAAAGGGCTTTTCTTGTCAATTTTCTCTCTTCATACTCAAATCACTTGTGTCTTTTATATTTCACTGCTTACTCAATATGATATGGTTGTATGCATGTTTAACCGAATTGGTACTCAACAAGGATAACTAATTATCTAATTAAGTTGGCTTAAATTGAATTAAAATAAATCAGCCGGAGTCTAAAATTTTGGCACATGCTCCACTTTGTCATCCATAAACAAAAGAGAAGTTATTATTAAATTTATCTCATATTACATTATATATGTCAAGGCATATAAAAGTAATACTTATTATTTAATTTATCTAAAATTAGTTTATTTTTATACATTTTATGGTTTTAAAAAAATATTATTATTCTCTATTGTGTCATATTTAATTTATATAATAAAAAGCCATGATTCAAAATGGTGAAAAAATGAGAGTTCTAATTAGGCCATCTTAGATATATATATCACTGTTAGTTTTTGAAGACATTCTCTCTTCTGTGTATGTGTTTAAAATACTTAATATTTTCCACACAAAAAAAGTATTAATCTCACATTAGAAAATGAGTGTGAGTTAAAGAGGATTAAAGGCTGTTCTGTGTATCCAAGAGTTAAGCCCACGCCACTGTTAGTTTCTTTAAAACTTTCTTCCTTCTCCTTGTGTGTGTTAAAATATTTAGTATTCTAAAAATAAATAAAAAAAATTAGCTCAGTAAGTCAAATCTTTATCATGACTTGATCGTAAAGCACAATTGTCAATGGGCAAATTATAGGTTTCAAATCAGGAAAATTCTTAGGTAGTCCCGGAGTATAGTAAAATGGTGCTCCCTCCTCTCACATTCACAGTGGACCCCACTATGAATTTAATGAGCGGACCCCACTATGAATGTGAGAGGAGGGAGCACCATTCTCTGTGCTCCGGGAGTACCTAAGAATTACTCTTCAAATCATCTTGTATCTATAAAAAAATGTTTAAAGAACATTAATTGTGATTATTATATTTTTAAGTATATTACACACGACATAACAGAAGAAACTATTTATCTTGAATTAATAAAAATGACTAGATGAAATTTGTTTACTTATATGCTTAATTAGGAAGGAGGGTTTGGAAAGAGGTAGTTGCTACGAGTGTGTGTTCTCTACTTAAAAGTTAAAACTTAAAAGTAACCCTGCAGTCCATACTAGAGTAAGGTTCAACTTGATTTATTGATCCAAAAGTATGAACAAGTCAACTGACCTAGATCTCTTCATTGTGTTTAGGTTGAACTAATTAACAAAACAAATCCAAGTTGCATTGTCATAAAATATTACATTCCTAAGACATTGGCTACTTTCTTGAAATTCAGGTTAATTTTTTTCATTGAGACATGGGTTGGTCACTAGCCAAAATAGATTTATTAATGCAACCAAGCATGCCCCTCTTATATTCTTTTGTAATATTGAGACCAGCTGAATAGAGACAGGAAAGTCCATAAGAAATTGTTACATGCATCCGACAATTTGGTGACGACTTTAACACATCTAATCTAATGCATCTCTTCAGTTTAAGATAAGTACGGATGACTAAGCTAATGATGACATGTATGGGGGAGTTAGTGTCATTGAGGCAAACAATAAGAACGTTTTAATAGTGATTTTGTCAATGCCAATATACATTAATGGGTATCCATTTTATAATTAGCCCACCTGCATGTGTGATTTGTAAGAGATTCGATCAGGACATTCATTGAAACCACGTGTAAATAATATTGTTCATTGACTCGAACCAAAGGAAGCTCGTCCACAAAGAGCATTTTTTTTTTGTGGAGAAAAAATGGAAATCATATAAAAATTTCCAAAGTTTATATTATGTTTTAGATTAGGTCCCAAATTTTTAATTTGGTATACTAAAATTCCTAACTTTAAAAGTTGTTTCAATTTGAAGTATACCTCTATTTCCATTATTGTAGCTAGTAATCACAATAAAATTATTGTAGCTAGTAATTAACAGAGAAGAGAAAAAAAAAAGTACGTGTCGATAAAATTTTGTGTTTTAGCTAGATAATCCATACCACTCTAAATGAAATGAAATCAAACTAGGCCGTATTGGTTTGTGTTAGAGATATATTAGATATAATAACCCATAGTATAGGCTCTAGCTTATCCTATTTTGTGTGCAAGAAAAAAAATTTCTACTTGTACTAGAAGTCTAGGGTTTAATTAGCCTACCATATACACTCATGTTATAGTTTATTGTAACATAATCTTTGTATTACACTCTTATACAATAAAAATGTTGCCTTTAGGGGTTTGATCCGTGAACTTAGGCTATCAAGGGCCGGATTACGTAACCCTCGTGTTCTCATGTTTCTATTTTATGCTTTTTCTTCTGCATCTACTCTAAAATATTCAACATGGTATACATCAATACTAATATTTAATAGTTTGTTCTGTCACAACTGTCCTTACAACGAAAGGGAAATCTCATGTTTGTATTCCATTTTAAACTAAATGACCCGAATAATTATTTTTTTCCTAGGTTATAGGTGGACTTAACAATAGGCACTTTTTAATTCAATAAGGCTAGGAACAACACTTTTTGCAACCTTTTTATTTTATTTTATTTTTTATCATTGTTAACATAATTTGTTGTGATTGGTACATAATTGATAAAAATTGTGTCAATGAAAAATCTAAGTTAAAATGATATTGCTCAAATCACGCAAATCATATCAATATTTGTAAAACAATGTTGTGTTCCACATTGAAAGATGAACATATTGTGACTTAGAGAAGTTGAGGATGACTAATTAAGCTAATGTGGATTAAATGTTAAAAAGAGAGAAAGATGGTGCCGGTATGATACTACGGTAAATTACTATTTGGCCATAATGCTAAGCTAGCAAATCAGGAATTTTATTCTTAAACCTTTATTTTAGCAGGTGCTCCGCCTACTTCAAAAAATTAAAATTAAAATCCTTATATAATAAGAAAGAAAAGAAGCTGATCTTGAAAATTTTCTATCATTAGGAGAAGAGATTGAACTAAACACATTTGGTTAGCCCAAGTCTTTCTATTCAAAGCATTGCTGGGGTGGAGAAATTGTTGGAACATCTTTGAGGTGGCTGATTTTAAGACACCACTGACAGGGGAGAGAGAATATGTGTGTGCCAAGGGAAGAAATTTGATTTCAAAAAGAAAGAGGGGAAATGTTAACGGGTACTGGAAGGTGTCCGTTAAGCATGATTTATTGTAGGATTCATCTAATAAAAAATTAGTATCAATTGATGAAATGACTAAAAATAATATTAAAATGACAAGTAAAACTTATAAAGTAGGTTTTATTAACATAAAGTTGTTTCTTAATGGGTACCGCGCAGTGCCCTTTAACACTACCCAAGAAAGAGATAGAGAAACGGGGGAGATGGGCTATTAAAATTTGTTGAGGGTATAATGGTATTTTCCTATTTAGTTAGAACAATATTACTGTATACATGTTTTAAATTTGTTGGGTAACTAAGAGTTTTGTAACTTAGGGTGTGTTTATTTGAAAGTGAAATAGGATGGATGGAATACTTTGGAGAGAAAATAAGGAAGAAAAAAAAAAAAAAAAACTTTTTTTAGGCGTGTTTGGTTGGGTGGGGAGAAAAGAAAATAAATGATGAAACCCGAGTGTTTTCTCCCCGAGCCCACCAAAAAGTTTTCTCTCCAAAATTGAGAGAAAACTGAGTTGATTTCTAAAAAATGTTGCTTTAGTAATGCTTTTACACTTTTGCGCTTTTTTTAAATAGCAACCAACTTCACCACAATGCTCCTATCATGCATCTTTTTTTTTTTTTTTCTCCCTTTCCACTACTTTCCAGTATTTCAGAACTCTCTCTAGTCAAATCTTCCTATTTTGTTTTTTTTTTTTTTTTTTACCTTTTTATCTTTTTTCTCTTTTTATATAACGTGTTCAGCTTTTTTTTTCTCTTCCTTTTCTTTTTCTTATACACACACACATTATATATATATATATATATATATATATATATATATGATGATGATGATGATGATGATGATGCTGCTGCTGAGATCGTCAGTAGATGGGTTCGTCTAGAAGGCTTCCAATACACATTCGTCCAAGTTCTTATAGGGTTAGTGGAAAAAGGGATCCTCTCAAGTTGTCACTTGTGTGGTGCCGACCACAGAGTCTCCGATGATAAAGTTAGTGAACGAAGCTCAAGAGGATAGAGAGAATTCAATAATGAGAGTAAAAAAAATGATCGGTGTCTATGTACCTTGTCTATGATTTGGCAAATCCTATAAATAGGCTCTTCTTACTAGCCGTTATCCTTCTTAAATGGTGGCTTGAAGGCTCATTTGATAACGTCTCAGGCCTATTCAATTTGGTTTTAATGGAGGACCCAACGGTCTCATCCCTGATACATAACTGTCAGGGCATTAAGTACCCGTCATTATGGCACTTTATCCTCTTCCAGGTTAGCTTTCTAGACGAGGATAATTTCCTAGTTCATTAGTTGCCCCCAATATCTTGAGTTTGTCCTTAGTTGTGGTGACGATCTTGAGAATATGAAAGGTCATTTACTCAGATGTGACTTTTGAGATTTCGGTTGTGTCTACATTTAATGTGGAGTGGCGGCGTCATACGTGTCGTGGGAAAATTATTAGGTACTCTCGGAGTACCATAAATGCGTACTCTCTCATCTTACATGAATGGTGGGTCTCACCATGAATGTAATTAGTGAGATCCATCATTCATGTGAGAGGAGGGAGTACGCATTTATGGTACTCCGGAAGTACACAATAATTTCCCCGTGTTTTGGTCACGTGGTGTGTTTTGTGTGGTGGACTGCAACGCTTTTTTTGAGGGACTTTTGGGTTTCCCACCGATTTTTAGTTTTCCCAATCTACCTTTTTAAACCACTTTGCACCTCTTCTCTTTCTTTACTTTTCTTCTCTCTCTTCACCATTGTTGCTCTACATTTTCCTCTCCGAGCTTTTTTGAATCCCATCAACTTTTTCTCTTCTAAGCTTTGTTTTTGGAGGTACGGTTTCTCTCCTTTTTCTTTCTTCCTTTATATCTGCCTTTCCTTTTTGGTTTAGGGGCAGAAATTCAAACCTTTTCTTTTGGTTTCCATGGTTGATAGCTCTAAGGTTAGGCAACTTTGTCTCTCAATTTTGTTTTTCTTTGCTCGTTTAGGGGCATCTCTAGGTTCCTTTAGTACCCATTGCCCCAACAATTGAGGGTTTTGTAACTAGTAGTAGCAGTTTAGGTTTGGTGGTGGCTGATTTCCACCCTTTGATGCATCAGTCTTTTAATTAGTTTAAGGAGATGGTGGATGAGAGGGAGATGGTGTCTGAGGTGAGGTCTAGTGAGCTTAAGACAAGTTTGTCGTCTAACGATGACTCTGTCGAGGCAGAGGGAGATACTATTGCATCTAGCCCTTCATCGTTTGGACGAAGGGAGATTAGGTCCTTTCACGCCCTTAAGGAAGAGTGTGCCCTAGACGTTAACACCCTTTTTAGATTTAGAGATAACTTCTAGTTCTCTGAGGAAGTCAAGATTCGTCTTCCTCGAGAAGGGGAAAAAGACTATCATTTCTCACTTGGAGAAGTGTACTTCTACGAGGCTGCTTTCCAGTGTGGCCTTAGGTTCCCTGTCCATTCATTCATCATGGAACTATTGAACCACTTCAACATCGCTCCAAAGAAACTTATGCCAAACTCGTGGAGGATGGTGATTAGCTATATGGAGATTTGGATGGTTGTCACTAAATGTGACATGATCAGGTTGGACGAGTTTGTTCACCTGTATCGCTTGAAGGAGTCCAAGGAGTACGGGTACTATAAGCTTGTGCCTTGGGTTAGGAAGGCAAGGATTATCACAGATCTTCCTTCGTGTTTACGATATTGGAAGTCAAGATACTTCTTCATGTCTAGAGATGGATGGGAAACCTTTTCTGACGACTTCTGGGGTGAGGTTCATAGTCAGCGTTGCTTCTTCGGTGGAGGTCTCTGAGGCTAGGTGCGTCGTCCTTTGCTTATTTTTTTATAGTTCTTTTTCCTTTCAATTTGATTTGTCATTGACCTTTGATTGTGCATTTTTAGTTAAGGAGCACGCTAGGCTCAAGAGTAGATATAAAGTGTGCATCTAGGCAGCCACTAAATATGCGAAGACAATCAATGATTTTGATGACCTTGTCGATCCTCAAACTTTGACTCGTTATTTCCTTGGTTTGGAGCTTGCCCCCTTTGTCCTGCGTGATATCAAGATCGAAGAAAAAAGTGAGTTTTTTTTTTTTTTTAGTTTTTCTCGTTCCCGCAAAGATGACAACCAAGTTTAATCAGGAGATGTACGACAGGATGAAGGCCAAGAAGAAAAAGACTCTTTCAAGTCTAGGAAAGAAAGTGTTTTGGGTCGTTAAGAAAGGGACCTCGATCACCCCGGCTACCTCCGTCCCTGAGGTCATAAGGATGGCTTCTCCTATGACTTCCAAAGTGCCAGAGGACTCTCATAAAAGGAAAGGAGAAAGTGGGCTCCCGGGCGTCCAATGTTTGGGACGATGCTGGAATTGCTCTGGAGAGGGCCTATTTTGCTATTACCGCTAAAGACCTTAAGGTGCTTTCTAGTGTTCCTTCTCATGAGCTTGTGAACCGTCATATCCAAAAGCTTGTCTAGGTAAATCTCTTTTCCTTTTGCATAACTTATAGTCTGGGATGGTTATCGTGTTTTATAACTCTTCCCCCCTTATGGATTTCAAGCACTAAGAGAGAGGATCCACATATCTGCTGAGTACCTTGGCCAGGAGGAGAAGATCGTGGTGGCAGGTCTAAAGTGGAGGCTTTGGAGGTTGAGGCCGCAAAGCTGTGGAAAGACCTCATTATTGCCATAGATGATGCCAACACAGCTGGGGAGAAGGCTAAGGTGTTCGCTGACGAGCTTAGGGTTGAGAAGTAGTTAACGTTGCAAAAGGACGAACAACCCCAAGCAACGAACCAAAAGGTTAAATCCGTGGCTGCCAAGGTTGTTCAGGCTTTTCAACTGGCTGAAGAGTACAACACCGTGCTCTTTAGTTTGTATTATAAAGGCTTTGAGCTCCTTAGGCGGTACATGATAAAGCACCCCTATGGAGTCAACTTGGAGGAATTAGACTTTGAGGAGGTGGATAAGGAGGTGGAGATTGACTAGGCTACCTAAGCTACTGCTACTCTCGAAGAAAACGCTCCTAAAAGCAATGATCCTAAACCTAAGGACGCTCTAGTTGATGCAGCTAGTGGAGACAAGGCCACGACCTGAAGCACCTTTTCTTTTATTTGCTCTTATCATCATTATTATTATTATTATTATTATTAGTATTACTATTATTATTTTTGGTGGTGCCCAGTATGTTTTTGGGCTTTAGTTGCTAACTTTGAAACAATTGCACATTCTATATATATTGTGTGTTTGCTTTCTTTGCCTTCGATAGTTGTCTTTTCCTGTTGCATGCACTTCTTTTTTGCCTTTTGCATCATTTGTTTTTCTTCTTTGGCGGCTTACGTTTCACTTGGCATCGCTAATGATTTACACTCATCCAAGGAATCTTACCACTCAGCCGTGGTAGGCGGTTTGTGTCCCTATGAGGAATCTTTGGCTTCATTAGTGATTCTCATCCGTTTAGGGAATTTTCTCACTTAGCTAGTTTAAAGTGATTTCCATCTGTTTAAGGAATTTTATCACTTAGCTTCGTCAGTGATTTACTTCAATTTGAGGAATCTTATCACTTAGCCATTTTTGGGTGATTTACATCCATTTAAGGAATTTTATCACTTGGCTTCGTTCGTGGTTTACATCCATTTAAGGAATTTTATCACTTTTTATATTATTATTATTATTATTATTATTATGGTTTACCATCCTGATAACTAGATCATCCATGGTTTGTTTGTATTCTACTTTCAAGAAAATTTGCTGAATAAAACTTTATTGCTTTTTTTTTTTTTTTTTTTCCCTTAATGAAAGATTTCTTTTATGATTACAATAATGGTTTGTTTCTACTAATGATACCTCTTCAAATGGTTGATGTTCTATGTTCGTGGTAGTCTCTTCCCATCCATCGATTCCAAGTGATAGCTTCCTTGTCTTGAGTAGTGGACGATCTTATAGGGTCCTTCCCAAGTTGGCCTAAGCTTTCCTTGTGCCGAGTCCTTTGTTGATGGTGTGATTCTATGTAAGACGAGATCTCCTATATTTAGCTTTCTGAGCTTTACTCTTCTATTATAGTACTCGGTTATCTTTTACTGGTACTTGGTCATTCTTTTGGATGCTTCCTCTCTTGTCTCATCCAGGTAGTCCAGGTTGATTTTTAGCTAGTCATCATTGCTACCTCCTTGAAAGAATTCTTTTCTTATGCTAGTGATTCCTACTGGTATTACTGCTTCAGTACCATAGGTGAGCCTGAATGGTGTTTCTCCGGTTAGGGTTCTTGCTGTGGTTTTGTACGCCCACAAGACATTTGGTAACTCTTCTGGCCAAGCACCCTTTGCCCCTTGCAGGCAAACTTTGATGATCTTCAGTAATGTTTGGTTCATCACTTCGGTTTGACCATTGGCTTGTGGGTGTCCTAGTGAAGAAAATTGGTTTTTGATTTTGAGTTCTAAACAAACGCTCTTGAATTCCAGGCTGCCAAACTAACGACCATTATCTAATGTGATCGTTCTTGGTATGCCAAACATATAGAATATATTTTTCCACAAAAAGCTCTAGATCTTCACTCCTGTGATTGTTGACAAAGCTTCTACTTCTACCTATTTAGTGAAATAATCTATTGCAACTAATAGAAATTTTACCTGCTTTTTACCTTGGGATAGGGGACCCATGATGTCGATCCCCCATTGAGCAAAGGGCCATGGGGAGGTGATGGTTGTCATCTTTTCTTCGGAGACATGTTGAACATTCCCAAACCTCTAACATTTATTCCATTTCTCCACATATTCCTTCACGTCTTTCTACATGGTGGGCCAATGGTAGCCCGTTCTGATAATTTTGCTGACTAGGGACCTCGGGCCTATGTGATCTTCATAGATTCCTTCGTGGACCTCCTCTAGGATGTATTTTGCTATGTCTTCCAAAACGCACCTCAGGTAAGGCTTATATAGAGTGCCATTCAGGATTGTGAACCTAGCTGCTCGCTTTTTGACCTTCCTTGATTTGTCGAAGCCTGCTAGAAGGCATCCATCTTGTAGGAAAGAGAGGATTGGATTCACCCAACCATTCTGGTTTTGGATCACAAAGGTGTGGATTTCTTCGATACTTGGATGCCTTTGCACTTCTACTTTCAAATCGAGCGAACCCATTCCTTCCTCTGAGGATGCTTAGCTTGCCACTTCATCTGCTTCTAAGTTCTGGCTTCAGGGGACTTACGTGAAGTCCAGTTGGTTGAACTCCTGGACTAGTTAGTTCGTCAACCTGAGGTACTTTTGCATCCTGCTTTCTTTTGCTGCATATTCTCCTTTTATTTACCCAATCACTAGCTTAGAACCACTTTTGAAAAGTAGGTTTTTGGCTCACAAGGCTCTCCTGATCCTAAGTCTTGTCAGTATGGCTTCGTATTCAGCTTCGTTGTTGGTAGGAGGGAATTGAAGTCATACTCTATACTTAAGGGTTTCCCCTTTAGGGGTATTGATGATAACCTAAACCCTCTCCTCTTTTTTGAGCTAACAATCCATCTTTCAATATCTTCCATCTTTCAGATTCATCTTGCGCTTTTTCACCATCTGGTAGGGTGAACTCGACGATGAAGTCAGCCAATGCCTGAGCTTTGATGGCTTTTCTGGGATGATATTCGACATCGAATTGACTTAGCTTGATCGATCAGTATGCTAATTTCCCTGCTTCTTTGGGCTTGTTCATTGCTTTCTTTATAGGTTAGTCCTTCATAACCAAAATGGGGTTAGCTTGGAAGTAGGGATGAAGCTTTGCAAGGCTACAATCAAGGAGAAGATGATCTTTTCCATGCGTGGATATCTGGGCTCAACTCCTTGGAATGCTTGACTCACGTAATAAATAGGGAACTGTACCCTATTCTCTTCTTGAATCAAAGTTACACTCACAGCTGTGGTTGATACTACAAGACACAAGAACAAATCTTCTCCTTCCTTTGATGGACTCAGGAAGGGAGGATTGCTTAAATAACACTTCAGTTCTTGGAAGGCCTCTTCACATTTGCTCGTCCAGGCAAAGGCCTACTTTAGGGTTTTGAAGAAAGGCAAACATCTATCTATAGCTTTGGAGACGAACTTGTTGAGGGCGGAAATCCTTCCTGTTAGTGTCTGTACCTTCTTCATGGTCTTTAGGGAGGTCATTTCTAGTATGGCACGTATCTTCTCTGAGTTGGCTTCTATTCCTCGTTAGGATACCATAAACCCAAGGAATTTTCCTGATGACACCCCAAAGGCACATTTGGCGAGGTTCAACCTCATTTGGTATTGATAAAGAGTCACAAAGGTCTTTTTGAGGTCGTCTAGGTGTGTGTTCTCTTCCTTGCTTTTGACAAGCATATCGTCAACATATACCTCCATGTTCGTTTCGATCTATTTACTGAACATCCTGTTGACCAACCTCTAGTAAGAGGTGCTTGCATTCTTCAGCCCAATGGGCATTACTTTGTAATAGTAAAGCCTTTGACTAGTGACGAAGGCAATCTTCTCCTGGTCTTCTTCTGATGTCTTAATCTGGTTATAGCTTGAAAAGGTGTCCATGAAAGTGAGGAGCTTATGCCCAGCGGTGGAATATACCAATTGGTCAATCCTTGGCAATGGAAAGCTATCTTTAGGGTAGACACTGTTCAAGTCGGTGAAGTCCACACGCATTCTCCACTTCCTGCTTGTTTTCTTCACTAAGACGATGCAGTTCAGCCTGTCGGGGTAGTACACCTTTCAAATGAAGCCCAATGCAAGCAGCTTTTCTACCTTATCCATAATGGCCCTGTTATGTTCAAGGGTGAAGACTTGTCATCTTTCTTGGATGAGTTTCTTTTCTATATCAACATTCAAATGATGGCTGAATAGCTTTTGTTGTTATACCGGGCATGTCTTTGTGACTCCACGTGAAAATGTCCACATTCTCCTTTAGCTATTGAAAAGCTGAGAGGTAAATAATGTCAGTAGAGCTGCCATTGTCAATGAGAATTTGTCTGGTGTTGAATCCCTATATTATAAGCATGATGGCTAGGAGGTCATTATGTGGTTACTTCACACCTCTAGCATCTTCCTTCGAGAATAGGATGGCATTTCGTGGACGTTGTTCATGAGTCTCTGTTGGGACTTTTTAAGGGATTTGAAAGAGTCACCAGTGGATGGTCCTTCAGCAATTGTCATTATCTCTTCAATTGCGCTCGGCAAAGGGTTGTATGACTTGTCTTCGTCTGTAGGTAGGTTTTTAAATTCCTCTCTGCGATCGTCCTGAGACCGGTGTGACTTGCCCTTTTTACGAACTTTTGGAACTTGCATTTCTTGATCAGTTCTTCTATCTGCTCCTTCAAGTCTCTATAATCCTGAATGCAATGGCCGTGGTCTTTATGGAAATGGAAATATTTCCTCTTGTCTTGCATATTTGGCGAGGAATGAAATGGCTTTGGCCACTTGAGGTGATGATCGTCAATCTACGCCAAAGTTTTGTCAACAGGCATCACTAGAGGAGTGAATTTTACCATTCATAGAGTTTTTTCGTCTCTTCGCTTATTTCCATCAGAGCTCATCTAACGATCATTCCTTTCCCTCTTACATCCCCTTCGGTCTTCCTTGACACTTTCCTTCCCTTTAGGCCTATTTTTCTTCTCCTATCGCAGCTAGGGCATCTTTTGCATTCATGTATTTCTTGGCTTTCAACAGCATCTCTGCCATTGTCTTTGGAGCTCTTCGCGAAGACGGCTATGAACTCTCTGGATTTTAATCCTGTTTTAAAAGTGGTAAATTGTACCTTGTCATCCGCTTTGTCAATTTCTAAGACTTCTCTGGTAAAGCGTTTCACGTATAACCTGAGGGGCTTCTTCTCTTCTTGCCTAATAATGAGCAGATGGCCTGCTGGTCTCTTTTGACATTGCCCACCTATGAAATAGCGCACAAAGGAATTGCCTAGTTGCTCACAGTTGTCAATGGATGATGTTGCTAGTTTACTGAACCATACTTGAGCTACTCCCTTAAGGGTGGTAGGAAAGGGGTGGCACAGTTTCTCATTTGAGGGTTTCTGTAGACTCAAAGTTGCTTTGGACGTAGTGATATGGTCCAACGGGTCCTTCAGACCATCAAATGATTCGAGCTGTGGCAGACGAAACTTTGGGGGCATGAGACATTCCAGGACCTTTGCAGTGAAGGGCAAGTCCATCTTTCTAACCATCTCGTCCAAATTCCGATCCATTTTTTCCCTCATCACATTTCTCAGCTCGACCGTTTTCTTCCTCATATCTCTAAGGAGGTCTAAATTCGCTTCGTTCGAAGAGTTCAGTCGTTAGTAGTAGTCTCTTCTATGGCTATCTTTGTCATTGTTCCTGTTAGTCCCAACCCTCGTGGGTAAACGATATCCTTCTTGTTGTAGTTGTAGCCTTGTTTTTTCTGATGAGTCCTTCAACACTAGCTGCAAGTGTTTGAATTTGTAAAGTTAATGCTACAAAATCTTATGGGGTGTTGGACTTCATCTTGATGTCAAAACCAATTGGGACTGCAATTTCAAACAAAATTATGAATTTCTCCTCCCCACAGACAGCGCCAAACTGATGATGTTGAGATCGTCAGTAGATGGGTTCGTCCAAAAGGCTTCCAATACACATTCGTCCAAGTTCTTGCGGGGTTAGTGGAGAAATGGATCCTCTCAGGTGGTCACCGATGTGGTGCTAGCCACAGAGTCTCTGATAATAAAGTTAGTGAATGAATGTTAGGATAATAGAGAGAATTCAATAATGAGAGTAAAAAAATGATCTGTGTCTATGTACCTTGTCTGTGATTTGGCAAGCCCTATAAATAGACTCTTCTTACTAATTGTTGTCCTTCTTAAATAATGACTTGAAGGCTCATTTGGTAACATCTCAAGCCTATTCAATGTGCTTTTAATGGAGGCCCCAATGGTCTCATCCCTGATACGTACCCGTTGAGGCATTAAGTACCCGTCATTATGGCGTTTTATCCTCATCCTCGTTGGCTCTTTGGACGAGGATAATTGCTTGGTCCATCAATATATATAAAATATAATATAATAACAAGTAAAAATAATATAATATAATATGTATGATGTGTAAATTTTTTAAAATATTATTTTAATTAATGATAAGTAATATTTTTATTATTTAATGAGTATAATATAAATTATTTCTTACATATTATGTAATAAGGGTATAAGAGTAGATTTACATAAACTACATTTTTTATCCTCAAGCTTTTCTCCTCCACCAAATAAAAGAGATTTTCATCCATCTATTTTTCCATTCCTCCAACCAAACACACATGAGGGAAAATTAAATATTTTCTATCCTCTCACTTTTCTATCCTCCTACTATTTTCTATCATTCCATTTTTCCGTCTCCCCAACCAAACGAACCCTTAGCGGCTGCCTCCTAATTATTTTTAATGAAATAGATGTTCAGGATTCAAATTCTCATTTTCCCTACTATCAAAATATTCAAAAAATAATTAATCAATTAATGGGTGTTCTCATCAAATGGTGGTGTTAACATAAGGAGTGTTCTCTATAAGACACTTTCTCTTTCTTATATCAAAAAAGAGATTCTATTAATTTATTTCATAAAAGTAACTACCTTAAGGGTGGTCACTGGCCAGTGTATGATATCCTTAAATTTAAGGAGGTTTTTTAAATCAAAACAAGAAAATATGGTACAATTCAATTCATTAATCTCAAGGGAAGTCAAAGTAATACCTCCCTAAAATTTTATAAGAGTGCTAAACTACGTACACACATCATTATAGTAACACAAGGCTGGCGTTGGTTTGTCAACAAATGTAACAATCAGTAAGCAATATATATAGAGTTTATTGCCTTAAAAAAAATGTATAATCAAATATTAAGCAATAATTGGACAGAAGATGAATCGATCTATATTTGAATAATTGAGTAGCACAATAATATAAAACTCCTGATTTCTTATATTAACTATGCGGATCAGATAAGAAAGATCTTTAAAAAAAACATTAAGCAACCATCAAGACACTAATTTTTGATAAAGAAAAATGAGAATTGAATCATGTGTTTCATTATATATAGTTTAGAATGGGATATGGTCTTTGGCTACTTACATATTTACGGCACGGGTATTATAACTGTCATATCATTGTCTTAAATCCATGATGACCTTCAAATTTAATCTCATATAGGCCTCCATAAGGCGAGGAGTACTGGGGGAGTTGATTTTTGCATTAGGCTCAGGCTCAGGCTCAGGCTCAGGAAAATCAGCATATGGCAGCAGGGCTTAAAGCTATAGCTCACACCGTGGTCTGGTTCTAGGGGTTAATTAATCAGCTAATTAATCTTTAACAACTACATCAGAACAGATACGGAAAATAATTGATGATCAGGTTGATGAAGGGTTGAAGCTTAAGATTTTTCTCCAACCCTAGCACATTAAATTGAGAACATGGTTGCCAATTCGTAGTATATATATATATATATATATATATAGCTGTAATTAGTTCGATAATATTCTATATAAAGCGTGGCTGTCACGTACATAAACTTGGGTCTAGAACTTAGGTCATGCATCAAACGAATGTCTTACGCTGCGACTTAGAGATATTCATGAACAACCAAGTAGGTAGGATTGATACAAGCGAGGTATAACTCAAATTGTCACTATTCTTTTGCAATGACATTCTATCTACCATCATTTTTATTTTTGGAATGATAATAGATAGAACAAATGTACAATATATAATTGTAGGTATTAAAGAAAATGTGACTGCTAATTACTTAAGCTCTTTTTTTGGGAACTTTTATATTACCTAATCTAAATATCTCAAGAAAAAAATTCAAAAATTGATAATACCCTTCTATGTTCTTCTCAGCTTTGCATCACCTTTTCAAAAACAACCCAATATTGACTACAAAAATTTCGTTAATTACATGCATTAAGAAAATCAAACCAATATTGGATACAAAAATTTCATTACAAGTATGTATTAAGAAATTACCACCGAGGGCAAGTGACCCCAGGGGTAAAAACTCCCCCCCACCCCACGTTGGGATTGACGTCTTGAAGTTGGATTCTTAGAAGCACGCAGATAGTTTGTAAGACATTCACTAGTTAATCCTATTAGGATCTTAATAGAGTTGAAGCTTGATACTAAATTATGACTGAACCCACCTGAGTGAAAGTCCTAATTATAATCCATATTTAGGCTCCTCAAACGCAAAAAAGTATATCTTGTATCCACTCTATAAAGCGGGCTTGTCACAAGAATTTTGGTCACATGCCTATGAGGATTATGTGACCAAATAGGGTTTTTCTACGGCCCCTTACTTTTTCTCAACAAGACAAAAAATTGTATATATCTGGAAAGAGAAAAATCAAAGCCAAGTCAAAGAGGCCATAAGCTTGCATGCTGGAGACGACCTCTAGTCAATAATGGAGATTATTCACATTCTACGACGAATTAATCCGTACACTACCACGAAAGCCATGATAAGTGAATGATCCATATGAGGCACCACCTCCAAAGCCAACACATCCTCTCCCAGAACTACTCCAGAAGATGAATACTTTCGCTTTGCCTGCCCAAAACCAAAATTACCAAAATATAAAGTGAATCCCCGTTCAGTATGGGTTTTTTAGCTCTCTATGTGCTTGTAATTGCAGTTTCTCGGTGTATTTGAATGATGATTATTAAATGTTTTAAAATATAAAGTTCATTTTATACACCAACACATGAACAGAGAAATAACTTTGCAAATAAACCAAATACTCACCTCAGCAACAACATCTCCATTGACGTCTACTATTCTAAATGCTGCTTTGTTAGCAAATCTAACTATCCAATATTTATCATACCCCACAGTAATTCGACAAGCTACATCTCTCATGATCATTCTGCAATACTTTTTGACTTGAAACCACGACTTCTCCTTGTTTATGCTAGAGCCGCTCCATCTATAACCATTCCAACATCCAAAAGCTTGTAATTTCTGCAAAATTTGAAAAGCACTATTAAGTTCTAGCTTAAAAAATAATTAAAATAAAAACAACCGTACCTAGCTAGTGCACAAAGTTCTAACTATTAGAATCAACAAAAACTCCCACTTAATATAAAGTCCAATAAATTTTATAAAACACAAAAATAAAAGCAAAACCAAACCAATCCAAAAGATGCAGAGGCTAAAACTTAATTACTCAAGGAATTGGCTAGCTATAGGGGCATAGAGTCTCAACACTCAATTCAAATCTTACCAACCTAGCACAAAAACAAACTAAATGAAAATCATTATACTCATTATTTAAGTTAATTATATATGCTTACCAATCATCAAAAAAAGAAACAAGTTGATTATGCTTACCTTTCGACGTATAGTAAAGAGGATTTTGCCCCGTAGATCCATGAGATGAACTTCGTTGCTGCACTTGCTGTCATAGTTATCAACGCGATAAACAATCTCACCCTTGGAATTAAAGACAGTGCAACCATATGCATGGTATAAAAGCGATTTCATCCATATGGTAAATGTTTCTCGTTTTGAAGTCATGTAGGGAGAACCAGTGAGTATATGAGGGTAGATCCTAGCCATTAATAGGAACATAATTTTGTGGAATTTAATTTGGAGATGAGATCATGTCTGAACTCTGGAAGAGATAATTTTAGTTTCCAGATATTTTTTAGCTGACTTTCAAACTAATAAAATACAGTAACGTCAGAGTCATGGAAGCAAGTCTAACAATAAGTCATTAAAACCATCTGGACTTTTTTTTTTTTTTTCCTTTATGCGATTGGTTCATTTGCACCTTGACCTAGCTAGCTACCTCATTACTGTGTGGAGGAGCACTTTGATTTTGATTTAGTTAAGCCCTCCAGCAAAACTATAGTGTCTCTCGGTAACCATGAGGTGGCACAAGTGATTTGTTGCCTTAATTATGCAAAGAAGTGGGTCAACTCTACAAGAGTTTCTCTATAGCATACTAAATGCATGCATGTGTTAGGCATGTTTCTTTTGACAATTTGTAATTTTCTTTCAGACAGCAGCCTCAAGGGTTTTTTTTTTTTTTTTTTTTTTACAAATAATTACAATATGCTGTTAACTTTGCAGTTCGAACATTTTCCCCTTTAAACCTCCAAGTAATTTGTACATAGAGAGGTGTCAATTCAGCTATAAAGGTTTTTTTTTTGTTTTAAATGGTCTTCACTGGTAATATTAGGGATACATTAATAAAATCCTTCTTTTTTTTACAATTTAATAAAATTATGAGTAGAGCAATACATGACTCATTATTAGTTAATTTTTATGCAAAATTACAAAATGTTACTTCAAGTCCTCCACAATGTTGAAAATTTTGTGTCGCTAGACTTTATTGTTTGCTTAATCGGTATTTACCACAACACAACTTAATTTAAAATAATAATAACAATATATTATGTGATATTTTTTTTGGGTATGGAAAATATAGATTGATGATGTCATACAGAATAGAGGCAGCAGGCATGAGTTGTTTGTATGCTTATAGCGAAGCTTCTAAGAAGAAGGGAAAAAGAGATATGAGCACCAACATGAATATATCACCAATGTTGCATCTGCATTTGTACGGGAAATAAATTAAAATATTGTCCCTACAGGACTCTAAACCGGCTAATATGTCCGTAGATCCTAATTGGTATTTATTATATGATAATGTGGAAATCGTTAGTCAAGTAGGCTTGTCCAAATGAGTCAGCAACCTCTCGTCCCTATGCCTACGATTGTCATGAAAGCCCTCCTTAGGTAGTCACTAGTATGGTGCCTGCCATAAAGTCTTTGATAATAAAGTCAGCATATAAAAGCTTTAAGAAAGTATATGAGAGCTTAGAATATCAAAGCTACAACGTATTTGTATATTAGGATGTGTGAATATACCTTGTCTAGTTCTAAGTGGTTTTTATATATGGCTCCATTGCTTCTAGCCGTTACGACCTTTATTGTGGCTTTAGTGCTTCTTTTGTAATGCCTCTGGGCTCATTAATGTGGGTTTTGATAAACTTTCAACGATCTGACAGCTAGTTTGTAATTGTCCGAGGTATTGAATCCTCTATTATTGGCTTACCTTCCTTTGTCCATGAGGTGGAGGGGTGGATGAAAGTGCTTAATGGGTTCGTCTGGACAAGTAGGTTCGTTAGGCCTAGCAGTTACCCCCCCCCCCCCCAAGTTTTTGGTCGTCCTTATGTGTCATGACGAACATCAGAAAATGAAAGGTTTCTTATCCAAACATGACTCTTGGGGTTCCATTCCACATTCAATGCATAGTGGCAGTGCCATACACGCCGTGGCTACGTGGCACATTCTGATTGGTGATTTTAATGCTCCACTCGTGTGCCCTTTAGTTTTCCCATTGGTTTTCAGTTTTTCATGCCCAACTCTTTTAAACTCCCTTTCTTTTCTCTTTCTTCTCCACTTTCTCTTTTCTTCGCCATTGCTACTCTGTGCTTCTTCTTCTCCGAGCTATTCCTTCTGCAATTTCCTGCATTTTTCCTTTCTGGGGTTGCTTTTTCTTAAGGTACAACTTCTTCTCGCCTTCTTTACTCTTCGTAGCATAGGTAATTTGTAAGGGTTTCTGATTTTTTTTTCTTGGTTTTTAGGACTTTGGCCTTCTTTTTTCGTTTCTTGGGCTCCATGTTTGATAGCTCTAAAGTTAGGATACTTTGCCCCCTTTTTCTCATTTCTCTTTGCGCGTTTGGGGGCTTTTCTAGGAGTTTCTCGCACCTTTTGTTCGTTGGTTGAAGGTTTTGTGTTTGGGGGCAGTAGCTTAAGTTTAGTGTTGGCTAATCAGTTCCCCTTACTCCGTGAGTCTATGGATTGGTTTGAGGGAATAGTGGGTGAACGGCAAATTATGTTAGAAGTGAGGTCTATTGGGCTAGAAATGGGGTTGTCGTCTAGTGACGACCCTGTTGAGGTGAAGGAAGATACCGTAGCTTCTAGCCCAAGAGAGGTATGTGGCCTAAATGTTGAGACACTCTCCAGGTTTGGGGATAGGTTTCAATTCCCTGAGAGAGTTAGGGTTCATCTTCCTCATAAAGAAGAACGGGCATGTCATTTTTCGCATGGGGAAGTGTGTTTCTTTGAGGCTGCCTTCTTGTGTGGTCTTAGATTTCTCGTCCATCCATTTATTATGGAGCTTCTGAATCATTTCAACATTGCTCCTGGGCAACTTATGCCAAACTTGTGGAGGATTGTGATTAGTTGTATGGAAATTTGGATGGCTATCATTGAAGGGGACATGATTAAGGTGGACGAGTTCACATACTTGTACTATCTAAAGGAGTCAAAAGAGAAGGGGTACTATGAACTTTTGCCCTAGGTCAAGAAGGCTAGGATCATCATGGATCTACCATCGTCCTTCCGATATTGGAATTCGAGGTTCATTTTTATGTCCGGGGATGGGTGGGAGACTTTTTCTGATGAGTTCTGAGGTGACGTTCCTAGGTTGCTTCGTCGTTGGAAAGCCCTGAGTCTAGGTGCATCGTCCTTCTACAAGTCTTTTTCTTTTTCCTACCTTTTTTTTTTTTTTGTAACCTCTCTGTTCATTGTGCAGTTAAGAAGCGTCCAAAGCTCAAGAGTAGGTACAAGAGGCAGGTTGAAGTAGCTACTGACTACGCCAAGACCATTGATGATTTGGATGATTTGGTCGACCCCAGAACCTTAGCTCATCACTGCCTTGGTCCAGAGCCTTCCTCCTTCATTCTGCATGCCATTAAAATTGAGGAGAAGAAGAGTAAGTGTTTATTTAGCTCATCACTGCTTTGTTTTTTTTTTTAACAAGTGTTTCTCTTTCGTAGAGATGACGAAAAAGTTCAACTAAGGGATGTATGCCAAAATGAGGGCCAAGAGAATGAGGCACTTTCCAACCTCGGGAAAAGGGTTGTGCGTGTGGTGGAGAAAGGAACTCTTGTCACGCCCACTACCTCCATCCCTGGGGCTACGAGGACTTCATCTTCTGCCATCTCAATGGAGAAGATCACTCCTCATCCTAAGAAGCAGTGAGTGGCGGACAAGGGCAAAGAGAAAGCTAACTCGCATTCATCCATCATCTGGGATGATGCCAGCCTAGCGCTGACGAGGGTGTAGGATGCCTTCACAGTTGAGGAGCTCAAGGCCTTTATGAGGTACCTTCCAATGAGATCATGAGTCATCATATTCATAAGCTTGTCTAGGTAAAGTACGTGTCACTTATTTTTCTTCTCTCTTCCACCTTTGCGTGGATCTGAAAGCTAGATGCTCTATGTGATCTCTTTTTCAAGTGCTGGGAGAAACCATCCATATCACCTCAAAGTACCTAAGTCAAGAGGCAAAGGCCATATCAGTGGGGTCCAAGGTAGAGGCTTTAGAGGCAGAGAACTCGAAGCTGAGGAAGGATCTCATTGCTGCCATGGACGAGGCCAACACTGTCAAGGAGAAGGCTAAGGTTTTGTCTGACAATCTGAGGGCTGAGAGGCAACTGACTTTAAAGAAGGATGAACAACACTAGGCTGCAAAGGAGAAGGTCAAGACCATTGCTGCCAAGACCATTGAAGCCTTTCAACAGATTGACGAGTACAATATTGTGCTCTTTAGTTGGTACTACAAGGGCTTTGAGTTCCTTCAGCGATACCTCATCAAGCACCCCACTAGTGTGGACTTGGGAAGCCTAGACCAAGAGGAGGTTGACGGGAGATGGAGGCGGACGAGGCTTCTCAGTCCATTTTTGTTGCTCTTGAAAGGGACACTTCAAAGCCTGCTCCTACTAGTGGTGATGAGGCCACTACATGAACCCATCTAGTGCACACACACACACACACACACACACACACACATATATATATATATATATATATATATATATATGTTTTTCTTTTTGGGTGCCCATTATGTTTTTGGGCTTTTAATTCTATCTCCAAAACAATATTTGTTGCCCAGTGTTTTTGTGCTTTTGATTCAGACAGAATATATTCATGTTTTACCTGCTTACTTTCCTACTTTTGTTGGTTTGTTCTTCGTTACGCTTAACACTCCTTATCCATATGTGGTTCATGCTTTTTGCCTGCATCTTTTCCTGTTTACCCTTAGATTAGGCTTGCATTCGTCTAGGAAAAATTTCATTACTTAGCCACTTTTAGGTGTCTTATGCCCATTTAAGGGATTGTCACTTGGCCTCGTTAGTAATATACATCCGTTTAGGCGGAATCTTATTACTTAACTAATTTTTAGGTGACTTACACTCATTTAAAGGATCTTGTCACTTGGCTTCATCAGTAATTTACATCTGTCTAGGTGAAATCTTATTACTTAGCCAGTTTTTCGGTGACTTACACCCATTTAAGGGATCTTGTCACTTGGCTTCGTTAGTAATTTACATCTGCCTAGGCGGAATCTTATTACTTAGCCAGTTTTTAGGTGAATTACACCCATTTAAAGGGTCTTATCACTTGGCTTTGTTAGTAATTTACATCCGTCTAGGCGGAATCTTATTACTTAGCCAAAAGTATTTTTTTTAGACTTTTTGACTTGTATACAATACATTGAAATGTAAACTAAATAGTACTTTTATTTCCTTGTCTCAAAACACGAATACAATCGTCCATTACATTTATTGATGGTACCTCTACAAATGTTCAATGTTTCATGGTCGTTGTAATTTCTTCCTGTCTAACGTTTCCAGGTGATAACTGCCTTCCCTAGAATAATGGGTGACCTTGTAGGACCCTTCCTAGGTTGGGCCAAGCTTCCTTTGGGTCGGGTCTTTGGTAGCAGGTGTGACTGTGCACAAGATGAGGTCTCCTATGTTAAGTCGTCTAAGCTTCACTCTCTTATTGTAGTATTCGGCCATCTTCTACTGGTACCTTGTCATCTTATAGGATGCTCCTTCTCTAACTTCGTCCAAGTATTCCAGGTTGACTCTCAGTTAATCATCATTGTTGCCTTCATGGAAGACTTCTCGTCTCATGTTGGTGATTCCCACTTCAACTCGGATTACTGCTTTGGGGCCATAAGTGAGTCTGAAGGGGGTTTCTCTTGTCAGGTTTCTTGCTGCAGTCTTGTATGCCCATAAGACATTGGACAACTCCTCTAGTCAAGCACCCTTTGCATCTTCCAACCTAGCTTCGATGATCTTGAGTAGTTTCCGATTCGTCACTTTTGTCTAACCGTTGGCTTATGGGTGACCTGGGGACGAGAATTAGTTCTTGATCCCTAGCCTTAAGCAAAAGTCCTAAAGCTTTGACTGTCAAACTGCTGCTCGTTGTCCAATATGATCGTTCATGGTATCCGGAATCTGTAAACTATATTCTTCCACACGAAGTTCTGGATCTTTGCCTCTGTGATGGTTACTAATGCTTCTGCTTTAACCCACTTTGTGAAATAGTCAATAACGACTAGTAAAAATTTTACCTGTCTCTTACTTTGTGGTAATTGACTGACGATCTCAATCCCCCACTAGGCCAATGGCCTTGGGGAGACTATTGGCATCAGTCTCTCTGTTGGGATGCATTGAACATTTCCAAACCTTTGGCATTTGTGGCACCTCTTGACGATCTCCCTTGCGTCTTTTTGCATAGTAGGCCAAAAGTAACATGTTCTAATAATCCTGCTTACCAAGGATCTTGGGCCTATATAGTCTTTGCATATTCCTTCATGGATCTCTTCCAAAATATATTCGGCTTCATCCTCGTCAACGCACTTCAGGTAAGGCATGGAGAAACCTCTTTTATACAGGTCGTCATTTAGGATTGTGAACCTAGCTACCATCTTCCTGACTTTCCTGGCCTCTTCAGCGTCCTATGGAAGCTGTTCATCCTGGAGGTAGGATAGAATTGGGGTCTTTCAACTGCTTTCGCTCTAGATTGCAAAAGTGAGGACCTCTTCAATGCTGGGATGTTTCTAGACTTCCATATTTAAGTCTGTACTCATTGGTCCTACTTCTGATGGCGCTTGCTTTGCTAGCTTGTCTGCCCCATATTTTGGCTTCTGGGGACCTGTGTGAATTCTACCCAATCAAACTCCTATGCCAAATACTTCATCAGCCTCAGGTATTTTTGCATTCTTTCCTCCTTTGCTAGATACTCCCCCTTTATTTGCCCCACAATCAACTTTGAATCAATCTAAAGGAGCAAGTTTTTGGCTTCTAGCACCTTTCCAACCCTTAATCTTGTCAGTATTCCTTTGTATTCAGCTTCATTGTTGGTGGGTAGAAACATTAGCTAAACTTCATATTTGAGCACTTCTCCTTCTAGGGTGATGATAATAACCCCTACTCCACCCCTCTTTCGGGCTAACGAATCGTCAGTTTAGATCTTCCATCTTTCTACTTCATTCGATACCTCATCCTTGTCCGGGACTGTGAATTCGGCAATGAAGTCTACTAGTGTCTGCACCTTGATAACTGTCCTAGGGTGGTACTCAATGTTGAACTGACTAAGCTCGATTGCCCACTGAATCATCCTTCTTACAGCCTTAGACTTATTCATGGACTTCTTTATGGGTTGGTCCGTCATCACTAGCATAAGATTCGGTTGGAAGTAAGGGCGTAACTTTCGTGAAGCTATAATATGGGCAAATGCAATCTTCTCAATCTCTGGGTACTTTGCTTCAGCTCCTTGGAAGGCTTGACTGCCATAGTAAACTAGGAGTTGCGTTCCGTCTTCCTCTCAAATCAAGGCAACGCTCACGGCTGTAGCTGACATAACTAAGTATAAATACAGGTCTTCTCCCTCTTTGGACTGGCTCAGAATGGGTGGATTGCTCATATATTGTTTAAGCTCCTGGAAGCCTTTTTTGCATTCTTCCATCTAGGTGAAAGCTTGCTTTAGCATCTTAAAGAAGGGCAGGCATTTGTCTGTTGCTTTAAAGACAAAACTGTTGAGTGCTGCTATTCTTCCTGTGAACTTCTGGACTTCCTTCACAATCTTAGGTGATGTCATCTCTAGTATGGCACACACCTTCTCTAGGTTTGCTTCTATCCCTCTCTAAGACACCATAAACCCTAAGAACTTCCTTGATGCTACCCCAAAGGCACACTTGTTGGGGTTCAACTTCATTTTGATACCGCCTGAGAGTAGTGAATGTCTCTTGGAGATCGTCCAGGTGAGCAGACTCTTCCTCACTCTTGACGAGCATGTCATCCACGTACACTTCCACGCTCCTCTCGATCTGTTTGTAGAATATTTTATTTACTAACCTTTGATAGGTTACTCCTACATTTTTCAATCTGAAGGGCATTACCTTGCAACAGTAGAGCCCTTGGCTTGTGATGAAGGCAGTTTTCTCCTAGTCTTCTTTTGCCATTTTTATCTGGTTGTACCCCGAGATTACGTCCATGAATGTCAGGAGTTTATGTCCTGCTGTGGAATCCATCAGCTAATCTATCCTTGGCAGGGAAAAGCTGTCCTTTGGGCAAGCCTTGTTTAGGTCCGTGAAGTCTATGCACATCCTCCATTTTCCATTTTCCTTCTTTGCCAGGACAACATTGACTAGCCAGTTTGAGTAATAGATCTCACAGATGAACTCCACTACCAGTAGTTTGTTGACCTCGTCCGTGATTGCCTAGTTTCATTCTGGAGCAAAGACTCGTTGTCTCTGCTGGACAAGCTTTCTCTCAGGATCTACGTTTAGCTTGTGTTGGATGATCTTTGTGGATATACCTGGCATATCATCGTGGCTCTATGCAAAGACGTCCAGGTTCCCCTTGAGGAATTGGACTAGTTTCTTCCGCATCTCTGTACTTAGGGTTGTCCCTACCATTGTAGTCTTCGTTGGCTCTCTGTCTACCAGCTCCATAGTTTCCAGTGCTTCCACCTTCTCTTCCTCTTTCTCCTCGATCATCCACGTATGGTTTTCCTTCGTAACTAACATTGCTTGGTAGCATTCCCTAGCTAGCACCTGATCTCCTTTTACCTCATCCACACCTTTACCTCATCTACACCTTTTTCTATTGGAAACTTTACCTTTAGGCAATAGGTGGACTTGGCTGACTTCCAACGATTGAGTTTAGGCCTCCCAGTGATCACGTTGTATGAAAAAGGACAGTTTATCATCAGGAAGTCTAGCTAACGAGTTAGTTGTTATAGGTAAGACCCCACTTTGACTGTCAGTGTCACTATGCCTTTAGGATACACTCTATCCCTACTAAAGCTGACGAGAGGGAATTGGAAGGGACGCAGTCTTCCTAGATCCAACTTCAATTGTTGAAAAGCAGAGAGGTAGATGATGTCTACGGAGCTACTGTTGTCCACAAGGATTCTCCTGGTGTTGAACCCCTCTATCATAAGCATTATAACCAAAGGGTCGTCAAGTGGCTGCTTCACTCCTCTAGCGTCTTCTTCCGAGAAAAGGATGTCCCTATCCGTCCATCTCTACTTCAGGGGTGTTATCCTGTGGATGTTGTTGACTTGCCTCTGTTGTGATTTCTTGAGGAATCTGAATGATCATCCTATGGATGGCCCTCTTATGATCGTCTTTATCTCCCCGATTGCACTCTGTGGACAATGGGACATATGATCCTCGTCCCTCGGAGAGGCTTCGTGCTTGTCCTTGTTATTATCTTTGGATTTGTTGGAGTCTCCTTTCTTGACATATTTCTATAACTTCCCTTTCCGGATGAGTTCTTCTATCTGCTCTTTCAGGTCTCTGCAATCTTCTGTGTAGTGGTCATGATCCTTGTGGAAACGACAATATTTCTTCTTGTCACGAACATTGGGTGACAAGTGCAATGGCCCTGGCCATTTAAGGTAATGCTCATCTTTAATCTGCACCAAAAGTTTATCAACAGGCATAACTAAAGGAGTGAATTTTACCATCCAAGGGGTGTGAGAGACCTCGAAAATTGCCTCTCAAAAAAGAGAGATTTTTTGTGTGCTTTTTAGGGCACCTCTCTTTTTGGGTAAGTAGTGTGGAGTCACCAATTATTTTTTATGTACAAAAAATAAGAAAAACTAATTAAAAATACAATACATGACTGAATCGCTTTTTTTCATTGATTGAATAAAAAATACAAATTTGAAAATTTGAATTTTACATGATTTTGGGTCCTAGTTACAATCTACCAAATATATGTGGCTTTTTGTCCTAGTTATAATCTACCCAAAATAAATAAAGTACAGACTAGATCAACTTAGCCAAAGACCTAAATCCAAAGGCTAGGTTACAGAATGGGAATGTGTGAAGCACCCATTCCACCCAAACAGAGTCTGGTCTTCTAGACTCTTGTGACCAATGTACCATTTTATAAATGACATGAATGATGTGTTGAACATGTGAAATATAATTCAATCACACAAATTTGTTTATGATTGAAATCTCTTCTTTTGTTTAAAAACTCAGATCTGTTTTTGTTGATAAAAAAATTGGTTTGGGTTTGTTAAAAATATCAGATCTGTTTTGTAGTACTTAGAAAGAGTGGTTTTTGGAGATAAAAATTAAGATATGTTTTTATTTCATAAAAACAAAGTTTTTTGATTCATTAAAAAAAAAAATTAGATCTGTTTTTAAGAGATAAAAAAAAATTTGGTTTTGATTTTGTAATTTAAAAAACGATTTTTTGAAGAGAATTTCACTCATAACTTGAATTTGCGCAATCTTGAATTAAAACAAATACAAAAATAAACATAGTAGTACATGATCTTTTCCTTTATTTCAACAATTTGCATGTATTAAAAAAAAATAGATTTGTATCTTAAGAAAAATGCAAATCAGTTTTGATTTAAGAAAAATTCAGATCTACATCTAGAAAAAGTACATATTTGTTTTTGTATTAAGAAAAACTCAGATCTACATCTAGAAAAGATGCAGATCTATTTTTGTATTGAGAAAAACTCAGATCTACACCTAGAAAAGATGCAAATATGTTTTTGTATTGAGAAAAAGTTAGATCTACATCTAATAAAATGTGTTTTATTTTAATAAAAAGAATTGTTCACATGCAAATTATTGACATTCAAGAAGGAGATTATAACAATTACATAAAAAACAATCATGCTATAAACATAACAACAATTAACAATTCATGTTATGGATATTTAAAAAAGAAAGAGATATAACATGCAGCATCACATCATAAGAAAAGGGTTAAGGAATAACCTCTTGCATGAGCACTCTTTGTTCTTGAGAGGATTTTTTAGGGTTCAAAGAAATTTATGCAATTCTCTTTAAAATCTAAAAACCCTAATTGAAGCAGCAACACTCAGAGAAGGGATTAGAAAATATGGGCAATTTGAGAGCCTAAAACATACATCTCCCAGAGCTTTGAAAAAAGGTGTTGAATTATGAGGTTCAGCCTCTATTTATAGAGGTCGTAAATCCCTAAAAAATAGGTATGGATGATTAGGGTTTGAATCCTAACGCATCGTTTTGCGAAAATGTCGAAAAGGGTGTGTTTTATTGTCACCCGAAGGCCGTTAGGCCAAAACCCAACCCATGAAAATTCGGCACTTTCAAAGTGTCGTTTGGCATTCCAAAAGTGCCGAATTGTCTATTGGAGTCCGAGCGCGCTTTCATGTTCGGGTGCCAATTAGACTCTCTTTCTAGGGTTTTTTGGTCAGTCCTTGTATCTAGACACGTTTTCATCCTTGTTTATGATTTTTTATCTCTTTTTTGGATGGTTCAGGCTTTCTAAGCACCATTATCTTGAACAATTATCTTGACCTATTATCTTGTGGATAAATCCCTTAAAATAAATCTTGATAAAGTTTAGATTATCCATAATTTTATTTTTATCCAATCATCCATTTTATTCCTATGCATGCATCTCTATCTTAAACACTAATTATCGACCAATCACAAAATTATTTAATTAATTTTAATTGTTTGACCAATCAGAATTAATTTAAATTAATCGTGTGTGGTCAACTCCTCCTAGACACAATGCATATGGACCATGCAAACCTGATCATGCGGTATCTTTCGATCCAATGGTCTGATTTAGAAATTAGAAACACCGTTGCGACTGTTAGAATCTCAAGATCATTATGATGATATGTTGACATGATACATGTAATGCAAAGACAAATTAATGCATGTGATGCAAGAACAGAGTGATGCATGTGATGCAATTATGATTTTTTTTTTTTTTGGTGCATGGATGGTTATTCGAGTCATTATCCTTGATTAAATCATGGGTGCAAAATTGAGTGTCTACAAGGGGTTTTATCATCTTTCCATTTTTTTCCGTCAATATTCTAACGATTTGTCCATTCCCTTTTTCGTCCTCTCCAGTCATCTTCCTTTTTTTTTCCTCTCATTGGACTTCTCTACATCTTCTATTGCTGCTAGGGCATCCTCAGCATTCATGTACTTCTGCCCCTTCAGGAACATCTCTGTCATTGTCCTAGGGGGACTCTTCACAAGTGAGACCACAAACTCCCTAGACTTCAAACTAGCCTTAAAGGTTGTTAGCTGTACTTTGTCATCTGCTTTGCCCACCTCTAAAGTTTCTTGAGTGAAACGCTTCCCGTATGACCACAAGGTCTCATTTTCTCCTTGTCTAACAGTAAACAGGTGGTCTACTGGCCTTCTCAAGCATTGTCCCCTGATGAAGTGGCGTAAGAAGGAATTGCCTAACTGCTCGAAGTTGTCGATGGACGACATTGGTAACTTCGCGAACCATTCCCTCACAGCTCCTTTGAGAATGGTGGGGAAAGAACGACACAGTATCTCATTGGGGGGCTATTGAAGACCTAGAGTTGTCTTGAAAGTGTTAAGGTGATCCAGAGGATCTTTCAGCTCGTCGAATGACTTGAGCTGAGGTAGATGAAACTTTAACAGCATTGGGCATTCTAGGACCGCCATCGTGAAGGGTGAATTCGTCCTCCTAACCATCCTATCCAAGCTCAGATCTATTTTTTCCTCAGCTCGTCCATCTCCTTTCTCATTTTCCTGAGAAGGTCCAAGCTCGGTCCTTCTGGAGTGGCAGCTCTTCAGCGGTCATTCCTTCTTTGTCTATCTCCATCATCATCCTGGTTAGCCCCAGACCAATTCTCCTCTTGCTGCAGTCACACGCACATCTCCTAGTTCTGTCTAGTAAGCTCCTCCACACTGGCTGTGAGTGTTTGGATTTGCAGAGCTAATGCTACAGAATCTTGGGGAGTGTTGGACTTCGTCTAGACTTGTGAGTTGAATGGAACTACGTTCTCGAACCTAAGTACAAAAATATCGTCCCTACAGACAGTATCAAGCTGGTGATGTGGAAATTGTCAATCAAGTAAGTTCATCCAGATGAGTTAACAACCTCATCCCTGTGCCTGCAATTGTCGTGGAACACCCTTTTTAGGTGGTCATCGGTGTAGTGTTTGCCACAGAGTCTCCGATGATAAAGTCAGCATATAGAAGCTTTAAGAAAGTATATGAGAGCTTAGAATATCAGAGCTACGACGTATTTGCATATTAGGATGTGTGAATGTACCTTGTCTGGTTTTGAGGGGTGTTTATATATGGCTCCATTGCTTCTAGTTGTTGTGGCCTTTATTGTGGCTTTAGTGCTTCTTTTGTAACGCCTCTAGGCTCATTAATATGGGTTTTGATGAGCTTCCAACAGTCTGACAGCTAGTTTGTAACTGTCCAAGGTATTGAATCCTCTATTAATGGCTTGCTTTCCTTCGTCCACGAGACGAATGGGTGGACGAAGGTGCTTAATGGGTTCGTCTGGGTAAGGAGGTTCGTTAGGCCTATCATTATACATATACAAACCAAAGGGTAAAACTTTAGATATGTTTGGAGTATTAGACTTCAACATGCACTAAAACAATAATGGTAATACTTACATACTTCCAAAGCAGTGCTTCGGATTCTCATAAAAGATATGGGCCCTATGGTTGGTTCTACGTATGGGCTCACTCTCTTTGTGAAAGCCCAGAGCACTACAAAGGGAGTATGTAAGTTTTTTTTCAAAAAAATAGTATGTGCCTTTGATATGTGTAATGCACATAAATCATTTAACCACACTTAAGTAATTGTATATAATTATTTAATATGAGTCATATGTATGCACATAATACGAAAACATTATCTTTCTAGTATATATGGGTTAAAACTAAGGCTTCAAACATATTTGAAGTCAAAATTTGTCCATATTGTAATGGATACAATTATATTTTAGATTTATTAATTTTTTGGTCATCTAATAAAATATTTGGTTTCGAATCCGATCTACGCCAAAAACTAATTATTGTCTTTACATGTTAACAAAAAATAATCATGAGGTAGACATTATAAATTCAAATATAATAATAATAATAACTACAACAACCACAATCATACAAAAGTATGGTAAATTATCCTCTAATAAGTTAGTGTAAATGAGATAGTGTAAGAATAATTTTATTCAACAATTGATACCACATACACAATAAATGTCATAAATTTTTCACAACTTGCTGAGGTGGTAGATTATAATTATTAAAATGTCTTTTTCACATGGGACTATTATTGACATCACTTTTAGTGTATACTAATCACAACTTACCACCTCAACACTTTTGAAAGGAAATTTTGAAATTTATTGGATTATGTTGGTTTCACATAGATATTCCACCTCAACTAATTAAATTGTACTTCCTTTATAATTAGGGTGCAACTACAATTAAACTACGATGTAGTTCTTGCTAGCTTCTCAACCTAGCTCTCCCTAAACTCCTATGCACTAAGTGCATGGAGAGTTACCACTTGGGCTCGGTTACAATGTCCTTTGTAAACTTCGGGAAAAAGAGTAATATACTAATATCTCCCTTAATTCTACGACTCTACTTAAATTCACACTTTATACGTAGATTCTTTTGAAAATATTTAGATTTATTAGACAAATCTGAATTTTTGAGAGAAATTCCTGGGGCATTTTGGCTGGAAATATAAGTAGTATCTTACAAGGATCAATGTTGGCGGCCTCCTCCTAATCATTGTAAATTGGGATTTTTTTTTCCTGTTTGGGTTAAAAGGTCCATGGTCATGCTTTGGATGCTGAAAGTTCTTCCGTCAGACCAGAAAATAGGCATGTACCTCACGTACTATTATTGACCCTCCAGAACACCTTAGAAAAATTGACCTTATATATGATTACACATCTATGTTTGTGTTGGGCTGGCTTATTTCTACGTTTAGATCGATGATCATGTGTTCAGCCAATAAAACGATGATCATATGTTTGTGACCCCCTTTTTTCTTTCCTTTTTTTGCCCTTGCCAAGCCCTACTGTTGTGACCATTTTAAGAAAATATTGGCTCTATGGGTTTATGGGAAGGGCAAGGGGAGGTGGCATTAAGGGTAGAAGGATAGGCGTAGGTGCCAAAATCCAAATCATTAAAAGTTTAGAAAAAAAAATTCAGAAAAAAAAAAAAAAAAAATCATTACTACCGAGTACCAACATAACTTGCGATTGGATACATTATAAAAATTGTATAAGTTATGTACTCCAATAATAATAATGTTTTTCTAAATACAGTTTGCCACAAGGCCCACAATATTCACATCAAGCTCAGTGCACTTCTCGTCAAATTAAATAAATAAATAAAATAAAACTTAGATTTGTTACCTTAACTAATCTACTATATATTCACAGACGACTACATCAACCTCAATATCCCACAATTATTCTATTTAAATAGTTGAGAGAGAGAATAAAAATAAAAATAAATAAATAAAATCCTTCTTCTTTCTTAGATATAGAGTGAAAAATGTTAATCAATGTTTTGAGCCCACTATTCATAATAGTTAAAAAAATTTGACGATATATTTGAGCCTAAAGCATGAGGTCTTTGGATGAGTTTGATTACAATTTTGGCTAAATATAAGAGTGTTCACAGTGGAGATTATATATGGCATATGTTAGTGTATTTTATCATCAATGCACAAAAAACCCACTCCATCAGTCCTTCTAAACTTGTAAACTTGTAAACTTTTTTACAATATTGCTACAATATCATCTTATATGTAGGATGGTACAGTAGCAGGATTGTATAATTATTATATTATTTCTCTCTCTCTCTCTCTCTCTCTCTCTCAAAGCATGCCACCAGAGTTGGGTTGGATTCAGCGTGGTCACAACATGGTCATGGCGTGGCATGTGGCATGGTCTCGATGGTGGCGGTGTGGGTCTGGGTCGATGATCGATGGCAGCAATGTGGGGAGGTCTCGATGGTGGGTTAATCTGAGTTTATGGTGTGGGTTGGTCGAGGTCTGTGTGGGTTTGCTTGGTCTGGGTTGTGGATTGTGATCTGGGTTGTGAGTTGATCAGGGTATATGTAGAGGCGTGGAGGCATGGAGACGACGACGGTGAGGCGTGGAGACAACGCCAATGGAGGCGTGGAGATTAGCTTTAGATTGGTGTGGGTTGTGGCTCTTTCAAATCGGTGTGGGTCGTAGGTCTCTGTGACTTGCTCTCATCTCTCACTCTCTCTCTTTGTGCCAGCCATTGGGCCTTCACGCTGGTAAGAAGCAGAGATCGTGGGCTGCGATCTGGGCCGTGAATATGGGTTTGTTCATTTTGTGATTCTGGGTTTTAATTTTGTGTATGATTTTTTTGATTATGGGTTTTATGATTTTGTGATTCTAGGTTTTAATTTTATGATTTTGTGATTCTGGGTTTGTTCATGGTGGCTGGGTTTTATTTTTATGGTGGTGGTCGGATTTTTTTTCCTCTAGTGGTGGCTGGATTTGTTCATGGTGGTGAGAGAGAGAGAGAGAGAGAGAAGCTAAGAGAGAGAGAGAGACCAAGACAAAGACAAAGGGGGGAGGAAGAGACAAAAATTGGAGAGCGGAGAGATATTGTTTTGGTTATATATTTAAGTATGTAGATATATTATTTTAATGTTGTGTATATGACTATAAAAGGTGGGTTGTTGGGTGTATTGTAAAACGGTATTGTATAATTGATAAAATAACTTTTTAAGATGGTAAAATAGAATAAGATAACGTTCACCATTATGAATGCTCTAATTTTGAAGAGCCTTATGCTAAACTCTTTAATAAGCAGTAGAACATAGTGAAAAGTTTTCTCTCCGCCATTTAAATATTGGGGCTAAGAAACACACCCTAAGTTAAATAGGGTAGAGTTCCAAAACTTGTAAAGTTTCACAATTCTGAAGCTTTCCAACCCAGATCACAAAGAATTTTGACGTGGTTGCCGGGGCGGCTCAGGTTCATGGGCTCATGGCTTTTTGTTAGACATAATATGGGCCAATTTTAATTTTAGCTACAGTGGTCCTCCATAATGGGCCAAGTTCAGTCTTATTGTTGTGCCCACTCACACCAAAGTTGAGACTTGGGAGTTTTTTTAAAAAACAATTATTTTAAGAGGGACTTGGGGGATTTAAGTGATTCATTTCCGTCTTTATTTTAGGAAAATTATGTGTTTTATTTTTTAAAGCACAAATAAAATAATAGCTATGATAACAAATGTATTTTTTTTCTTCTTTTGTAAACTCCTAAGTCCTAAACACACTAATAGAAAAATACTCATTTTAATCATTTAAAGCACTAGCATTAGATGTGATAAATTGACATTTAGGACACCAAACACCAAAATTTAACCTACATTATATGTGCTAAAATTTTTAAATAATTTATCTCTCCTATTTATTAATTCTCTCTCATTTATGGTTTTTTATCATCAAACCAAAACGTCAATCGGTTTTTGATGTAGGCAGAAATTGAATTACAAATTTTTTATTCAACTATCATAAACTCTACCAGTTGAACTAATTAGAACCCACATATCATATAATGTAATGTTATAGTAAATAAATAAAATAACTTTTTATAGTGTTAAAATAAGAAATTTTTTTTTAGAACAATTGATGTTAATGCTCTGAATTTAAATATCCATTCCATTTTATCAATTTGAAAATTTTCCCTATTTGGTGCTGTACAATCCATTAGATGGCATCAGAGTATTCTTCCATGCTCTTCTCATCCAAAGAATATTGGCTTTTCTGGATAGATTGAGCCATGAGAAAGGGCGATCGAAAAGGAGATGATCATACCCCTCAATCTCATCATGATAAAAATTGCATCTTGGATGGTAGATTATTCCGAACCTCATAGCAAGCAATAAAATCAAAAGAAATTGAGGTCAACTAAACACTTTTCCACATTCATGGACCACTCAAGAATCTTTAGTTTGTGTCAAGAGCCATGTAAATTAACTAATTGACACATTTTAGTGTTTCCAATAGAGAAATCTGGGTTTATATACCTCAATTTCAACTAAAAAAAAATTACTTTCAGTTTATAGAAGTTTGAAACAAGAAAATTGATCAATATGGTCCATTTGATTGGCAATCCAAATTAAAGTATCCTCCGAGTCCATGATGCTATAACATGAACTTTGGTACCAAATAAAATTAGATTGGACAGACCTGGATTAAGGCAGGAGACAATTGTTACTCGTTAGAAACAATTATTTCGTTTTTTTAAAAAAAAAAAAAAAAAAAAAAAAAAAACCCTTGCAGGCGAAAGAAGAAGACCATGATGGTTCTTTCCAGTTCCATATGGAAGAATTTTGGTGAAGTTTGGCTATGAAATGGTTCAAAAGATTTTTCAAAGGTCTTTCTCAACAACCATACCAATACCATTGAGGACATTAATTTTCTATTCGTATGAAATAAATTTTCCTTGTCTTTTCCGCCGAACTTTCGTGTATAATCCTATTTTTTTAGGAATCATAATCACCTGATTAAGACTCCTATCAACTTTGACGCGGAAAGCAGAGTTTGGCCAGTGGTTCATTTGATAAAAGAGTAACAAAGTTCACCAAATATTAATTTTCCAAAAAGATGGTTATAAATTATAATTACCCTATACAAGCACAAGCGACTTTTAATAGTGCTTGACAATTGGATTCTATGTTTGTCATCACTATCCAACTCTTCTATGCTTGGCAATGGCAATTCATTGGAGCTTTTCTAGATCAGTGACACACTGACAATTGAATTCACTTACTTTTCGAAAATATGGCTCAATCCCAGTCAGTTTCGCATTGCCATCACTGTGGACCTTGATATATAACTACGTTTGAATTTATTAATTAACCCAATAAATTAATAATTCATGACATCATGTGTGATCCCACGCTTAAATATTATATACTTCATAGTTTATAAAACCCACATAAAATATGATAGTGCATATGAACACCTCCAAATTCTCATATTCGATCACTCTAACAGGCTCATGTTTGCATAGATTATTGCATTCTTTCCAAACCAATTAGTTTCCAAGTTTTTTATTTTATCTTATTTTTATTTATTCTTTTTGAGGTTTCAGTGTCGGCTCCAGGATTTTTTTTCGAGAAAAGTTAATAGTAATGGAGTTAGGAATTTGTCATGGGAGCGATTAAAAAATAAAATAAATAATTTTTTTTTTTTGTATTTACAACTTCCATATTATATACAATAATTTAAAATAAATACAATTTAGTATACAATACAACTATATCGTGTAATCGTCTAAAAAAATTATTAATAGTTTAAAGATCAGTAAACAACAACCATTGAATGCATAATAACTTATTATATTTATATGTAATATTAAGTAAATAAAAATATATGATAAAGAAGAATAATAACAAACCTAGGAGTGGGACTAGGAGTAAATGTGAACTAAGAAAAAAAAATAAACTGATATAAATTTTTGCTTTTGAAGTGTATGGTTTTTAATCATACACATGGTCACTCTCTTAAAATTGGAGCAATTATAGATAAAATCTAAGAAAACTACTTGATCAAACAAAGATAAAAGCTAAGAAAACATAGATTGGAGAAAAGAGAGAGAGAGATTGAAGAAAGAAATTACAGATATAAATATAGATTAGTTGGTTGGAACCGTAATGTAATTTTTTGTTGATGAAGAAGAAAAGTGCAAGGAAAAACAACTTTATTTTGTTGTCAACGGAAAAGTAAGCTAGAGTCCCAAATAGAAGGTTTATTTATTTATTTATTTTTAACCAAAGAGCAAAAATTTGAAACATTTTTTCCTTTATTATAAAATTAAATATTTTAAGAGTGGTGTTGTTGACACAACAATTGCACAAAAATTTCATAACAAAATATAGGTGGCAAGTTATTAAAAGTAGTTTTAAAAAAAGTGATATATTAGCAACAAAAAAAAAAAGGTAAGAAAAATGATGTCAATTGTGAGTCAAAATAAAAACTGGGTACAACTTGTCACTTACCCTTTATTGTGAAAACAACATTAAATGATCATATTCAAGTTTATTTTAGCTAGATTTAAACAAAATTTATGATCAGTGTGTTCAAATATTTATTTTAGGGAGTCAAAATAATTTTTGTAAAAGAATTTGTATAAAAAAAAAATCCAATTCAGGGGTTCATTTGAACCCCCTGGCTAGCACATAACGCCGCCCCTGAGGTTTCAGTATGAATTGTTAAGTCATGTTGTCAATCTTTTTTATTTTTTATTTTTTGTCGGTAGTCATATTGTTTTTCAGGAAAAAAAATTTTAAAAAAAATGTGTGATTAGTAGTAGTAGTAGAAGAAGAAGATTATTCCGCCAATTTCCTCTCAATTTTTGGAGGAATTAAAATTTAGAATTTTAAGGGAATAGAAAGGAATATATGTTCTCTCTTACTTAAATCCCTAGACAAATAAATGAATTTTCCATTTCCTTCATTAAAAATCCCAAATAATGGAAGAAAAGAAATTCTAAAAATTATTCTTTTTATTCTTTTTCATTCCATCCTCTTCTCGCAAACGAGGGCTAAGTTGGAGAGGACATGGACACTAATTATAAATTTCATAATCATTAAATTAATTTTTAGATGAGGATATGAAAGGCCATTATCTTGCCAAGTAAGTGACATTGACATTATGTTCTAGAGTCTACATCTCTTCCAATCAAATGAACAATCCCAAAATCATTTCCATCAAAAATTGTCACCTAGTTGGAGACATAGTAAGTTATTGTGTTGATAAAGTGCTTAGGCATCCTAGATGAGAGAAGAAGAAAGAAGGTTAAATACTGGAAAAAAATTATAAATATTACTCAATAAGTGAACTCAGTAGTCTGTACTGATTTAAAAAAAAAAAGTGAACTCTGCAATTGGCTCTTTTATTTCTTTTCATCTTTGTTTTCTTCTTTCTCTTCCTCTTTCTCCTCTTCTTTATCAGGACCAACAGATACTACTTCTGTTTTTCCTATCTTCTTCAGTTTTTTAGCTATTGCAATTGCGTCCGTCTCCCCTGTAATGGTCAGCAACTGCTCATTTAGATTAGCTTCTATCGAATTTACTCCTGTGGACCATGAAACCCAGTTGCAAATATGTTAGTGAATTAGAACAATGATGTTGATATTAGAGTTTCACAATGTAACGATCAACATCAATACAACCTTCATTAAGCAAATACTATAAGAAATCACCTATACCAAGAACTAGATTAAATTTTACAATTTATCCTCTAAATGGTTCGACTCTACCATCATTTCTTAAGATTGAACTCTACCCAACTAGCTATTTCTATTATTAATATGGATGAGGTGATAAATTTGAACAATATTCATATATTTATTTTCTGTTTGGTTATGAGTTCCAGTTAACTCAACTGATAAAATTTAACATTATAAAGTTTGTAAAATAGTTTGTGTTTTTAGCATTTGCTCACACTCATGTGATTGAATAAATTGAAGTAAATATGTACTACAAATATCATTAAGGGACTTGGAAGCAAATAAATGCTACAAGAAGAGGTTTTGACTACCATAAACATCAGCTACAGCCTGCATGGCTTTCTTCTTTGTCTTCTCATCATTCATAGTCATGATTTTGAAAACTATCTTCTACAAAATTTAAATGCAATTGAGCAACGTATCAGAACTGCAGTAACAGCAATTAAAACATAACAGCAAAATTTGGAAGAAGATCAAAGACTTGATTGTCATTACCTGAGCCATTAGAAGAAGTCGTTAATAAGAAATTCAAAAAGGAATACAAGAGACTTATTTGTAACACTTGCATTGCAGGTCATGATGAGTGGTAAGGGTCCATATTTATATAGCAGTCGTAGTGGCTTATGTAATTAACGCCGAATTGTCCACTACTTCAAATTGGTGTCTTTTTCTTGTTTCCATTAATTAGATTCTGCCCTCAATTCATGATGGAGGAAAAAGATTCCGCTAATCGATAACCTTTTCCTCCTCTGTATCCACACACACACACACAAAATTGTTTGATTATAATACACATTTAATCATTTTGTAAGCATAAGTTTATAGGTCATGTTAAAGGTGTGATGTGCTTTTAGGATAAATATTAATAAACTATATTGAAAAAGATTTAACACATTTTTATGGGAAATATAAAAAGTTGTTAACAAAATTAATTACTTTGTCATTTTCCTATAAAATATTTCTAAAAATAGTTCCTAAACCAATATCTTTAGAATATTCATTAACCTTTTCCTAATTTTATATACTTCTTTATTCTAATTCTGTAATGCATCTTCAAGTGTGGCTAAACAACTATAAACAATAGAAAATGTTAAAGGATGCTTTAAGACATTAATTTAAGAACTATTTTTAGAAATAATTTATGAAAAAATAATAAAGTAATTAATTTTTTTAGAGATACTACGTCCACAATATTTTTACAATATTTTTATAATAAATTATAAGTGGTTAGTTGTTATCTGTTCAAATTTGAGTCTAACACTAAAATTATTTTTTTACTCCAATAATAACAACCTGTCACTTAAAATTTGTTGTAAAAATGTTATGAAAATATTGTAGACATATCATTTCTCTTTTTTTTTTTAATATTTTTTATATTTCCAATAAAAGTTGTGTCAAATCTTTCCTAATATAGTTTATTAACAATTATCCTAAAAGCACCTATTAACATGACCCACAAACAATATAAGAAGTTATTACATGTATCACTCCTAATGGATTAATTATCGGTTCCAAAAGATTTTGACAATCTTAATTTTTGTATTATTTTGCTGTGCGCCAAGTGGTGACAGTTTAGAGGTTAGAATAGACCTTGGAAGATTTGCCTTCTTAGGCACTCAATCCCTAACAATTCTAGGACACAAATTATTCCACAATTTTTTTGTCACAACTCTAACGTGACAAATTGTGAGTGATTAACTATTACTTACACATAGATCCATCATTTTTTATTTACCAATCACACTCTGCCACGTTACCGTTGTGACAAGATGTTGTAAAAAATTATGTGGTCCTAGACTTTTCCTCAATCCCCTTGCAGGAGGAGCAGGAGCAACAACATTACCAATTAGAGTTTCGGGATCACTTGGGGGCTCTGTAGAGTCATGAGTCATGACCCAGCAATGCAAGCCGATTTGGTAGCATCATGTTAGACCAGGAAAAAAACATGGAAGTAATAATGAAGAAATATATGTCAAGGGGTGTGTGTGAGTGAGGCTGGATTAAATTTTGGATAATTTTCCACTCTAATATGATGTCTTGGGGCCGAGAAATCCACGACCCATTTCCTCAAAAAGTAAAAAACAAAAAATTTCAAGACCTGATTCACTATAGTGTAGAGAGGGAAAATTCCTGACCTATCACAAGTTGACACATCATACTACCAAGTCCATAAAATACAACCAATTACAAGGCGCCACGTACTGCTGCTAGGTTTTGCCATCACTATTCGGATTCCAATAGAAAATTGCCAAGTGTCATTGAAATAAAGGCATGGCATCAGCATGCGTAAGCGATGGCACAAGCAATCAGCACGTGTAAGCGATGACATAGGCGAACCAATCAAGCTGTGACAAGTGTCACCAATCAAACTCTACCACGTGTCGCTCACCTACCCCTAAACTCCTATAAATAGAAGTCTTCCCAAGACATTTAAGAGAACACACAGAACAAAGAGAAGGAAGAAGATATCTTGAGTTCAGAAACCCAGAAGCTCTGCCGGAATCAAACTCCAAAGCCTTCAAGAATTTCAAGAACTTCAACCTGGAATACAAACAACATTCGAAGCAAAATCATCCAAACTACTTGTTCAAATCTCAAAGTTCACTGGAATCAAGCTCAAAAGCCTCCAGAAACCATAACAAACCACAAATCGGTGAAGCTCTACGGATTCAAGTCTCTAAAGCACCGAAGAATTTCCACCACAAACCTTCAAACACGAAGAACACACGAAGAACATGAAGAACAAAGAATTTCTAATAAGCTCATAGCCAGAGATTCATTGTAATTCCGTTTCAAAGATCTTCGATCCATTCCTCAGCTAAATTGAAGAATATCTTATGTTCAAATCAAAATCACATTACCACAATTACAATTAATAAATCTTTCAAGGAGATCGAATCAGAGGATCACTCTTTTGTAATTACAGAGAATTGTACCACACATTTGTCAATACAAATTCGTATTTGTGAAACTATTTTACTTGTTTGATTTATTTCGAACTAAGAAATTTAGTCGTCTACAAATTCTGGCACGCCAGGTGGGACATCTCTGCCTCTCATCTCTTTCTCCTTCAAAAGAAGAGAAATTCGATTTGCTACTAGCTTTGATGGCTTCCAACAAGAATGCTCAAAAATCGGTGATGGATGCTTCCGTTGCGGATGATTATGTCAGCCCAATCACTCGTAGTCGATCCAAAGCTCTTGATTAATCGCAACCCCAATCAACCAAAGAAAGCAAGCTTCATAATATCATCTCTCTAGACTTTCTTGCAACAAGGAAAGCCACTGCTAAGGATTCATCTGTCTCGAAGGATTTTGAGATCAATGATGAATCATCCTCAACAAAGACCTTTTCTATCAACTCTTCACCCGTGATGAGAAGCCTAAGGAACAAAATGCCTTTGACTCATCCTGTCTCATCGTTTTCTCCATCATATCTAGAGGTCATGCTAGTAATGATGAACAACACCTCTACTGTGGAAGAAAAGATGGCTAAAATGGAACAAAGGGTCACCCTTCTCACAAAAGCACTTGAAGATAAGGATGTCCAAATTGCAACCCTGATGAACAAACTGGAAGTCCAAGATTCGGGTGAATCAAATCCAAACCTTGAGCACCCTCCTGGCTTTACCTTGAAGGGAGAAAACGCTAGGGGTGATAAGGGGAAAGGAGGTGAAGGCACTTCTCAACAAGGACATTCCACCCCAATGGCCTCTATATCTGTACAACAACTGCAGGACATGATAACGAACACCATACGAGCACAATATGGAGGTTCTTCCACACATTCTCTCATGTATTCAAAACCTTATACGAAGCGCATTGACAATATGAGAATGCCAAATGGGTATCAACCCCCCAAGTTCTTGCAATTCGATGGCAAGGGAAACCCTAAGCAACACATTGCTCACTTTGTAGAAACCTGTGAGAATGCAGGGACTCAAGGAGGCCTCTTTGTAAAGTAGTTTGTTCGTTCACTGAAAGGAAACTCCTTTGATTGCTATACAGACTTGGAACCTGAATCGATTGATAGTTGGGATCAGTTGGAAAGGGAGTTCCTTAATCGGTTTTACAGCACGCGCCGCACGGTAAGCATGATGGAGCTTACCAATACTAAGCACTGGAAAGATGAACCCGTTGTTGACTACATCAGTCGATGGCGTTCTTTGAGTTTAGATTGTAAGGATAGACTATCTGAAATATCTGCTGTAGAAATGTGCATCCAAGGCATGCATTGGGGACTTCTGTACATCCTACAAAGGGTAAAACCCCGAACATTTGAAGAATTGGCAACTCGTGTGCACGACATGGAATTGAGTATTTCTTGCCATGAAAATATAAAACCTCCCGTACCTGAAGAAAAGAAAGAAAGGCGAGAAATAAGGAAAAATGACAGGAATACGAAAAGTAATGTCAAACACTCCATGAATGTCAACTCTGCCCCAGTCAAAATTTCAACGGGAAATGTAAAGGCTAAGGAGAAGAGGCCTGAGGGAGGCCAACGACGCGAGACGTGTCGCTCATCACTCAAGGAATGGGAACAAAAGGTGTATCCTTTCCTTGACACTGATATACCCGAAATGCTAGAACAAGTGCTCAACTTGAAATTAATTGAATTGCCAGAATGCAAACGACCGGAAGAAATAGGAAAGGTTGATGACCCAAACTATTGTAAGTATCATCGCATCATAAGTCATCCGATCCAAAAATGCTTTGTTCTTAAAGAACTCATCATGAAGCTAGCCAAGGAAAGGAAAATCGACTTAGATGTTAATGATGTTGCTCAGTCAAACCTTGTAACATTTGCTTGCGAGTCGCCTAGTTGCAAGTCCCTGACTACTAAGGAGAGGGCGAATACCACGTTCATCCAATTTGGCTCTTCGGAACCTATTCAAGTTCAGCTCTCACAAAAAGTATCTGATTATAACTCAAATGATGATGAAAAGTCAACAATGGATGAGGAAGAAGGTTGGACGTTGGTTACTCGTAAGAGATGGAAGAAGAGACAAGTATTCCCTCTTCATCTGATCACCCAAGAGTCTAGAAGAGCACAAAACCAAATTCAGCCGCAGTCAAGAAGAAAGAATGATAAAAGGAAAGAAAGACTAAGAACGAAAATGTGTGATGATTCGGCACAAACCCAAAAATTTCGAAGTCTTGTCACATTGGAAGAATTTTTCCCCATAAAATTCTTTCAAAGCAAGTCAGCGGAGGCTGTTCACACGATCTCTCGTTGTGAAGTTGATGAAAAACAAAAAGGTGTTGACCATGGTAGTTCAAATGAGACTTTGTCGTCTTTAGAACAACTCAAATCTCAGATTGATAAAGTGGAACCCTCGCAATCCTCCACCTCACCGGAAGAAGGGATCATCCAAGCTCTTGAAGAGCCAAAGATTTACACTCCTTGTACCAATACACTTCAACAAACACAGAAATGTTTTGCGTGCTCTCCAGACTTGACTTTCACTGACAAGGATCTATTGTTAGGCCCTAGGCCTCACAATCGTCCACTTTATGTCTCTGGTTATGTTCGTGAACAAAAAATTGATCGCATTCTCATTGATGGAGGTTCAGCTATTAATATACTGCTGAAAATGACAATGAGACGACTTGGTCTTGCTATGGAGGAATTATCGCACAGTCGCTTGGTCATACAAGGTTTTAACCAAGGAGGACAACGCGTCATCGGCATGATACACTTGGAGTTAATTATTGGAGAATTGACAAGCGATATTTTGTTCCATGTCATTGATGCCAAGACAACCTACAACATGTTGTTAGGACGTCCATGGATCCATGGGAACGGAATAGTGCCGTCAACTTTGCACCAATGTTTCAAGTATCTTCAAGGTGGAATAAAGAAAGTAGATGCCGACTTGAAGGCTTTTTCTGAAACTGGAGCTCACTTTGCTGACGCAAAATTTTATGTAGAAGATGATATCCCTAATGAAGTTCTCCCAGTTGAAGTCCCGTCCATGAAAAGCAAGCAGGGCGAAAAGAAGCATGTTAAATCCATCACTAGAAAGGATATTCCTTCCCCAAAGGAAGATCCACGATATGGGAATAACCAGTCTAGTGAGTCTACCAGCAATTCAAAGAAAGCAGGTGAAAGTTCTACGCCTTCCAATAAGCCTCCACTCCTCCGTTATGTACCATTGTCACGCCGCAAAAACGGACAATCACCATTCACGGAATGCCTTCAATCTACAATGGACATGCAAAGACCTCCCACAAAGCTCACGATGAAGGATGTAGCCATATTGAAAGAAAATCATGTAATGCCTTTAACTTCATCCACAAATCCTCTGCCCTCAAAGCCACTAAATGGATTCGTGAGATCTTCACAAAGTCTAACAGAGCATGGTATTCTACCAAGTAAACAGACGAAAGAATGGTTTGACCCAAAGGCATATAGACTATTAGCCAAAGCAGGCTATGATTTCTCAAAACAAAGCGGCCTAGGAAACTAATTCCAGAAGCCACCGAAGAAAAGATGCACGGCCTTAGTAAAACGCAGGGAAAAATGCGACTTGAGGGGCATGAAATTCCTATCCCGAAGATCGGAATAGGTTATACTCTAGAACCACCGACTCAAATATGGATCAATAAAAGAAGCAATGCTTTAAGTTCCCAATACATAACAGTAAAGGTTGATGAAAGTCCGAATCAAAGAAAAGATCACTCTTCATCACGCATCTCAGTATTCGATCACATTAAGGCTTCATCGTCACGAATTACAGTGTTCGACAGGTTGAATACGGCTTGTTTAATGCAAAGTCGGGACACTTTTGCGTGTGGATCAGTCTTTAATCGATTGGGGGCAACAAAAAGGCCCATTGATACTTACTCTGAAAGTTCAATATACTCTGAGGACCAAAAGGAGGAAAAAGCTAATAATGAGATACGTAGTAGTATTCCTTCACGCATGAAGCGTAACTTTATCTTGGATATCAGCACTGAAGGAGCTCTCAAAGTCAAAAGGCGAACGATTGTACACACAAGTCAGTCACTCGTCCACGATGAGCAAAATGAAGAAGTATCATCCTCGTTTCACATTACAGTAGAAGAAGATACACTGTCAGATGATGAAGCCGCAAAGAATGAGGTCGATGAAGCTCCCCTAGCCTTGGAAGATGGAGTACAGGCTACAGTTGATGAACTTAAAGAGATCAATTTAGGAACTACTGAAGAACCTCGACCAACTTTCATCAGTGCCCTTCTCACTCCTGCAAAAGAAGAAGGATACCTCCAACTCCTGGTAGAATATAAAGATGTGTTCGCTTGGACTTACAAAGAAATGCCTGGGCTCAATCCAAGTATTGCTTTACACCATTTGGCAGTAAAGAAGGGTGTGCACCCAGTAAAACAAGCTCAAAGACGCTTTTGGCCGGAGCTTATCCCTCAAATAGAAACTGAGGTCAATAAGCTAATTGAGGCAGGCTTCATCCGTGAAGTACAATATCCAGAGTGGATCGCTAATATCGTCCCTGTCAAAAAGAAGAATGGACAAATCCGGGTGTGTGTTGACTTCCGTGACCTGAACAATGCATGTCCAAAGGATGATTTTCCGTTGCCTATCACTGAGATCATGGTTGACGCCACTACTGGTCATGAAGCCTTGTGTTTCATGGATGGCTCTTCTGGTTACAACCAAATTCGAATGAATCCTAAGGATGAAGAGTTCACAGCTTTTCGTACCCCTAAAGGTATTTACTGTTACAAAGTGATGCCTTTTGGATTAAAGAACGCTGGTGCCACTTATCAACGAGCCATGCAAAAGATCTTTGATAATGTACTTCATAAGTACGTGGAGTGTTATGTCGATGATCTGGTGGTTAAAACAAAAAGGAGGGAAGACCATCTGGTAGATTTGCGATCTGTGTTCAACCGCTTAAGAAAGTATCAGCTTAAAATGAACCCTCGCAAATGCGCTTTCGGCGTAACATCCGGGAAATTTCTTGATTTCATTGTGAGGCACCGCGGTATTGAAATTGACCAGTCCAAAATTGAAGCTATCCAGAAAATGCCAGAGCCCAAGAACCTGCGAGAACTTAGAGGCTTGCAAGGAAAACTAGCTTACATACGACGGTTTATTTCAAACTTGGCAGGTCGATGTCAACCTTTCAATAGATTAATGAAAAAGGATGCACACTTTCAATGGGATGAGGCTTGTAGCAATGCTTTTGTGCGCATCAAAAGATACTTGCTTAATCCTCCAGTTTTAGGTGCTCCTATCCCGGGAAAGCCTTTGGTGTTGTACATCGCGGCACAAGAAAGGTCTCTAGGTGCTCTTATGGCACAAGAAAATAAAGAAGGGAAAGAAAGAGCCCTTTATTATTTGAGTCGAACTCTCAATGGAGCTGAATTAAATTATTCTCCTATTGAAAAGATGTGCCTCGCTCTTTTCTTTGCCATAGACAAACTGGAACATTACATGCAAGCACATACGGTCCGTTTGATAGCAAAGGTGGACCCGATTAAATATGTCCTCTCCAGGCCAGTGGTTTCAGGTCACATAGCTCGATGGGCAGTCTTGCTGCAACAATACGAACTTACATATGTTCCGCAAAAAGCCATCAAAGGACAAGTATTGGCAGATTTCTTAGCTGATCACCCAGTTCCATCTTATTGGGAGTTCTCTGATGATTTCCCAGACGAAGATGTGTTTTACATTGAAGTAATGCCACCATGGATGATGTTTTTCGATGGGGCTGCACGTCAAGAGGGAGTGGGGGCAGGTGTAGTGTTTGTTTCTCCACAACGACAAATACTTCTATATTCGTTCTCATTAAGCGAACTTTGCTCTAACAATGTAGCCGAATATCAAGCATTGATCATTGGTCTACAAATGGCCATTGAAATCGGCATATCACATCTCGAGGTCTTTGGGGATTCCAAATTGATTATCAACCAAGTCTTGGAGCAGTATGATGTCAAGAAAGAGGATCTTGTCCCTTATTGCAAATATGCAAAGAAGTTGCTCATAAATTTTGAGGCAATTACATTGGAGCATATACCAAGGAAGGAGAATATACAGGCTGATGCTTTAGCTAATTTGGCTACCACCTTAGCATTATCCCAAGAAGAGACAGCCAAAGTTGCTATTTCCCAAAGGTGGGTGGTGCCTTCCGTGGTTGAAGAAGAAAAAGAAGAAAAGCAAGTCAACGTCATCTCTGTATGCCTTGTCGAAAAGGAAGATTGGCGACAAACAATCATTAAGTACCTTCAACATGGAAGACTCCCAGATGATGTACGCCACAAGACCGAAGTTCGGCGAAGGGCTGCTCGATTCATTTACTATAAAGAAACGCTCTTCCGCCGTTCATTTGATGGTTTGTTTCTCTGTTGCTTAGGAAAGGAAGAGGCTAAACAAGCCTTAGAAGAAGCCCATTCTAGAATATGTGGTGCACACCAATCAGGTCTTACGTTACACTACAGGATCAAGCGAATGGGTTACTATTGGCCTACAATGGTGCAAGATTCCATGGAGTATGCTAAGAAATGCGAAGCTTGTCAATATCATGCAAACTTCATCCATCAGCCACCAGAACCTCTACACCCAACTGTAGCTTCTTGGCCTTTTGATGCATGGGGGCTTGACGCAATAGAACCATTACCAAAATCATCTGGTGGCCATTTGTACATCTTGGCTGCAACTGATTACTTCTCAAAATGGGCAGAAGTTGTGCCTCTTAGGGAAGTAAAGAAAGAGACGGTGGTCAATTTTATCCGAACTCACTTGATCTATCGGTATGGTGTCCCTCGATATATCATAACCGAAAATGGCAAACCGTTTCAGAATAGGTTGATGATAGAGTTGTGCGAGAAGTTTGCATTCAAATAGTACAATTCTTCTATGTACAATGCCTCAGCGAATGGATTGGCCGAAGCCTTTAACAAAACTCTTGGCAATTTGTTAAAGAAAGTGGTATCCAAAACTAAGCGAGACTAGCATGAAAGAATTGGAGAAGCATTATGGGCATATCGAACAACATTTCGAACGCCTACTCAAGCGACCCCGTATTCTCTCGTTTATGGAGTAGAAGCTATCCTTCCCTTAGAACGCCAGATCCCATCACTACGGATCGCCATTCAAGAAGGGTTAACTGAAGAGGAAAATGCCAAGCTTAGGTTACAAGAGTTGGAGGCACTAGATGAGAAAAGGCTCGAGGCCCAACAACGCCTTGAGTGCTATCAAGCTCGTTTGTCAAGCGCATTCAATAAAAAAGTTAAACCACGATCATTCCAAGTTGGTGACTTAGTCCTCGCTGTTCGAAGACCTATCATCATGACTCATCGTACAGGCGGTAAGTTCACCTCGAAATGGGATGGACCTTATGTTGTACAAGAAGTCTACACTAATGGAGCTTACAAGTTGATTGACCAGGAGGGTGTAAGGATCGGCCCCATCAATGGGAAGTTCCTCAAACGCTTCTATGCTTGAAAGTCAAAATTTTTAAGATTGACCTGTCTTGCCCAATTTTTCGCGTACTTTCTAATTTTGGGGTCTATTTATTCATTTGAGAATCAAAAATTGCTCAAATAGTGTGATTCTACAACTATTGGCTTTGATGTAAACTTTGACTGAAGATCAAGATGTTCAAGCAAAACTTGTCCTATCAGGTTTTCGCAAAAATTTTGATTTTGAAATCTAGGTATTTGTTTTGGACTTAGAAACTACACTCGCTTCTCCAAAGTACTAGTGGTGTCCAAAATTTAAGCTCTCAAGATCATAATTTGAGATCCATCCATTTGGTTTGGATTCCCTCAAAATTATCCTCCAGACTTGATCAAGGCTCTCCTTTCAAAAACAGACGAACTCTCACAAGTATGTCTCAAAATTGAAATTACACTGGGTCACTATTTCAGCCAATTATTTCCGTCGGTGCCTACCAGTCTCCAACCTAACATTCCCATTCGGCGCCTACTGTTCCCATCCACCGTTCTCACCAAAAAGTCTCGTCCGCCATTCTTAACCATCCAGCTACCATTCTTCATCTCCTCGCTATAAATAGAAGGGTCGGATCCACTGAATCCATCAAGAAAAGAAAAAACACATACACCGAGTCATGAAATGAAGATTTGCTTCTTTCAAATTTTCAAATCCTCCTTCTCACAGTCAGTTCTCACTATGGCCTCGTCATTCTCAATACCTAGCAACCAAGATCACTTCATGATCAATTTGAAATCAACCCGTTCATGGTATAGACAGATGTCCGCATGGCTTTGATGCAAAGGAAGTGTTGACGTTGCTTCATGGTAAAGATGGATGTCGGCATAGCTTCGGTGCAAATGAAATGTTGACGTAGCTTCATGGCGAAGATGAATGTTGGCATGGCTTCTGTGCAGATGGAGTGTTGACACGACTACATGACAAAAATGGATGTCGACACAACTTCAATATAGATGAACTATTGGCCCAGCTTCGATGCGAATGAAGTGTTGACGTAGCTTCATGGCAAAGATAAATATTGGCATGGCTTCTGTGCAAATAAAGTGTTGACGTAGCTTCATGGCAAAGATGAATGTTGGCATGGCTTCTGTGCAAATAAAGTGTTGACGTAGCTTCATGGCAAAGATAAATGTTGACCCGGCTTCGAGGCGAATGAAGTGTTGACGTAGCTTCATGGCAAAGATGAATGTTGGCATGGCTTTTGTGCAAATGAAGTGTTGTCGTAGCTTTATGGGCGATAGCATTATTGCCTAGCTGAATATCCTTATGGAAACATCGTTACAAAGACGAATATCACTAAAAGATTGTTGATGCAAGAAAAGAATGTAACAACATGAAGGCATACGTTCTTGCAACATTGCTATCAATGAAATACAAAGTCACCAAATGAAGGCAAACACTTCAATGAGAACGTCAGCGTGAAGTTTGATGTCAAAACCCAAAGATCAAGGAAATTGAGCTACAAAACAAAACAAGCAACAACGAAAAAAAATGTCAGAAGAAAATCTCATTGCATGTCTAAACAAAGGGAAAAAAAAACAGTGAAAAATTTAATAATAATAAAAAATAATTAATTAATTAAAAAAAATCTCTCTGTACTTGTATTCAGAAGATTACACTTTGAATAAATATATGCATGCCCGTATGGCTTTATATAGAAAATTTCTGGGATAAACAGACAAAAAGGGAGGAGAAGTAACAAAGTTCAACAATCAAAGCTTCTCTTCCAAAATTTTTAAATCTTCTGACAGGAGGCCATAAAAATCTTCGGAGGACTTCAAACAAATAAGGAGGAGTCCAACAATGCTGCTTCTCTTCCAAATTTTCAAAGTTCTCTGACAAAGATGACCCAAAGAATCAACATTCAGCGGCCACCATAATGTCTTCATCCTGTCAGGGCGGCCACCACAAAATTAGATTAGAAAAAGAAAAAGCCATAAGTCCAACAAAGACCCACGACTTTCTCGTCCAAGTTTGTGAAAATCCAGACCTTATTTCACAAATCTGACACCACAGGAGTCTTCTACAGCCTTTGATCCGCCAAACCTGAAAATTACAGGCCCAGATAACCGGCCATGTGCCACCACGCGCCGCCACAAATTCTCAGTGACCCGCGGGGTTCTCATTCAAAATTGTGCAAATCTATGCACAATTTCACAAAACCGACCATATAGCAGTCTTCTACGGCCTTATAACTACAAGATGTGAAATTTTCAAGCCCAAAAGATGAGCCACGCGCCGTAAGAAGGTCCGGAAATCCTAGCTGCAAATGCACGCGCTCCCACGCGCTGCTGGATGAATCCACGCACTCACACGCGCCGGCGATCTCTCACGCGCGTGCACGCGCCACGCGTGACGCGCGCCCCAGGTCGCTGACATCACGGATGACGCCATCATGCCCGACCTGGTTCAACCCGCTTCGACCCGGTTCAACCCGGAAAACCGACCCGGATCCGGACCGCCTGAAAAAAAAAAAAAAAAAAATACTTTGACAAATTAAGACTTTGACGTTGATCAATAAGTCAAAATTTTCAAAACAGACCTGTCCCACTCAATTTTTCGCGTAATTTCCAATTTTGGGGTCTGTTTCTTCAACCGAAACTCGAAAATTGCACAACAGTCCAATTTCAAAAAAATTGACTTTTGCACAAATTTTGACCAAAAGTCAAAATTTTTAAGATTGACCCGTCTTGCCCAATTTTTCGCGTACTTTCTAATTTTGGGGTCTATTTATTCATTTGAGAATCCAAAATTGCTCAAATAGTGTGATTCTACAACTATTGGCTTAGATGTAAACTTTGACCGAAGATCAAAATGTTCAAGCAAAACTTGTCCTATCAGGTTTTCGCAAAAATTTTGATTTTGAAATCTAGGTATTTGTTTTGGACTTAGAAACTACACTCGCTTCTCCAAAGTACTAGCAGTGTCCAAAATTTAAGCTCTCAAGATCATAATTTGAGATCCATCCATTTGATTTGGATTCCCTCAAAATTATCCTTTAGACTTGATCAAGGCTCTTCTTTCAAAAACAGACGAACTCTCACAAGTATGTCTCAAAATTGAAATTACACTGGGTCACTATTTCAGCCAATTATTTTCGTCGGTGCCTACCAGTCTCCAATCTAACATTCCCATTCGGCGCCTACCGTTCCCATCCACCGTTCTCACCAAAAAGTCTCGCCTGCCATTCTTAACCATCCAACTACCATTCTTCATCTCCTCACTATAAATAGAAGGGCCGGATCCGCTGAATCCATCAAGAAAAGAAAAAACACATACACTGAGTCATGAAATGAAGATTTGCTTCTTTCAAATTTTCAAATCCTCCTTCTCACAGCCAGTTCTCACTATGGCCTCGTCATTCTCAATACCTAGCAACCAAGATCGCTTCATGATCAGTTTGAAATCAACCCCTTCATGGTTCAGTAGTAACCCTTCTCACAACATCATCACTGTTTTAGGATTCAAACAAATTTTGTTTCCTCACATAATGACCACGTTTGTTCGTAAAGTTATTCATAACAAGGTCTGCATCGACCTCTATGCCTCCGTAGAATTGATTGGCCAAGAAATCCAAGTCCAGCAAAGACACTTGTTCCTAAAAACAGGGCTTTCGTAGTCTCTCTTCAACTGTTTGATTTCCCAATAGAAGCAGTGGTTCGATACAAACAGCAGCTTGGCTGGTTTCTAAAACCAGGATCACAAGTTAGCTCCATCTTTCATTTGTTATGCTTTCCCAATAAAGTTGCATCAAGTGAAGATGGTAAGAAGTATTGGGGTATCCTACAAATTGTCTCCCATCCAACACTTATGATGACCTCCCGGGTACCAGCTCATCAGAAATTAGCCTTTGGTGTCGGTGAATGGTCACCAAAGCCTCATTCCATGTTTCCACCAGCATGGGGTCCAAAGGTCATCGTTGCCGGTACCACAAAACACACTTTTTGGAATTACTCCAACTTAAGATCAGCTTGAAGAATTTCAGAAAATATACTTCTGAAATTACTTCAACTTAATGTCCGTCAATATGGTCTAGTCACAAAAGCACATTCAATGACTTGTCGTCGGACTTCATTCAGCATGCAGCCAATCGCACATCCGAAGGTGTACTTCCTAAAGACATCTACGCCAGAGAGTCCCCAACATGCAGGGTCAGGGCCATGGTGTCGTATGTCTCACCCATTCACTTTGCTTCATCACCATCTTCTTTCACCATCAACAACAACATGCCCAAAATCCCTTCTAAAATTACCTCAACTTAACCAGAGTGATGCAATAACACAAGCACATTCAACCACACTCCCACATGTTCTCTCTGTGACCCGAAGTATATCCTTCAGATATAACTTCACCAGAAGTCCTTAAAAATAAGAGGCTAGCTCCAGAGCTCTACATGCTGTACCCAACCAACATCCTCACCTCTTCTCCATCTTCAACACCCTGTAATCGCCACCAACGATCCAAAATACTCTTCTGAAATTACTTTAACTTAACCTTTATTTAGAAAGCTCGGTCACACGAGCACATTCAAGTACTGGCAGACCCCTTCTCGGTCTCATCAAAGCCTTTCATATAGGTGGGTCTACTCTTCTGCAATTACTTCATCCCGATAAAAGCTCCACCACCTTCAACTATTTCACTAGAAGAGTCAAGTATAAAAAGAAATCCACTTTCTTTCAAGACTCATTCATTCACCACACTCTAAAAACTGTGTGCATGAACGAGTCTCGAAGGGGCATTTGTAGAGAGGGAAAATTCCCGACCTATCACAAGCTGACACATCATACTACCAAGTCCATAAAATACAACCAATTACAAGGCGCCACGTACTACTGCTAGATTTTGCCATCACTATTCGGATTCCAATAGAAAATTACCAAGTGTCATTGAAATAAAGGCATGAAACTGCATCAGCATGCGTAAGCGATGACACAAGCAATCAGCACGTGTAAGCGATGACATAGGCGGACCAATCAAGCTGTGACAAGTGTCACCAATCAAACTCCGCCACGTGTCGCTCACCTACCCCTAAACTCCTATAAATAGAAGCCTTCCCAAGACATTTAGGAGAACACACAGAACAGAGAAAAGGAAGAAGATATCTTGAGTTCAGAAACCCAGAAGCTCTGCCGGAATCAAACTCCAAAGCCTTCAAGAATTTCAAGAACTTCAACCTCGAATACAAATAACATTCGAAGCAAAATCATCCAAACTACTCGTTCAAATCTCAAAGTTCACTAGAATCAAGCTCAAAAGCCTCCAGAAACCTCAACAAACCACAAATCGGTGAAGCTCTACGGATTCAAGCCTCTAAAGCACCGAAGAATTTCCACCACAAACCTTCAAACACGAAGAACACACAAAGAACACGAAGAACAAAAAATTTCTAACAAGCTCATAGCCAGAGATTCATTGTAATTCTGTTTCAAAGATCTTCGATCCATTCCTCAGCTAAATTGAAGAATATCTTATGTTCAAATCAAAATCACATTACCACAATTACAATCAATAAATCTTTCAAGGAGATCAAATCAGAGGATCATTCTTTTGTAATTACAGAGAATTGTACCACACATTTATCAATACAAATTCGTATTTGTGAAACTATTTTACTTGTTTGATTTATTTCGAACTAAGAAATTTAGTCGTCTACATATAGTTTTTAAGAGTAACCAAACCCAACTCATAGGAATCACTGAATCAGTGTTGATTTCGATTGGGCCAATAAATTTGTGATATTTTGTCATTTATTAAATCCATTATTCAATAAATAATTGCACTTTATACAACTACAATAGTATTCTATTCAGATTCAAATAATAATAATAATAATAATAACATAATATTCTATCATTATAAAAAATAAACCTCAAAATACTAAAATAAACCAAATTAACAAATTAATCTAAAAATAAATAAATAAATATTTATCAAACTAACAAGTTTAAAATACATATATTTTTAAATTATTATTATTTAAATTATTAATATTTAAATAGGGTTGGGTTTCTCGGAATGAAGTCCTAGACACTGACTACTGTTTAAAAAAAAAACCATTGACAAATATTTCACATTGCTGTAGCATATGGCCAATTTTTGGGTTCATAGGTGTAAGAGCATTACTATCAAGTGTGTCAAATGCCAAATATTTGGCATTTGACACACCAAACACCAATATTTATACTTCATGAGATTTTCCAAATCTCAATTTTTTTTGCAACATGCTACAGTGTGGTTTCATACACTAGAGTATCTCTCATTTTTATCATTTCTTTCGTACACTAGAGTATCTCTCATTCTCTCTCTCTCTCTCTCTCTCAAGATCTTTACTCACCGATCTAAAGCTCAGCTCACCAATCTGAAGCTTTGCTTGCCGATCTAAAGTTGCATCGTCCTCCACAGCTCTCGCCACCTCATTCTCCACAACTTGCTGCCAATGGTTGGTTGAGTTTGGTCATTGATTAATCTGTCAGGTTGGGGTTTTGTTGAAAATTTTGAGTTTTTTTTTTCTCTTTTGTTAACGTTTTTGGATTTGGAATTTGTTGGAGGATTTGGTGATTGTGGTTATAGTTTGTGGCAGTGGTTATAGCGGTGGTTGTTGGTTGTGGCGGTGGTTGTTGGTTCTTGGTTGGTGGCGACTGCCACTGGGCTGTGTGTTTGTATATTGGCTAGGTTTTAAGTAAATATATTATTTAATATGTTGTATATATTATTTTAATGTTTAGAATCAAAGAATAGAATATGTGATGAATAGTGTATTGTAAAATGATGTGGTAAAATAATAAAATAGGTTTTTTAATGTGTTAAAATGGCATAATTTTGCAATACCTAGTGAGAATGCTCTAACACACTAACATTGCATAATTTCATAGAAGCCTCATTGTCATATTTGACCAAACACTGAAAAGATCTCAACCTGCCCAAACTAATTGAAGATGATATGATGATATCCCACAAGACCCACTTCTGGGCCTTAATCCATTGTCGTTTCGACACCCACCCGCTTTGTTCAATTGACATGAGTAGACCCACTACCATCAAGCCCAACACCACTGCCTTGACCTATCGAGATTCAGATTCCCCATCAAACCCAAGCTCCACCGTGACCACTACGATCTAAGAGAGGGAGAGAGAGAGAGAAAGAGAAAGAGAGCTAGCCTGTGAGAGAAGGGTCTAAGTGTGTTTGCTAGGAAATATATGAAAAGAGAAAGAATAGAAAAGAAAATTTTGAGTGTTGATAATTGTGTGATTAGTATTTGGTTTTAGATTGCTGTGTTTGCTACGTGTTGTGTTTGGTAACTAAGAAAATGTAAGAGTACAAAAGTAAATAAACGAAATTGAAGATTCTTTTCAATTCACTTTTTTTTTCAATTAATTAACTCAAAAAAAAATTGGCTGCCGTTGAATTTTATTTTTCATTAAAATGCTTATGTGCCTTTTTTAATTTTTGATTATTTGATATTATAGTATTATTTTAGCCATGTATGTGCTAACAATGTAAACCGTTCGTCATGTATGCATTTGTCGTTAGTGAGTTAATAATAAGGACCAAATTGTTTGCAAGTAGAAAATAAAAAGGACCAAATTGACTGCTACCAAAATTTAAAAATTAAATTGACTGTGACACCAAAATAAATATTTTTGCCAAACATTTAATTAGGGTTTTGGAGTTTTATTGATATCTCATCCATTTTAACTCTGATTTTGGCTCGTGAATTATCGTTTCAAAGGGATAAATATGACCTACTAGATGGTCCAAAATTTGACCCAATCAAATGGTCCGATCAAAAAGTCAACTTTTTGACCATACCTAGTTAGGTTTTTTGGGCTTAATAGAATCATATGGGTTTTAAATGTTGCAACCCTTTTATCCACCATCCGATCATGTTGCATTTATTTATTACCCTTTTTTGGCTATGACACTTGTAATTTGCACATTTTTTTGAATATTTCAAATTTTGACATTTGTTTTGACTCATGAATCGAGATCGAACAAAATACAATATCAACAATAACATAAAAGAGACATTTAGAATCCCAAATAATGCAAATTCAAAATTAAACAAACAATTGCAAAATGGAGAGAGAGAGAGAGAGAGAGAGAGAGAGAGATTAAACAACAATAAAACTCTTATTTATTAAAAAATAAACTCACAAACATAAATTGCTAAATAGTTAAACACATGTAGGGTAAGATAATAACATTCAAACTTTAATACTAACTAGAACATTGACTCAAAAGCAAATTAGAACATTGACTCACAAAATTATAATACTTAACTAGACATAAATTACAACGAGAATACTTTTACTTTTACTACAACAAAAAAAGTTTTTTACAACGAAAAAAATTGTTGCAATAATATTATGGTCATTGCAATAGTTTATGCAAAGTGTTGCAATAAAATTTGAGGTAAAAGGTTTGTACTATAAAAAATTTCATTGCAATAAACTTTAAATATTTTAATGACAACTTTGATGTAATATTTGCTATTGCTATAAATAATTTACTACTTCAAATATCTTGCAGCAATAGTTTATTATTTCACGAATTTTATTGCAATAGATTGCGAATAATTGACAAAAATAATTTGAGTCAAGTTATTGCAACGATATTTTCATTGTAATAGAAAATTGTTTCATATTTTTCATTAAAATAGATTGTAAAATAATTAGTACTAGATTATTGTAATAATATATTTATTACAGCTTCATGTTTATCATTGTGATATATTGTAAAATAATTGAAATTTAGTTATTACAAGATATATTTGTTATAATAAGCTGTCATTTTGAAATTTCTATTGTAATAGATTGCAAAATAATTAATATCAAGTTATTACAACGATTTCTTCAATTTAAATTATTGCAAAAACAATTTCTTAATGCAATTTAGTATCAAAACCTCTATTGCAACTAAAAATTATAAGTTATTTCAACTAAGTATTATTAATGTAATGATTTACCACTTTTCAGTTACTATTGCAACAACTTTTGTAAATGTGATATTATGCCTAATTCCACTATAATAATTTTGCTATATTAACATTTTATGTAATACACTTATTTTGGTGTTTTCAAGGTGAGTTATAAATTAACATGAGAACATTTCAACTTTTCAGGTGGGTTATGAGCTTCTGCATTGTGATTTTCCAAATCAGCTTGGTGGGGAAGTAGTTGGAACATTTCTTGCACTTGAAATTGAATTTGCTGTGGGTTGACTTATTGTGGTCGGTAAAGCCATTGGAGAAAGTGAAATTCCTTTTGCAACGCACACAATAGTGAGATTCAATATTATTTTGAATCTTTTGATAGGATAGGAGCATTTGGTTTTTCTTTTAGAAGGAGAAGGGGACAAGTGGGATTTGGGAATTTGTGTGTTGGATAGGGAAATAATTCCACCACATTTCTTCTTGTTTACACAGGGAAGAATTGTTGATTTTATTTGGTTAGTTCCTTTATTGTAAATTTTATTTTTTAAATGGTATTGATCAAATGTATTTGGATAATAATAATAATAATAATAACAATAACAACAACTACTACTACTACTAGTTGCTAACCCGTGTATTACACAGGATAGTTGAGCAAAAGTTATGCACATGCACTTTTATTAGTATAATCATTTGAAACCAATTGAATTCTATAATTCTACTTCAAAATATATAAATATTGAAAATATGTACAAATAGATTAGTCAAATATAAAGCATTCATCTAAAAATCACAATGATATGGTTCAAGCATGTTCCAATAAATAAATAAATAAACCATTTCAAACAGTTACAACATATCATTTTCAAGGGGAAAATTCTGACTTACGAGACGATCTAAAATTCGACCCGTTCAAACGGTTCGATCAAAAAGTCAAATTTTTTACCATACTCGATGAGGTTTTTAGGTCTTAATTCCTATCAGATGGGTTTTAAATATTGCAACCCTTTGATCCACCACCTGATCATGTTGCATTTATTTATTACCCTTTTTTAGCTATGAAACTTGTAATTTGCACCTTTTTTTGAATATTTCAAATTTTGACTTTTTTTTTTTACTCATGAATCAAGATCAAACAAAATATGATATCAACAATAAAATAAAATTAAAAAAAAAAAAAAAAGACATTTAGAATCCCAAATAATGATTAAACAAACAATTGCAAAATGGAGAGACAAAGAGATTAAACAATAATAAAACTCTTATTTAATAAAAAATAAACTCACAAACATAAACTGCTATGTAGTTAAACACATGTAGGGTAAGATAATAACATTCAAACTTTAATACTAATTAGAACATTAACTCACAAAATTATAACACTTCACTAGGCATAAATTACAATGAGAATACTTTTACTTTCACTGCAACAACAAAAAAAAAAGTTTTTTACAACAAAAAAAATCATTGTAATAACATTAGGGTCATTGCAATAGTTTATGCAAAGTGTTACAATAAAATTTGAGGCAATAAACTTTAAATATTTTAATGAAAATTTTGATGTAATAATATATTTCCTATTGCAATAAATAATTTACTACTTTGAATATCTTGTAGCAATAGCCTATTATCTCACGAATTTTATTGCAATAATTGTAAATAATTGACAAAAATAATTTGGATCAAATTATTGCAACGATATCTTCATTGTAATAGAAAATTGTTCCATATTTTTCATTAAAATAGATTGTAAAATAATTGGTACTAAATTATTGTAATAATATATTCGTTGCAACTTCATGTTTGTCATTGCAATATATTGTAAAATAATTGAAATTTAGTTATTACAATAATATATTTGATGGGAATAAACTCCAATAATCGTTCATAGAGGTCTTCCAGGGTAAGACCAAACAATTAAAGGCTATTAGAACCTCGTCCAAGAAGCTCATCTATGGAGGGAGATGTTTGGATGAGGTTCGTGTGGTCAAGTTTCATAAGAACCTCGCCATGTCGTCTAGGGATCCTCGTCTTGGAGGATTTTCAGCCAGGCATACCTCACGTCCTAGGGGCGTTCTTCCTTTATGGACGACTCTTTTCATGATGCGAAGAAAATCAGTAGGCTGGATGCTTCGGACTTGAATGGACTACTTGCTCTCTCGATGGTCTGAAAAAGAAAGAAAAGAAACCAAAGGTGACCAGGGTCGCCGGCCAAGAACCCTCCAATGGCAAAGTTAGTTTTCTCTCTATATTTTTGGAGTTCCAACTTTTTTGGGAGAAGTAAAAAACGTACCTTTGTTTTGTCTGAATGAATGTTTATATAGTGTCCTAAGAACAGTTATCAAACTTGTAACCTCCCCTGGATTTAAGGAGGCATGAGGGTTCAGAGATAACTTCCACAACTGCTTGGGAGTTACATATTTCTCACCTAACTGTTGTTGGAAGTTATGCATGTAATAAGGAGTTGTACTACACATTCAGGAATTTTCCTAAATGTCCAGGGTTCGTCTAGGGATCCTCATCCTGAGGATTTTCAGCCAGGCGTACCTCGTGTCCTAGGAGGGTTCTTCCTTTGTGGACAACTCTTTCCATGGACGAGGTTCATGACGACCCTGGATGACATGGCTGGGTTCTTGTGAAACTTGACCACACGAAACCTCATTCAAACATCTCCCTCCATGGACGAGCTTCTTGGACAAGGTTCTGATAGCCTTTGATTGTTTGGTCTTGCCCTGGACAACCTCCATGGACGATTATTGGAGTTTATCCCCATTAGTTGCCCCCTTGTCTATGGGTTGTCTAGGAAGCATGTAAAACGATGTCATTTTTGGACGCGTATCTTTATGTTAGTTGTACGTGTGCCACGTGTCGTAGCTTCATTAGCAATTTGTCATGTCGATTTAATTTCTTGAGGGAAATGCCAGGTGGTGTGTCTTGATTGGTCACAAAATTCGAGACACTATCTTTCAATGCCTATAAATAGAGGACGATCCCCATCAAACACCTCCCTCCATAAAACTTGCATAGCGACTATTAGCCTCCATGCATTGGGGTTGAACTAACAAAAACCTAAGCCTAACCTAGAAAGCAACTCCCTGGCAAAGGCATTGAGGGGTAACCTCAGACCCCTCCAAGAGGTAAGCTTCATAAATGCCAACACCAAAACGGGGCTGACAACACCACTCATCACGCACAGGTACTCTAGGATTTAAACTTTCAAGGATTTGGTACCAAGACTTAAGAAGGCCTAACTTTCTCTCATCTATCTTGGAGGTAACCCCAACAGCACAACTGTAGACCACTTCTTCCTTGTCTTAAGCAGAAGACGAAGGGGCACTTGTGCTGAGGATGCTATCATAGCCAAGAAGAGAAAGAGAGCAGAGCGCTTGGAAGCAAGCCATCAGCGTTACTCAGATCAGGACCCTCATCCAAAAAAGGCTCGGGTAGACGAGAGAAAAGACAAGGATGGTAAGAAGGCAAGTTCCTCAGCGAGAAATCAGCAATACACACCCCTGAGTATGCCGCTAGAACAGGTTCTTATGCAGATCAAGGATGATCCATCCTTGAAGTGGCCGGATAAGATGAAAGGAGATCCTAACAAGCACAATAGGGACAAGTATTGCCACTTTCATAAAGACCACGAGCATGACACAGACGAGTACTTTGATTTAAAGTAGCAAATAGAGAATCTCATTAGACAAGGAAAGTTAAGGAACTTTCTTGGACGAGACTAGAGAGACGAGAAACTGAAGGCTAAGGTGGAGGAGTCATCACAACCTCCACTAGGAGAGATAAGAGTAATTATCAGAGAAACCTCAACAACGTAGTCATCCAAGTCAAGGAAGACATACATGAAAGTAGTGCAGAACGTCCAGTTGTCTGGACGACCTCCTAGGATGAGGGAAGCAGATTAGGCCATTACGTTCACAGACGAGGACGCAGGACGACTTCACCACCTGCATGATGACGCAATAGTCATCACCCTACTCATTGCAAACTACATGACCAGGAGGGTGTTGATAGACAAAGGCAGTTCTGCGGATATTTTGTATTATCCCGCTTTCTAGCAAATGAGGCTAGGACGAGATTAGCTTAGTGAATTCGCCATTGGTGGGATTCGGAGGAATGAAGGTGCAATCAACGAGCACCATCACATTACCAGTGGTGGTTGGAGTGTATCCACAGTAGATAACCAAAGAGGTAAATTTCTTTTTTGTATATTGTACGTCGTCATATAACGCTATTATTGGAAGACCGACTCTGAATAGTTGGAAGGCGGTAACCTCTACCTACCACTTGTCCATCAAATTCCCGACCGAGCACGAAGTGGGCCAAGTACAAGGAGATCAGTTGGCCGCCAGAGAGTGCTACCTAGCCATGTTGGCGATGGACGAGCATGTATAGGCAATGAGTATAGGCGAGAGAAGGATTGCAGTGGAACCTACGGAGGTGTTAGAAGACATTCCTTTGGACAAGAGCAGCCCCAAGAAGTTCACTAGAATTGGGGCTAACATGGAAAAAGATACAAAGCATGCTTTGGTCCAGTTTTTGAAGAAAAACCTAGATGTCTTTACATGGAGTCATGAAGACATGTCTGGTATTGATCCAAGTGTTATTACTCATAACCTGAATGTGTGCCCCTATTCCAAGCCAGTGCGTCAGAAGAAGAGGGTTTTTGCTCTTGAGCGAGACAATGCCATCAAGGAAGAAGTTCAGAAGTTGATTACCGCGGAGTTCACCTAAGAAGTTTATTATCCAGACAGGTTGGCAAACGTAGTCATGGTGAAGAAGGCCAACGGCAAGTAGCGAATGTGCGTGGATTTTACTAACTTAAACAAGTCTTTCCCCAAGGACAGTTATCCATTTCCACACATTGACCAGCTGGTGGACTCGACGGCAGGTCACAAGTGGCTGAGTTTTATGGATGCCCTCTCAGGCTACAACCAGATAAAAATGGACAAGGCAGATCAAGAAAAGACCTCATTCATTACTAGCCAAGAGTTGTTTTGCTACAACGTAATGCCCTTCGGTCTGAAGAACGCAGGGGTGACTTACCAAAGGCTGGTTAACCACATGTTCCATCCTCAAATCGGGCGTAATGTGGAGGTTTATGTGGATGATATGCTGGTAAAGAGCTTGGACGAGGGAAATCATCTGGACGACCTTCAAGAGACTTTTGATACACTTCGACGATATAACATGAAATTAAATCCAATCAAGTGCACTTTCAAAGTTTCGTCGGGGAAGTTTTTGGGGTTCATGGTTTCGCACAGAGGAATTGAAGCAAAACCGGACAAAATCCAAGGAATACTGAATATGGAACCACCGAAAAATATCAAGGAAGTCCAATCTCTTACCGGACGAGTTGCCGCCCTTAACAGGTTTGTGTCAAAAGCTACTGACAAGTGTTTACCATTCTTTAAAGTCCTCAGGAAGTTATTTAAGTGGACGGACGAGTGTCAAAAGGCCTTCCAAGACTTGAAGACTTACCTCACGACAGCGTCGTTGCTGAGTCCATCTGTACCTAGAGAAGAGTTGTATTTGTATTTGGCGGTGTCCCCACATGCAGTAAGCTCGAAGTTGGTCAAAGAAGAAGGAAGAACCCAGAAACTAGTTTATTACACGAGTCGTGCATTGAGAGGAGCGAAAGGACGATACCCGATGATGGAAAAACTAGCTTTTGCCTTGATTACGACTTCCAGGAAGCTGAGGCATTATTTCCAAGCTCATATTATCAACGTCCTAACGGATCATCCCATAAAGAAGGCAATAAACAAGTTGGAAGCCGCTAGACGATTAATACAGTGGGCTGTGGAACTTAGCGAGTTTGACGTCAGATACCTTCCACAGAGCGCGATAAAGGTGCAGGCATTAGTAGATTTCATTGCAAAGTTCACCCGCAGCCAAGATGAGCTGGACAAAGACGAGGGAGTTGAAAGGTGGGTTATCAATGTAGACGGATCATCCACACTATATGCAGGAGGGATTGGAGTCATACTCAAGTCCTTGGAGGGTGCTAAGCTGGAGTATGCGACCCATCTGTAGTACCAAACCACCGACAACGAGGCTGAGTACGAAGTTCTGCTCAAAGGGCGAGAATTGGCTAAGTCTTTAAGGGCGGAGTTGATAATAATCAAAGGAGATTCTCAGCTAGTCATCAACCAAGTGAATGGAATGTGTGATGCCAAGGAAGATCGGATGAAAAAATACCTCAGCAAAGTGAAACAACTTACACGAAAGTTTTCAAAGGTAAGTTTTGTTCAACTCCCTAAGGAGGAAAATATGGAAGCAAATGTCTTGGCAAAAGCAGCTTCAGTTGGAGGAGTTACGGACGAGTACGACGAAGTCCAATACATGCCAAGCATAGACCTTCCGGACATACAACAGATAGGAAGGGGAGAAAATTGGATGAGTCCAATAGTAACCTATCTCAAAGATGGAAGGCTTTCAGAAGACAAGGACGAAGCTAGGAAGTTGAGGGTCAGCGTAGCCAAATACGTCTCATAAACGAAGTACTATACAAGCGAGGCTTTTCCCAACCTTACCTAAGGTGCTTAGCTCCGGACGAGTCAAACTATGTTTAGAAGGAAGTTCACGAAGGAGCATGTTAGAATCATTCAGGAGGGAGATCGCTTATCCATAAGGTCGTTCGTGCAAGCTACTATTGGCCTACAATGCAAGCAAATGCCAAGGCCTATGTCAAGATGTGTGACCAGTGTCAGTGCTATAGCAACGTCCCTAGATAGCCGTCAGAGTACCAGACCCCAATGATGGCCCCATGACCCTTTGCATAGTGGGGACTGGATATCCTAGGTCATTTTCCCATAGGAACTATACAAATGAAGTTTTTAGTAGTAGGGATTGATTACTTTACCAAGTGGGTGGACGCCGAACCTCTTGCAAAAATTACTCAGCAAAATGTCAAAAATTTTGTTTGGAAGAATATTCTATGTAGGTTTGGAGTACCTAGGGTACTAGTGTCAGATAACGGATGTCAGTTTGACAATGCACCCTTCAGGGACTTTTGCGAACATTTTGGAATCAAGAATCACTATTCCTCACCCTCCCATCCACAGGCGAATGGACAAGTAGCGAACCGATCCCTGCCGAAAATCATCAAGACTTGGCTTGAAGGGGCAAAAGGGATATGGCCAGACGAGTTACCAAGTGTTCTTTGGGCCTACATGACGACTGTAAGAACTCCGACAAGAGAAACTCCCTTCAAGCTAGCCTATGGAAGTGAAGCCGTCATACCGACAGAAGTTCATATGGCTAACCATCGAGTGATGAAGTATCAGGAGAGAGAAAATGAGGAACAACTTTGTCTTAATGTCGATCTCATTGACGAGGTAAGAATGAATGTGGAGCAAAGGACAGCAAGATACAAGAATCTTATGGCTAGGCAGCATGATGCCATGATAAAGCCCAAGCGTTTCAATATTGGGGACTTCGTTCTCAAAAGGGTTTCCTTGGCAACTAGGAACCCAGCTCATGGAAAATTGGGACCCAATTGGGAAGTACCCTATAGGGTAATCAACTGCAAAAGGAAAGGGTCTTGCTACCTAGAAGCTTTGGATGGATGGAAGTTAAAGTATCCATGGAATGTGGAGCACCTGAGGAGGTACTATCAGTAATGAGCGGGGACGAGGGAAAACAATGACAAGGTTACAGATATGGATGAAGTTACAGCTATGATCTACGTGTTCACTTATATTTACTGTTGTGTTTTTATTACTATTATGGTGTATTAATAATAAAAAGTGCACTAGCTCCTAAACTTTTGCACCGTCTACAGACCAGTTCGTGAAAGACGAGGTTATGTATTTTCTTAAGTATTTTAATAAGGCACTAGCTTATAAGCATGTGCCATATTTGTGGACAATGTTCATATAATGATATGGTTTGGATTTCTAATGTATTTAATGCATAAATCTAATTTCCATAATAATACCCACAAGGGGGGCAAAACCCTAAGACGAATGAAAATCTCTAGACGCGGGGATGTAACGTTCATAAACTTTCCTCAAGACGAGGATAAAGTAAATAAGCCAAGGCATAAAAGGCCATACAGTGAGGCATTAGTCCATGGACAAGCATCAGACCAGTACGCTTAGGTGCTCTAGGACAAGTCAAAATACTAAGAGTGTCTTGACAAAAGGCAAATGCCAAGCCAAGCCTATGGACAAGGTTAAGGCCTGACAAGACATCATTGCTATCTTGAATCATACATACACGAACATCTCATCCACAGGAAAATGTGTGAACAAACCTCGATCATCGTCCATTGAAGAGCACGTGGACAAGCCTTTAACATCGTCCATAAAAAAAAAAGCATATGGGCGACCCTCTAATACTTAGAAGTATGCAAATCTCAATAACAGCAGTGATAGAGGATAAACTCGTCCATGCAATAAAATTAATGGATGAAAATAGACATTCATTAAGAAAATAGACATTCATTAAAGCATAAAAAGGGGAGACGTCCATCGTCCAAAAACCCTTACAAAGTAAGCCTTAAAAAGGCAATTGTTAATAAACTCGTCTAGAAAACTCTAGACGAGAAATTTTATTCAAATACATCTTTAAAAAAAGGTCCTAAGAACAGTGGACCAAAATAAAGAAACAAAAAACAAATACTTTGAATGATTAATAAAAAAAAATCTCGTCTTCAAGAAGGAGGTGTTAGCATTGGAATCGTCCTGCGCTGGCTTTGTAGAGGCATCGTCCTCAATATTAGCATCTTCTGAGCTCGTCTGGAGGAGGGAACTTGAAGTAGCTCCACCAAGGTTAAGTTTAACGACGCTGAAGTCAATTTCAGGAAATTTCTCCACTGCCTCCATCCTGAAATCTTTAAACCCAGCTGCGTAGTTGATGTCCAATAGATTAATGAATTATGTGGATGCCTGAAATTCTACAACTGCGTCTCCCTTAGCCTTGGCAAGAAGGGCGTTTAAATTGTCATTCTTCTTCTAGAGGAGTTCAAGACGAGCATCCTTCTCTTTGACATCTGTCCTCAACTCCTCGACATTGCTCCTCAACTTCTTTGCATCCTCCTTAGCATTGGCAGCTACTTCAGCCCACCTTGTAGACCCGTCCTTTCCCTTTTGGATTGTCTTCTCCAGCAAAATCCTCGTCTTATCCAATTCAATTGCCTACCTAGACGCAACAATAAACTTAGACATAGCTTGCACAAATTAAAATTTTCGTTATAATGGTCATATATATGAAATTGGCAAGATAAGGCATATATATATATATATATATTAAAAGAAAGAAAGACGGCATACCTTAAAAAGGTCATGATCGCCAAAATGTTCAAAATCCTTTAGAGACATGTCATAGCACACCATCACGTCTTCATCCGTCACCACCTTCTCAAACCTTTCCCAAGCCAAGCCCTCGCTGGATAGAAGGTTTTGAGAGGCTTGTTGAGAAGGTTGAGATGAGGAAGGAGGGTCAGCTTTGGACAAGATCTACACGGACGGAGAATCCTTCGGTTCAGAATCAACGTCTAAAATTTGGATGGGACTCTTGGGGACGAGGAAAGGATGGGATTAATCATCCTGGGTTTGAGCCTTCTTAGCCTTGGATGACATGTGCTTGACCCTCTTTTCCTTGCATCTGCTCGGGAGATTCCCCAAATCAACTCCAAGGGACAAACTCTTTCTTTTGTCCCCAATACAAGGACGAGGCTGCTAAGACTTCTCAAGGACGGGAAGAGGCTAAGACTCCCCGAGGGCAGGACAAGGTTGAGGCTGAACCTCTAGCTCCACAGCCTCATCTATTATCTCCTTCCCTTTATTCTCCTTCATAGTGGTCATTCCTGCAAAGAAATTCGTTAGAATCATTTCTAGAAATGACAAGAAATCACTCAAAGTAAAAACTTATGTCTATAGACTGTACACTCGAGGGCTGTGGCTTCAGGAGAAGGCTCAGGACCAAGTCCCCAAGTAGCAAGGCGTTGGAAGGTGACCAAGAAGTGGAAGTCCCTTTCAGGGTGTAAACGAGCTTTCTCAATTCTTCCAAGGTGAAACTTGTCCAAATGAGGTCGTCTAGCACCTACAAAAAAGAGGAGGGTGATTAGACGATTATAATACAAAGTGTAACAAGAGGTGAAGGGACAGCCAGACATACCTTTAGGATGAAGGTTCCCTAATTCTCCTGTGTATGGAGGGAATGAATCTTTCTCAACCTCAATATAGCGTCCAACCCAAAAGCCAGAGACGAAGAAGAACTCCTTCTTCCATTTCCTATCTGAGGTGACTAAGGATCTTATCAGCCTATACTCTTTCCCCCTGGCTGTAAACTAGTAGAATCCAAAGGATTGGTTAATCTTGGAGGGCTTATAATAGTAGAGGAACTCGTCCACAATAAGAGGACGGTCCCCCCTCAAAAACCTCCCTCCATAAAACTTACATAGCGACTATTAGCCTCCATGCATTGGGGTTGAACTAACAAATACCTAAGCCTAACCTAGAAAGTAACTTCCTGGCAAAGGCATTGAGGGGCAACCTCAAACCCCCCAAGAGGTAAGCTTCATAAATGTCAACACCAAAACGGGGCTGACAACACCACTCATCACACACAGGTACTCTAGGATTTAAACTTTCAGGGATTTGGTACCAAGACTAAAGGAGGCCTAACTTTCTCTCATCTATCTTGGAGTCAACCCCAACAGCACAACTGTAGACCACTTCTTCCTCGTCTTGAGCAAAAGACGAGGGGGCACTTGTGCCAGCCCTAAACCTAAACTCAGTCCTCGTCCTAAGACTTTCCTGAAATTCCTCTAAGGGAATCCCAGGACACCTAACATATACTCATCCGTGGTGTTTCCCTCACTATTGCTATTGCTATCACCACTACAACTATCATTAGACCCACTAAAACTACTAAGGTCATGATACTCGTCTATAGCTTTGTCAACACTATTGCTAGACGAGAAAAGTTCTACAGACATTTTTTGAGAAAGCTTAAAATCCGAGGACGAGAATGTAGAAAATACCTGAGTCTAGATGAAGGGGAACTACGGACGCAGGAAACTTCTAGACGAAGCGCTAAAACGAGGATGTCAAAAAAGAAAATTTGAAAAAGTGCAGAGGGTATAAGAGGAAATTCACTATTTATAGGCGTTGAAAAATGGTGTCTCGAATTACATGACCAATCAAGACACACCACCTGGCCTTTCCCTCGAGAAATTAAATCAACATGAAAAATTGCCAATGAAGTTATGACACGTGGCACATGTACAGCTAACATAAAGATACGTGTCCAAAAATGACATTGTTTTACATGCTTCCTAGACGACCCATAAACAAGGGGGCAACTAATGGGGATAAACTCCAATAATCATCCATGGAGGTCGTCCAGGGAAGACCAAACAATCAAAGGCTATCAGAACCTCGTCCAAGAAGCTCGTCCATGGAGGGAGATGTTTGGATGAGATTTTGTGTGGTCAAGTTTCACAAGAACCCCGCCATGTTGTCTAGGGTCGTCGTGAACCTTGTCCATGGAAAGAATCGTCCATAAAGGAAGAACCCCCCTAGGACACGAGGTACGCCCGGTTGAAAATCCTCAGGACGAGGATCCCTAGATGAACCCTGGACACTTAGGAAAATTCCTGAGCGTGTAGTACAATTCCTTAGTACACGCATAACTTCCAACAACAATTAGGTGAGAAATATGTAACTCCTAAGCAGTTGTGGAAGTTATCTCTGAACCTTCACACCTCCTCAAATCCAGGAGAGGTTACAAGTTTGATAATTGTTCTTAAGACATTATATAAACGTTCATTCAAACAAAACAAATGTACATTTTTTACTTCTCCCAAAAAAGTTGGAACTCCAAAAATATAGAGAGAAAACTAACTTTGCCATCGAAGGGTTCTTGGCCGGTGACCCCGGTCACCTTTGATTTCTTTGCTTTCTTTTTCAGACCATCGAGAGAGCAAATAGTCCGTTCAAGTCAGAAGCATCCAGCCTACTGATTTTCTTCGCATCATCAAGATCTATTACGATAAGCTGTAACTTTGAAAATTCTATTGCAATAGATTGCAAAATAATTTGTATCAAGTTGTTATTGCAAAAAAAAATAATAATAATAATAATAATAATAATAATAATAATAATTTAATGCAATTTAGTATTAAACCCTCTATTGCAACTAAAAATTATAAGTTATTTCAACTAAATATTATAATATAATAATTTACCACTTTTAAGTTACTATTACAACAACTTTTGTAAATGTGATATTATGTCTAGTACCACTATATTAATTTTGTTGAATTAACGTTTGATGTAATAGACTTATTTTGGTGTAGTGTTTGAGGGTGGGGTATAAATTAACATGAGAACGTTTTTACTTTGGGATGGGTAATGAGTTTATGCATTGTGATTTTCCAAATCAACCTTGGTGTGGAAGTGGTTGGAACATTTCTTGCACTTGAAATTGAATTTGTTGTAGGTTGACTTATTATGGTTGGTGAAGCCACAGAAGAAAGTGAAATTCCTTTTGCAATGCACACAATAGTGAGATTTAATATTACTTTGAATCCTTTGATTGGATAGGAGCTTTTGTTTTTTCTTTTGGAAGGGGAAGGGGATAAGTGGAGTTTGGGAATTCGGGTGTTTGACAGGGAAATAATTGCCCCACATGTCTTCTTGTTTACTTGGGAAGAATTGTTGATTTAATTTTGTTAGTTCCTTTATTGTAAATTTTATTTTTGAAACAGTATTGATCAAATGTATTTGGATGACGATAATAACAACAACTACTTGTCGCTGTGAGAGACCGCGCCCCTTGCCTGTTTTACAAGTGTTGGGCCAAACCCACATGAATGAGTGGAATCGTGTTATTGCCTCTCAAAATAGAGGTTCGACTAGTTATATTTTCCCCTTTAGATTAAGAGTTTTACAATGGAGTCTTCACTTATTTAATTATTGGAATAAATAAAAAAACCAAAATTGAAAAATTCCTCATTTTATTAATTTGAAATTGCATTTACATTGATCATAGGAAATTACATGACTTTGGTCTTAAGTACAATCTAAGATAAAGTACATGGCTTTGTTTCCCAATTACAATCAAGAAATTGAAAATTACAAGTATAAGTATTGATTTATCAACCCTTGATCTAAGCTCGGAGGCTATGTTACAAGGTGGAAAAGTGTTAGGCACCTACCTTACCCGATAAAACTGGTCTTCTAGACTATGGTGGCCGACATTCATATCATATCATCTAAAATGTCAATCAATTTGCTTGTTGAATTTAATGTGTGTGCATGTGATGAACCCTAATTCAATATATTAAGCATTGCATTTAGATTGAAAAATAAATTCTAGTGAATGTGTGTGGATGATGATATCCTAGATTCTAGGATTTGAAAGAATTATGAAACAAACATCTTTTTCATATTTTTTATGTGGATTAAAGATTAAAACTATTGTTATACATGAAAATGTGATGAACAACCAAGAACATGTGAAGAACAAATAAAAACATTTACGAACATTCAAACATATTCAAAGGAATTTAAATAATTACTATCATGCTTTAACCTTAAATTCTCATCATGGCAACATAAGAACCAATTAGGAAAAGGAATTATACCTTCATGCAAGATTCATACGGTGAAAGGGGAGCCTCTTGGTGGAGGTTCTAAGGGTGGAGGAAAAAGAACTAAAAGAGTGAGAGTGAATCTCACTCAATACCTTAAATCTCAAGAAGACTAAGATATGATAAGACTACTATACTTCACTATAACTCAAGAGAGGAGAAGACAGAGGGTTTTTTGGTGTCTCTTGAAATGGAGGAGAGGGAGGGTTTGTATAGTAGTAGTGGAAAAAATATAAATGAAAGGTCATTTAATGAGGGTTGCCAAAAAATCATGAACCTAAAACTTATTTAAGCCTTTGGGGAACTCGGGTGCATTAAATGTAGAGATTGGTGGGAGTGAAGAGCAAGCAAAATTCGATTTTCCCATAGCTACTATAACAGCTTGTAAAGCCAATTTCAAAAAATCATATCTTACTCAATTCTGATCAGAATTGAGTTCTTGTGCTCAAATTGAAACCCTGGATGTCTAGTTTCTAGAAAAACTAACCTCATTCATAGATTCAAAATATACTGAGAGATATTGACGAAATAGTGAGCAGAGGTCATTTGTTAGAAAAACAATTTCAGCACAATTAGCGTGAATAGGTCCCAAATTAGTTTCCAATTAACATTAATAGGCTCCAATCACTCCCATTTCAGACTTAATTAGTTTCAAATTTACCCTAATTAAAAGATAATTATACAAATTACTCATTGAATAGTAAATGTTTAACTATATAGTAAATTAGGTGTATGCAACCATACCATAAAATATAGTCCTAACCAATCAAATTACGACACATCATTGATTTCAAATTGATTATACTTATAACCAATTGAAATCACTTGTTCATAATCACAAATAGTCGGACTCAATTTGTGATAGTGCATCTCAGCCATTAAAATTTAATTCGATGATAACTTTCAATCTGGTGGTTCGATTAGGGCTTATGACCAGTCGATTTGATCATTACAATATTAAGATCATTTTGGTAAAATGAGATTAAGGATCTAATGACTAGAATCAAGATGCATATTTTTAAGGCAGAATTACCCTTTTACCCTCCGAGTTAGGTTACATGCAGGTTGCAAAATGAGGTGTCAACAGTCGCTAACCCGTGCAATGTACGATATAGTTGAACAAAAGTTATGCACATGCACTTTTATTGGTACAATCATTTGAAACCAATTGAATTCTATAATTCTAATTCGAAATAAATATTGAAAATATGTACAAATAGATTAGTCAAATATAAAAACTTCATCTAAAAACCACAATGATATGATTCAAGCATGTTCCAATAAATAAATAAATAAACCATTTCAAATAGTTTCAACATATCATTTTCTTGAAGAAACCTCATCCCCAAGAAATAATGATCTATCCACATCAAATATTGTATTACTTTCACTTTGTCATACCTACATGATAAAAATAATTTTACTACAAAAAGCAGTTATAAACTTCCTATTAATGAGAAATATGAGGATGGATAAACCACTTAAAGACAATTAAAATGTGCTACTCTTAATGGTTAGGAAAAGATCTCTAAGGAATTGTATAGATTAATTATTAATTTAACAGACACAACTAACCAAAAGTTTAGAATACTTATGTTTAGTACTTTGCAAAAATAGGTCAGAGCAGCAATTTTAGAAATGCAATCAATTCAATACAATTATGATACAAATACTTATCTTGAAAAAAATTCTAGCTAATACCCAAATGCAAGAAACGTAGTGACTTACTTGTTATTTAAAGTAGCCTTCTGAAAAGTTCACTTGGCTATACAAATCTCATTGTTGTCATGCAAGGGATTTATAAACTGTTAATCCTAAAAATATGGGCTTATGTTGCCAACAACTCAATGCAAGTGGATAATTATCGAAACCTATAACTACAATGTAATTCACAATTCATAACTCAAAGATTTAATTGCTATAATATTTAGAATCAAACCTTAATTTTCCCATAACAGTTGAAAATATAAACTAAAAATATATGGATAGAGACCATGACATGAGAGGGATGCATTAATTTGAGTAGTAATATTACTTCTTTGTCTTGTAATAATAATATAGACAAAATTCAAGGCACGAATAAAATCAAAATTACAACAATTAATTCCACTATTTTAATGTTATACCTTGTAAGTTTGTAAAAATAAAGAATTTAGTCAATTCAGTTTAAGTGGTTATAATAAAGTTGGCTTCTACAGTTCTCTACTCTATAGCCATATGAACATATTGTATTTTCTCAACCAATAACTGATATTGCAGTAAAATTATTTATTATTGAAAAGAAGAAATAATTAAGCTCATCCCTTAAAACCTTATTTCTTGGACTTTGTTTGATATGGTAATTGTCATTCAAACTTTAAAACATATTATGCGTCTTACCTGAATGTTTTTCTTGTGATGGGGACAAATAGAATAAGATAGGCGCTTCATGACCATTCAAAGCAAAAAAAAGCTTTCTTTCTAGCCAAATCCCAAACCTATTAAAAATTTTAGTGAAGAGGAAAAACTCATCAAGCTAACAAAACTAAGTTGACTAACTTCTGCTAGAAGTAGTAAGAGAGAAAGAAATTACTTAGTGAAAACTATTGTGAAGGAAGAAAAGATTTCAAATTTGAGCTCCCAAATAACAGCCATAGATGCAAAATGTCAAGTTACACCAGTCAGTCATAGAGGGATTTTATCGAACACCTAGCAGATATAGCCAAGGAATAGAACTTTGTTGATCTAAATGTGTTGAAATAGAGGGAAGCATAAATTTCCAGTACCAACAAAAATTTATAATAATGTAATCTTTTTTTTGATAGGTAGAATAATTTAATCTAGAAATTAGAAACATATTGAAATATAAAATAAAAGCAAGCACAAACAAACACATAGTAACTCTGAACAAAGAAAAATATAAGAAATATAACCATCTTCACTCAAGAGAAGCAAATAGACTCAAACAAATAAAAGTCCATCATCAAATAATTTGTAAAAGAATGAAAATCTATCCAAAATCCAACCAAATCAAATCTGGAATAAGAGAGATGTGGCACAACAGGGACTCTGCCCTCATTCAAACAACAATGAAAACAATGGTCTGGTGAGTAAGTCTCTATTTGCATCAACTTGAAAAAGGAGCATGATCACTAGAGTGACTGCGTGTGATATGTTGTTGGCTTTGTAAGTGATAAAACTGAGCCAACAATACTACTTCTACAACCTCATCTCTTCTATCTTCCTTCTTCTTTTTTTTCTTTTTTTTCCTTTTCTAATTCTATTTTTTGAACCTGCAAGTTAATTTTATTTGTAAGCATCAAACAGTGTCCATTGGGTAGACTTCAAAAATAAGAGTCACAAAGCAAACCTACTAAATTGAAGATTTGAAATCAAGTTTTTAAGAAGTAGCCCACATAATAACAATTTTAATCAACCAAAAATCACAGCTTTATTTAAGAAAACCAAAAAAAAAAAAAATCACATGAGCCTAAATAAAAATTTTAGTTTAAATATTGAAAGTGATTGTAACTTGGGATTTTTTTTTTTATGCTTCACGTTTGTCACCTATAGTATTCAGTGTGTAGCTCCAAGTGTCTTTCTTTTGTGTTTAGACGGGAAAATTCACGGATGTTTGCAGGAAAGTAATACATCCTTTTTTTTTTCTCACCATAGACTGCAGGAAAGAAATAACCAAGAGGCTAATGAAGTGGAGGGTAGTTGTTGCTTTGTTGATTTGAGGGATAAAAGAATTACTTGTGGCCCAATTCATGTATTTGAAATAACTCAAATATAGTACTTTAAAGTTAGCTTGAATATTGAAAGTCTCATTATTATAAAGCAAAAACCCCAAAATTAAATCCTCCAAATTTTATATAATCCCAAATTCTACTTCAATAACCCCAAAATATTAACCAAAAAAAAAATGTTATGAATCCTCTCTCTCTCTCTCTCTCTCTATATATATATACACACACACTTATAAAGAAACTAAGGACTTGTTTGGTACATGTATTTAAAACATATGTTTTCAGTTTTTAAACACTATTATACATATTTCCACACATTTTTTCACCCACACGTATTTTCAAAAAATACAAACAACATTACTAGAACAACGTTACCAAACGGCCCCTAAACTAACCATATTTACTGCCAATGGTGGCGTAAGTCTGTTCCACAAGCTTTGCCAACTGCAAAAGGGTACTTCTAGCATCCAACAACAATGTATCATATGCTTTCTCAATCCACCATCCCCATCTACCAAAAAGACCAAAAAACAATCAAAATATGCGACCACCCCATGTTAAAATAGTGCCCTAAAACTATAAATCACATAAAGGCACAAGAACATCAAAACCATACAAAAACCCTTCAAATTCAACACTTTTTTTTTTTTTTTTTGGCTAATTCAAATAAGGCGTAAATGCATTTTTAGTCTTTACATTTTACACTTTTTCCATTTTGGTCTCTACATTTTGTTTTTACCACTTTTAGTCCCTAAACCAATTAACACCTAACATTTAGGTCCTTTCCATCATCCAACTAATAGCAAAAGCTAACGTGGCTGATGGTGGAATAAAAACATAATATAATCACACATTAATTAATTAAATTTAAAACAAATATTAAAATTTAAAAAAAAAAAAAAAAAAAAAAACTCATTAGTTTTTGGGAAGAACATGAAGAAATCAAGAACTCAAACCTAGATCAAAGAACTTAAGAACACAAACCTAAACACAAAATTTTCTTTCCAACCGAACCCAAAACTAGAAATTTTCTCTCTATCTAAACACAGAAAAATCTAGCCACCACCTCCAACAATAAACCCAGCCAACAAACATAAACACAAACCCAACCAACAAACTTAAACCCAAACCCAAAAATTTTCTTTCCACCCAAACCCAAACCCAGAAATTTTCTTTCTACCCAAACATAGAAAAATCCAGCCACCACCTCCACCGATCAAACAACCACTACCCACCATCACAGCCACCACAACCCACCATCCCAACCACCACAACCAAACCCAACTCGGTTTCAACCCCAACCACCCCGATCTCTACCCACCCTAGCCAGCTCATAACCCACCCGCCCCAACCCAACCTCAACCCCAACCACCCCGACTCAAGCCACCCCAGCCGATCTCAACCCACCCACCTCAGCCTGACCTAAACCCAACTTGACATCTACCCACCCCAGCCAGCTCACAACCCAACCACCCCAACCTAACCTCAAACCCAGCCACCCCAGTTGGCCTCAACCCACCCATCCCAGACCAACCTCAACCCACCTCACCTCGATCTCAACCCATCCACCCTAACCACCACCCACCACGAACCACTGCACCACCATTTACCACGAGAGTGAGAAACATGAATATGAGAGGGAGAGAGAGAGAGAGAGAAAGAGAGAGAGAGAGAAGAAAAACTAGTGAGAAGGAAGAGAAAATAATTTGAACCCATTTTCTGATCTCTTCCCAGAAGTGATCATTGAGTCAAGATACTTTTTAGATCTTAATTTTGGTGATTTTTTGTTTTCATTTTTTTTTATATAGTTAAAATTAATAAATTAATTTTTTAAATTTATATGCTGATGTGGCATTATATTTTGTTTGATTATATTATTTATTTTATTCTATCGTCAGCCACGTCAGTTTTTGCTGTTAGTTGGGTGATGGAAAGGAACTAAATGTCAGGCGTTGATTGGTTTAAGGACTAAAAGTGGTAAAAACAAAATGTAGGGGTCAAAATGGAAAAAGTGCAAAATGTAGGGACTAAAAGTGCATTTACGCCTTCAAATAAAACAAATTTATATAAATTACCAAATAAAAAACAATTGTTCTTTAGGTTGAAAGTCTGAAACTGCACTAGATGGTGGATTGGGGAGAGAGAGAGAAAGGAGAATGTTGCCTTACCAAGTTAGGTTTAGGGATTTCCCAAAAAATTTCAAATACACAATTTCAAAGATCATTGCGATTCCATCTTGGATCAAATTAGAGCCTACAAACAAGGGCGGAGCTACATGTTAGGCAAGGCCCCACAAAATTTTTGAAAATATCATTATAGTATATATAGAAATATTTAATATTTTAATAATTAGCCCCCAAAAATGGCCCTTGCCCCCTCAAATATTTGAGTTAGTCTAACAATGTTCTTAAAAAATTGTCAATTGGTCTGGTAGTTATAGAGAATGTATTGTTACTCAAATTCTTTTTTTATTATTGTAAAATGAGTTCTTGTATCTCTCAAAGTTTTATTCATGTCTTTGAAAACTTCATCAATTCAATTGAAATTTTTTTACTCACAATGGTAGACAATTTAGTAACTTATATTGGAAATAAAATTTTAAGGATTTCACTATAGAAGATGGTAAAAAATGAATTTAATTCTATGAAACATATAACTTTAAGGATTTCACTATATTAACTTATGTGTGTGTGTATAGATGTATGTGTATGGATGATTGTATAAACGAATAAATTAGTAACAAAATCGGAACCCCCCCCCCCCCCCGCCCAAACAAAATTTTTTGGCTCCACCCCTGCCTATAAATTCCAAATTTCCAATAAAAAATCAAAATAAAGAAAATTCCCAATAAGCCAAAAAATCAAGTTTATAAGAGGAGTCACGTGAATCCAAATAAAAGTCCACAAAATTAAATCCAAAACAAAAGAAAAAATCTAACAGCAATTTTTAGTAGTTCATCATCATTTTTCTTGTTAACCCCTCTCATCAACATTTTGTCAAACACATGAAAACATAAAGATTCAAAAATTGGAATTATTTTTAGTAACAAAATTGAGGGGGGTAATCCATAGTAAAAGAGGAAAAAGAAGAAGAAAAAAGAAAAGGCACTTAATACTTCAATATAAAACATATGTTGAAATCAATAGAAAAGTAAAAACACCAAATAAGAGACACAATAAAGAGGAAGAATTGACAATTTCTTCTTCTTCTTTGGACTTGGCTTGCCATTCAACACCATAAAGTTCATAAACAAACAAAAAAAAAATGGCTTTAATTAATAGTAAACATCAAATAGCAAATCAAATTCAGGACCTTCACCTTGAAATTTGTCTTACATTGATATTGCGGGGAAGAGATGCTTGGATGAGATTGAGATCCAAGAGGCCCTACTTCAAAGGTTGCATTAGGATTTTTGGATTGCTTCTAGCTTCCTTAACGACACTAGTGGTGGCTGTGAGAGGATTTGAGTTTTGGGGGAGGGGGGTTTGGTTTTGATTCTGGGGAAGGAGAGAGTTTTGATTTTGGGGGAAGAGATGGTCACATGAGAGAATCTGAAAAGAGAGGGGAAGCATCGGGTTTTGTTTAGTTTTTTTTACTTTTTTTTAGAAGAAGAATCGGGTTTTGTTTTTGGGTTAGAAATAGTTTTTTTTTTTTTTTAATAAAGTTGATGTGTGTAAACGTGGGAGCTGTAAAAAAAAAAAAAAAAGTCAATTATTGGTCAGAGAATTCAATTTTATAATAATAATAATAATAATAGGGTGACATCTTTTTTTTAGAAGATAATAGGGTGACATTCTGATGGTCTGTTTGGAAGTTTAGAGAGGGAGGAAAGTAGAGGAGAGTAAAGGGTAGAAGAGTAGTGAGGAGGAGAGTAAAGGGGAATGGTTATCCTCTACTTTGTTTGAATGTTTTAAAATTAGCAAGGAGGAATGGAGTAATTAGTCCTTCTTTTTGTTTGGATGTTTTAAAAATTATGATGAAAAGGAGAGGAAATAATTTAAATAGACAAATTTGCCCCTATTTGAAAATAGACTTACAACATTAGTTTATGATTAATTTGTTAGATTAAATAACTATGGCTATATTATTTCAATTAAAAAAGAGTGATCAAAATTATTTTTATTATTTTTGATAACTAAATTATTATTAATTTTAAAAAAATCAGAACAAACTAAATTATTTTTTAAACAATATAAACCGTCAAAAGGAGAAGCAAATGTTGTCGTTCTAACAAACCCATAAACCCATCTCACACCAGACACTGCAGCTCGTGCCAGAGCTCACCTGAGCAATTCATTTCTAAGATATATATATATATATATATATATAATAATAAAAAGTCATCAAATGAAAAAGCAAATCTCTTCTGATTTTGTAATGAAAGTGAAACATAGTGTTGGCGAGCTCAAAGTCCACACACAGCGCAGAATGAAGATGAGAGACGTCGTGCTATGCGTATTGATCGCACTCTTCTCTTCTCTCTCACTTGCTTCCGCTAATTCCATCCATGGCTGCGGTGGCTTCGTCGAGGTCAATCACTATTCACTATGCTCTCTCTCTTCAATACCACTCTGTTTGGTTAAGAAAAGTATAGGATAAAATTCGAATCGTTTTATTAGGTTTGAATTGAAATTTTCAGTAATCAAACGGAGGATTGGTTGTAATATAAAACACAAATAACAGTTTATTTTATATAATCTGTTTGTAATTTTGTTAATTTAAAAATGGTAAATTGAAAAATTCATTTGGTCAATAATTTATCTACTTTACCTTCCTTCCAAATCTCTCCAATTTGAGGGAATTAAAAATAAGGGGTTAGAAGTAGTTGAAACCCCTCTAAATCCCTCCCCTTCTTCCTTGAAAAACTTCCAAATAAGGTAATTGAATTACTCTCTCTCCTTTTACTCTACTTTGCCTCATTTTTTAAACTTTCAAACAGGCCATAAATGTGAGGGCTGCACTTCATTTTGTTTTCTCTTCTATATAAAAAGGCTAAAATAACACCCACATGCCAACTTCTCTAAATTTAATTACTAAAAAAAATAAAATTAAAAAATATGTTACATTTTTTTTTTTTTTTTTTTTTGTGTAGAGGTTTAAAAAATACGGGTTATTTGAAGTTGACCAAATCCATGAAAGTCTTGAGTAATTAAGGGTCATAGGAATAACAATCCGTTTTAGTCCAATAATTTTTTGACCCGAAGCCAATGTAATTCAAACCTACGGACCCAATCCGCTTGGTAGGTGTACCATATTGTACGCATAGAAATTGCTACATGAGCACTGATCCTTTGTCCTCATGCCGCCATGTCCTTACTCCTTGTTGTGTTTGCAAAAGAATGACATCTCCTAGTCAAATTGTATGTCATCAAGAACCTCATAGATCTCCTGGAGTGAAGGTTTTCTGGAGAGATCCTGGATTCCTATTTTACTATATATATAGATAACCTCACCCAAGTTCTCCTTTGGGCCAATATATTGTCCTATCTAGCCAGGGCTTAGCTACAAGCCTAATATAATAGTAATTAATTAGTACATCAAAGTTGATCTACTTTGACTTTCTATTTTTTATGTTAAAAATAAAAATAAAAATAGAAAATTTCAACAGTTATTGGTGAGAGGGGCACCTGAAAATAAGTAACGACTAGAAATTTTTGCATAATCGAAGTTGCATCATTTTCTCTCTGCAACAAAAGACATAAGAAAATACACAAGGTTCCTGAATCTCCTGATGTTGCGAGTTTCTGAACTGCTAGCTAGACAATTCTCAGGCACAACAATATGGCAGACTCGATTGAAAAAGGGACCTACAGCCCCTACTGCTACAACCATCCTCTTCTTTCTCATTCTCATCACCCTCACCTTTATTTCTGCCATTCATCTTTACCCTGTAAGTCTCAGTATACTTCGTACCCCATAATTATTTAGTACCATATATACATATATTTGTTCTTTGCTTTAATATTCCCATACTTTCTTTTCTTGGGTCATAAATTTTTTGTGTCAAAACTTGTATAACTAGTAGTTTGAGCTTTAGCAAGGAGAATTAAAAGTGTATCATCTTTTTGCTTTTTTTTAATCTTGCAGTCTAAAGTTTCTGCTTATATATCAACAAACTTCACTATAACAATCTCTGAAAAGCATCAAACACCCACCAAGAGAATTGAATTCCCACTGAACTGTTCCATTGGAAACCAAACACAAAGCTGTCCAACAAACTACCCAAAAACCTTCAACCCCATCAATGATCTCGACCCATCACCAAGACCCGTATGCCCAGAATATTTCCGGTGGATCCACGAGGATCTACGGCCATGGAAAGCCACAGGAATCACAAGGGATATGGTTGAGAAAGCCAAAGGGAGCGCACATTTTCGGCTAGTGATAGTTAGGGGCAAGGCCTATATTGAGAGGTACAAGAAATCAATACAGACAAGGGACGTGTTTACTATATGGGGTATTTTGCAGCTTCTAAGATTGTACCCTGGGAGGATTCCGGACTTGGAGCTCATGTTTGACTGTAATGACCGGCCGGTCATCCGATCAGACGGCTACAACATGAAACTGGCTCCACCGCCGTTGTTTCGGTATTGTGGTAACAGGTGGACGATGGATATTGTCTTCCCTGATTGGTCCTTCTGGGGTTGGTAAGTTTGATAATGGTTTTTCTCTTCTTCCTAGCTATAATTGCTGGTTAATTTCTAAAAACTTTTCAAAGCTCACGTTATTTCACGTCAGCCTTATAAAATATGGTATTTTTAAATTTTATTTTTAGAGTTACAAGTAATGTTAAATTATAAATTAATTAGAAATTACCCTCTCTTTTTTATTATCTAAACAAATTTTATATACATTAGACAAGAAAATATTTTCTATGAAATATCTAATTTGATTTTTTAATACTTATCAGATAAACATGAGTCATATTTAAATATCTTTTACTGAATTTTTCATCTATTGTTAACAACCTATTTTTATGATCAAGAGCACTCCTTTACTAGTAGGATTCAAATTTTTCATCGCTATTATTATAACATCGAATTATCAACAACAAAAAAATCAAATTAATAAATAAAAACCTAGTTTTCATGTTTTGTTGCAAGAATGGTAGGTAATAAGTTCCATTCATGCTAGAGTAGACTATTCTTAGCTGAATTTAGCCTAATGTTTGTGAGTCCTACTTGAGAAGCTGACCAATATGAAAGCTGGATATTTAACGTGGGTCGCCACTAAAATAACATATGACCTATACCACATGCGACCTAAACCAGTTCAAGCCTGAACAGTAACAGAGTGGGCTCTTCTCATTTATTTCAAGGAATCAAATTTGCCCACCTAGCATCTTCTTTTTCTTTTTCTTTTTTTTTCTATTGACAGTTTGACACAGTCGTTTCTCTTTCTTTCACACAAATTAAAAAGGTTCTTTAAGGTAGTCATATGATTACTGCTACAAAGTTATTAAATTATTTGCTCAAATATTGGATTCTAACTTCTTTGAAATACTAAAAAATGTATGTAGTCTCTCAACAAAAAAAAGCTATTATATATTTATATTAGTAGCACCTCCATGGGCTACATGAAGATGCTAGGTCCGAAGCTTGTTTATTTATTTGATCGGATCACAAAATTGACATATATATATATATATATATATATATATATAGACACTGAGTATTTGTTTTTCCAAGGCTTAGATCTTTAAATAAAAAAAATTACAATTCCCATTTGACTGAATCAACAATTCTTTAACAATTTAAATACAAATGGTCATACATATTCCTCTTTGGAATTCCTTTAATAGGAACTTTCATGATTAGGATCACCCCCTCCCAAAAAAAAAAACCTCTATTTTGTGCCTCTAATCAAGGAAATCGTTCTTACCCACTAAAGTGCTACATGGTTTATATAGGTCCGAGATAAATATAAAGCCATGGGAAAGCTTGCTAAAAGAACTTAAAGAAGGTAACAAGAGGAGCAAGTGGATCAAAAGGGAACCATATGCTTACTGGAAGGGAAACCCTGCTGTAGCTGAAACCAGAAGAGACCTCCTCAAAGCAATGTCTCTGACAAACAAGACTGGAATGCTCGCTTATATGCCCAGGTTATTATGAATTCTGTGATTTTAGGACTAAGATCACATGGTACATGCTATTAATTTGGATCATTTGATTAGAAAAATTTCTTATACTTTTTTCTTAGATAACTTCAACATGCACGAGTGTTAAAAATCAAAGGCCCCTATATATGCCATTCTATTTATTTGGCTATATGGACCTCTTAGGCAAAATTTTGTTACAATAAATATATGCATTACAAAATGGGTATAATTTGCAGGACTGGATCCTTGAGTCTCAGCAAGGATATAAGAAATCAGACCTAGCAAGCCAATGCACACACAGGTAATTAAATAACTCATCCTGCCCATCAAACAAGAAATTAATATATATATATGTTATGAATTCACTTGTTTTCGAATCTGGCTAATCTTAGACACTTTCCTTTTTACTTGTTTATAATTCACATAGATACAAGATCTATATTGAAGGATGGTCCTGGTCTGTGAGTGAAAAATACATTCTAGCCTGTGATTCTGTCACACTGCTTGTAAAACCAACTTACTATGATTTCTTCACTAGAGGTCTGAAACCTGTGCATCACTACTGGCCTATAAGGGATGAAGACCAGTGCAAATCCATTAAATTTGCTGTAGATTGGGGAAACAATCACAAACAAAAAGTGAGTCACTTTAACTTCATTTTTCTTTTTCGCTTTAATGTGTGTTTGGATCAGTGTTTTGCTAAAATCTTGTACTTCTTATATGTTGAAAGTTAGCAAAAATACAATTGCTCATAAAAAATGAAATATTAAAAAATTGTACATAAACAAATAAGCTAATAAGCTAACCGAAAAAATAAATAAATAATCCAACTACACTTGATAGGTCAAAAAAGTATTGACCCATTTGGCAAATAATTAATTAATTATCGCAATTAATTAATTAAGTTAATTTAACATACAATAGCATGGTAGCACAAACAAATCACCAACTAAATAAAATATAGCGAAAAATAAATTTGATACAGGTGATTTGTTTAAGAATAGAGAAAACCACAGAGGCAAAATCCTACCGGGTGAATTTAAAGTCACCACTCCCGAGAATCCACAATTATCAAAACAAGCGGTTACCAGTAAAAGAAATCTTAGTACCTAATACCAACCTACAATTGAACTCTTACCCCAATACCCAATTGGACTTGTACTGTAGCGGCAGTCTCTCCATTCAATGCACGAATCCCAGTACGTGACTAACCAATAATGCACGAATCCTAATATGTGACTAATACTTTTGCACTAATCTAGTGACTCACTCATCAACTTAAGAAAGATGTTGTTTGCAAAGTTCTTCAGTTCATCAACATGAAGATCAAAAAGCTTCTTGGTCACAAAACTCTTGGCGCAAAGACGTGGTAACTCCTACAAAGAGAATGATGAATTAAAGCAAATTCTGTCTTCGGTTACAATATGCGTGTAACAACAGGTGCAACAACCTTTGCATCACCTGTGACGGCTCTTAAAATAATCCTTATATATATCTAGAGTTATGAGAAAAGAAACCCTACACAAATACTCAAGCATATGCGTGTAATCAGATCTGAAAATTCTAATTTCGTAATTCTCGACAAATACAACTTGTGTCGAGGTTCAACATTAAATCTCGATAGATAAGCTACTGTCGAGACATCTGTCAAGTTTTAATGAACAGCACTTCTTCACTTGTTTCTTGAACAGATTTGCATGGCCTTAACACTTGACTTGAACAACATGTTTCTTGAAGTCTTAAACTATTCTAAATCTACCCAATTACAAGTAAAGTGTGTTTTGTTAAAAGATTAGTTAATTACATCAAATATGTCCCTAACAACACTCTTATACAATTCATTGCTTATTAAATTTATAAGATCCCATGGACTTGGTAGGCACAAGCAATTGGAAAAGCAGCAAGTGACTTCATTCAAGAAGAGCTAAAGATGGACTATGTGTATGACTATATGTTTCATCTATTAAATAAATATGCTAGGCTCTTCAAATTTGAGCCCAAAATTCCTGAAGGAGCTATGGAGCTGTGCTCGGAGACTATGGCCTGTAATGCAAATGGATTAGAGAAGAAGTTCATGATGGAATCCCTAGTGAAGGGGCCTTCTGCGACAAGCCCATGTACCATGCCTCCTATTTATGAACCCCGAGTTCTTGGAAATCTTCATAGGAGGAATATGAATATAATTAGGCAAGTGGAGAAGTGGGAAAATAAATAGCGGAAAAATATCACTTCTCCTAGAGGTAAATATAGAGTCTTATTTACTACGACACTAATTGATGTAAAGACGTTGTAACACACATGCTCTCTTGAGCCATAATAAGAACTTCACTCACATTTAATTTTATATTAATACAGTTGGTTTATAAAGTTCAAAAAATGGGTGCTTTTAGTTTTTGAAACTTCAAGTGATCGCTATTTGTCTCTGAAGTTTTAGAAATGATTGTTAGATATATCTAAAGTTAAAAAAAAAAAAAATAAATAAGCATTATCATTATGCTATACACATGCCAAAAAAAGTAACAAATTTTGACAGTGGTTAATAACGGTTAATTTAAATATTAAAGACAAAAAATGCTATTTTTTTAACTTTAGTAACCAATACAACTCATAGGTAACCTTTAATACCAATTGTGTATTTTGACCTAATTTTAATTATTTTTAATAGAGGAAACCTAATTTTAATTTTTGATAATGTATTTATAACAAAATGCAAAGAGAAAATATGTATATAAAGGAAAAATGAGATGTCATCTGATCTACTCAGTGCAAATCAAGATGAGTAAAAGTGGACACAACTTTTGTTATATAATAATAACATAAAATTACAATATGATGTGAAGACTTTTTTTTCAAAGCTTTCATAGCAGTTTGCATGGGCTTTTCTTGGTTTAGGTTTAGGCGTATGAGGAGGCCCAACAAAGTTGCACGTTGAACGAAGCCCAGTGAATTGTTAAGAAAGTGTAGCATTTATATATGCACGTCAAATAAAACGAAAGCTTAGTTTATACAGATAAACCAACTCTGAGCAAGAAGAATTTTTGTTTTGAGAAATGCTACGTTTATAATATTTACATAATAAATTATAAGTATTTTTTTTTTTTAATACTAGGTACTTTTAACATACACATATGGAGAGAAAGGAGAAAGTTTTAAAAAAACTGACAGTGGTATATATTCAAAAGACCTAACTCTTGGAGAATGTCATAATTAGTAAGTTGTTATTGATTCTAATTTTAATTAACAATTTAAATTACTTTTTTGCTCACTTGTAATAACCAATAACAACTCACTACTTAAGATTTATTATGAAAATATTGTAGACATAACATTTCTCTTTTGTTTTTTCCCATAAATATTCAAATATTCATTCCCATTCAATTCAATATTAACTCCTGATGAGAATCAAATTTAACCTCTTATCACATTGTAATCATTACTAACATCCTTTTAAGATAAGAATTGTTAGAGATATCCAAAACTGATAGTTAAGGCCCAAGTTCAATCTTACTTGAATCTTTGCTTGTACACCAAGAAGGATTGGCTAGGGCCTTGAATATCGAGCCTGAATGTTTTTAACATCAATCAAGATTTACATTCCTCTCACAAGTTATAACAATTTATAATTAAAAAAAAAACCAAGAAATGAGAGGGTCACATTGACCAACTATGGTTTTTGACATGGTTTAAGGGTTATATATATATATATATATATATATATATTGTACGGTGTACGATTATAGGCCTACTTATTTTGGGCCCAAGCTAGGATGAGTATAAATATTATCAAGCCCAAGCCCAAGCCCAAGCTAAACGTCATGATCGGCCCACTACTCATAAGCTTGGCATACGGACACACCTTACGTATAGTGTGATTAGAAGGTATGCCTATGGTGTGTGGCAGCCTGAGAATGCCATAGGGAAACACATTGGCAAGCAATTTTTGGAGGCTAGCACCAATTCCAACACTCTCAATCCCATTTTTAACGGAGCATATTCCTTGTCAGGAATAATCAAATAGGGCCCCACCCATACGAGTGGAACCAAAGGGGTAATGATGATTCTTCCATTATCCTAAAGCTATAAATAAGAGAAAGAATGAGGAAATGGGGTTGGACAGTTAGGAGTGAGGGAAAAGAGAGAGAGAAAAAGGGGAGAACAAACAGTTAAACCAGAGAGCTCAGAGAGAGAAGAAGAGAGGCACAGTTGAGATGTAGATTTTTCTTGAAGCTCACCCGGGAGCTACCCATAATAAGAAACCTAATACTCACAGTATAAATAAATTGTGAAACCAAACAATAGGCCAGTTAAGAGAGGGAACTTTGGGTACGCACAATTGGCACTGTTTGTAGGAATCTCCTACACAACTGTAGTTTTGTTGAGATTCAAGCAGTGAAGATTTCTGACCATCATTCAAGGAGTTGCACTGCTAGCGGGTCTAAAGGATCTTCTCGGAGTTCTAGTTGATGAGAAAAGAGGTACAAGAGGAATGAAGATCGAAGACACGAATGAGACGAGGAGCATTCTGACTCTGGGGAGGGGTCATCCCAAACATACCGATCAGTATCTGATGTTTCCGAGCATGAACATCATGATAGAAGGGATCAGGATTTGGAGCGCTTACGTATATTGGTAAGGGACTTAGAGTTAACAGTCTGAGGTGGACGTCGACGAAGGAACCGTGATGAGCATGCCGAGGGATTTGCAAGTGTGGGGGGGTAGTCATGGGGAAGCATCCCATCAATTTGGGTTCTCATCGGTCTAAGGATAGGTCTCGGGATTACATCAACCGAGACTCGGCTTCACCTGAGAGGCGAAGGCCACGGAATGCCGCGATGGATGCCATAAGCCAAACATTACTCAGAGCAGCCCGGTCTCCGTTCTCGGAAGAGATTGAGCGAGCACCAATGCTAAGCAGATTTACCAGACCCCTTTTTATTGCCTATGATGGGAAGACGGACCAAGTTGAACATGTAAGCCATTATATTCAAATGATGTCTCTGCATAATCAAAATGATGCGTTGATGTGTAAGGTGTTTCCCTCTAGTCTTGGGCCCACCGCTCTGAGTTAGTTCAATGGGTTGAGGAAGGGATTGATTCATAATTTAGGAGAGTTGATTCAAGAGTTCAGGGTCTGGTTTATGACATGTAGTCTAGTACTATAGCCGATGGATGCATTATTATCTATGAAGATGGGGGCCAGGGAAACTTTTCGGAGTTACGCTAGTCGGTATTGGGAATTATACAACGAGATCGGAGAGAGTAATGAAAAAGTCGCTACAAGTACTTTTAGGTTGGGCTGCCCGAGGATTCTAAGTTGTGAGAGTCCTTGACAATGAGACCTCTCGAGGATATGAGATAACTTATGAGGTGTATTAAGGAGTATAAGAGGTTGGAAGATGATCGACAGTAGAATAAAAGAAAGGCGCCAACCTTGACACTGTATTCAAAGGAGTTTTGGCAAAGGGGTTTTCAATTGAGATCCAAAAGGGATCTGAGGATTCAAGAGCCTAGTGCTCGGGTAGGGGAAGTGAATGTGACATTTAAGGAGCCTGTGCATAAGATTTTGGAGTGGATAAAGAATGAGCCTTATTTTCGGTGGCCAAGCAAGATAGGGGCGATCCGTCCAAAAGAAATAAAAATTTGTATTGCACTTACCACCAGGACAAAGGGCACACCACCAAATAGTATAGGATTTTGAAGGATCATTTAGAGCAGCTGGCGAGGTCGGGGCACTTGAAGGAGTTTATTGTGGAGCTTAGGGGTAGAGAAACTGGGCAAACTACACGATCTCGGGGGAATACTCTCCCACCTCCATTGGGTGTGATAAAGTTCGTCCATGCTGCTTCAATGGGTACTTCAGTAACCCGAAGGAAAAGGGTGTTGACTGTGGTGCCAGTAGAAAGCCACCGAGAAGAATAACCCCCGAGGAAAAGGATGAAGTGTGCTTGGGAACCGATTGTGTTTAATGATGAGGATTTGGAGGGAACGTCTCAGCCTCATGATGACGCTTTGGTAGTCACTACTCGGATAAACAGGTTTATAGTAAAGAGGGTATTGGTGGACTAGGAGAATGGGGCCGAAGTGATGTATCCTGATTTATTTAAGGGCTTAGGACTAAAAAGTGAAGATTTATCCAAGTACAATACGCCCCTGGTGGGATTTGATGGATAGATGGTGGTCCTTGAAGGGCAAATCTCACTTCCTGTAAATATGGAAGGAAAGGAGGTAATGGTGAATTTTATAGTCGTCAATTCATTTTCCCCTTACACGGCGATTCTCGATAGGCCATGGATCCATGCAATGGGAGTGGTCCCGTCTACTCTGCATGTTAAAGTCAAGTTTCACACCAATCATGGTATTGCGGTAGTGAGGGGAAATCAACAAGTGGCTAGGCAGTGTTTAGTGGCTGCTGTGAACCAAGAAATAAAGCAGAAAGAATCTACCGATGAGGTCCCATTATAGCAATTACGGGAGCCCTAAGGGGAGAATGGGGCTGGTAGTGCAAAGGATCTTATTAAGGTAAGTATATTACCGGATGAGAATAAGATTTTTCAAATAGGGGCAAATATGCCGCATGATGATAGGGTAAAAGTGTTATTGTTGTTGGTGCAAAGTTTGGATGATTTTGCTTGGAATCCACATGAGGTGCCCACGGTGGATCCAGAGTTCATAACTCACCGACTTAATTTGGACCCATCATACCCGTCAAAGAAGCAAAAACCAAGGAGGTCAGCGAAAGAGCATGTAGAGGCTATTAAGCAGGAGGTCAAAAAGCTTAAAGAAGCGGGAGCGATAAAGGCGATCTATTTCTCAGAATGGATAGCTAATACGGTGATCGTGAAGAAGAAAAATGGTAAATGGAAAGTGTGTGTGGACTTCAGCAATCTTAATCGAGTCTGCCTGAAAAATCCCTTTCTGGTGCTAAAGATTGATCAATTGTTAGACACAACGTACGGATACCCGAGAATGAGTTTTCTAGATGCTTTCAGGGTTACCATCAGATTGCTCTGGCTGTCGAAGACTAGGAAAAGATATCATTTCTCTCTCTTGAAGCTAATTATCATTATATTGTGATGTTGTTCGGCCTTAAGAATGCAGGGGCCACATATCAAATGATGATAACTAGAATGTTTAGGGAGAAGATCGAGCATACCATGGAGGTATACATTGACGATATGGTAGTGAAAAGCATGGAAGAGCAGAGGCATGTGGGTGACCTTACAGATATCTTTGAAGTACTCAAAAGGCATAAGTTGCATCTCAATGTTGATAAATGTGTCTTTGGCGTGGGGGCTGGTAAGTTCCTGGGGTACATGATCACTCACCGAAGAATAGAAGTGAATCCCAACCAAATTAGGGATATAGAGCGCCTCAAGTCGCCGAGTAACCCAAAAAAAGTACAAGTTTTAACTAGCATGTTAGCCTCATTGAATTGATTCATTTCAAAGTTTGCTGATCGATACCGTCCATTCTATCAATTGTTGAAGAAATTGAAGGGTTTTCAGTGGACCGAGGAGTGTGAAGAGGCTTTCCAGGATTTGAAGAAGTATTTAGTACGGGTACCGATATTGTCAACCCCGGAGCCTGATGAGGATTTATTCATGTATCTATCCATGTCTGAGCATGCTATAAGTGATATATTGTTGAGAGACCGAGGCTTACAGGAACCGTTCCATTACATTAGTAAGACCTTGATTAATGCAGAGACAAGGTATTTACCTTCAGAAAAGTTGGCATTGGCGTTGGTACATGCCTCTAAAAAGCTGCCTTATTACTTTCAAGGCCACACCGTTTACGTATTGACTAAGTATCCATTGCAATATTTGCTAAAGAGATCTGACTTCACGGGCCAGATAGCCAAATGGAGAACTAGGCTTGGTTCATTTGATATATGGTATAGGCCTAGAAGTTCGGTCAAATGCCAAGTTCTTACTGACTTCGTGGCAGAGTTTTCCCAGAGAAGAGAGATGGAGATGGTGTGCCATGTGGATTTTGGCTTTGGAAAGTATTTATGGACGGCGCATCTAGTGCAATGGAAGCGGGGGCTGAGATTGTTATAAGCACGCTGGAGGGAATACAAATGGAATATTCTTTTAGACTGGGTTTTAAAGCTTCCAACAATGAAGCTGAGTATGAAGCCTTACTCATTGGACTAAAAGCCGTTTTTGACCTAAGAGCGTAGGAAGTAGAGGTTTACTTGGATTCACAACTGGTCATCAACCAAGTAGAAGGTAGCTTTAAGGCTAAAGATCCCCAGATGATCAACTTCTTGCAGTTAGTAAAACCAACCATGAGCCAGTTCCAGAAGGTGAGGTTGATTCAATTGCTAGGGGATAGAATAGACATGCAGATTCTTTGCCCACATTGGCATCATCGTTAACTGAGGAGGTGCCTTGATTGATCAAAGTGGAAGTTGTAAAAAAATCCAACTTAGATGTAAAGGTGAATGTCTCGAATGTTAGGGTGTTTGAGCCATGTTGGATGGATTTGATCATTGACTTTTTCGCTAAGAACCATGTATCTAGCAATGCAAAGGAAGCTGAAAGGGTAGGTAGAACTGCTACTCGGTATTGGTTGTCTAAAGACTAGAGATTATATCGGAGATCTTTTGGGAGTCCATACTTGTTGTGCCTCCACCCCAACAAAGATGATGAACTCCTAACCGAAGTACATGAAGGGGCATGCAGCAGTCACGTTGGGGGATAATCCTTAGCTCACCGGGCAATGACTCAAGGGTTTTGGTGGCTCTAGGTGCAGAAGGGTGCTGTCGAGTATGTTCAAAAGTGTGAGCAATGTCAAAAACATGCCACGTTTATCCATCAACCTGTAGGAAGCCTAAATCCGATTAACAACCCTTGGCCATTTGCATAGTAGGGGCTAAATATCATCAGTCCATTTCCCCGAGCTATTGGGAACCAAAGATTTGTGCTAGTAGCAATGGACTATTTTACCAAGTGGGTTGAGATTGAGGGCTAGCCAATATAAGGGATGTGGACGGGAAGAAGTTCGTATGGAAAAATATAGTGACTCGATTTGGGGTGTCGGAATCTCTGGTATCGGATAATGGCCTACAATTTGATAACAAGGCTTTTCGGAAGTACTATAGTGATCTCAGCATTAAGAATAGGTACTCCACCCCAATTTATCCTCAGAGCAATGGTTAGCCGAAGCCATGAATAAGGCCATACTTAACGGATTAAAGAAGAGGCTAAAAGGGACCAAGGGAAGATGGACCGAGGAATGTCCAAGTGTTCTATGGGCATACCTAACAACCCCAAGAAGGTCAACAAGTAAGACCCTTTACTTCCTAATGTATGGAGCAGAGGCTATTATCCCGGTGGATATAAGTTTGTGTAGTGCGCGGGTTTCAAATTTTTCATCAGCTAATAATGCAAGCCTGGTGGTGGGTCAATTGTTTTGTTGGAGGAACAATGAGAGGCAGTAGTGATTCGCCTAGGTGATTATCAACACAAGCTTGCTTGGTGATATAACCAGGGTGTAAAGGTAAGGGATTTCGTGGCCGGAGACCTCGTAGTACGCAAGGCTGTGGGAAGTGCCCAGGATGTTAATGTCAAGAAGTTGTCACTGAATTGGGAAAGACCATATAGAATCACTGCTATAGCCGGCACATGAGCATACTATCTTGAAGACATGGAAGAGAGACCACTTCCTCGGCCCTGGAATGGTCAGCATTTAAAGAAGTTCTATCCTTAACTTTGTAAAGTCTGTGTTATGTACAGTATAGTGAAACTATGTATGAGATGTTGTAAATAATGAGGTATATGTGCATTATGTAAAAAACTGTCACCCCTCCCTTCCAACTATCTAAATTTTCTAAGGACAGAAGCTCAGTTTGGTTCGATCCTCGTCACCGTTCAAACGGAAACCTTATATATATAATTACCTAAGGACAGAAGCTCGGTTCGGTTCTATCCTGGTCACCGACCAAGCAGAAACCTTATATCTGAATTACCTAAGGACAGAAGCTCGGTTTGATTCAATCCTAGTCACCAACCAAGTGAAAACCTTACTGCTATAATTACCTAAGGATAGAAATCTCAGTTCGGTTTGATCCCAGTCACCGACCAAGTGGAAACCTTATTGTTATAATTACCTAAACCTCATTTCGGTTCGATCCCGGGCGAAAACCTTATTGCTAAAATTATACTAAGTTTCCTAAAAATGAAAGCCTAAATTTAATTGAGTCCTCCATTCAAGGATAGACGAAACCCTAGTTCAGTATCGGTTATAAAACATCTACAAAGGACAGGAGAAGTTAAATATAGCCAAGATAATTTACATCCAACAAGAAATAATAGCAATAAAAATTTTTCACAAGTTATAAATATAAAGTTCTCAAAACCCACATAATAGTGTTTTATCACCACAACCCGGTGAATATAGGCAAGTTAACGAAAATAGTAAATTATGATAGTAGAAACGAAAAAACATTTTTAAAGCAATTAGGCCTTGTGGTTGGTCTAGTTTAACAAGGGCAAGGATCACTAAAGGCTAAACATTAGGGTTTGCAAGTTGGGGCTGAGCCGAGGTCAGTATTGCACTTGGGTTGCTAGTAATCTCCAAGTCAATCAATTCGACATGAGAATCAATGGCTGGCACCAATTCCCTCATCCTCAGAGTCTCTTCATCTTCAACTTCGTTGGGGTTTTGAGTTGGGGGTGGCTCTAGGTAGGGGATCTGGTCAGGGTTTCTAAGATGGGAATCCTCTGGTACTCCCATAGCCATTACGGCAAGCCATCCCTCGCCAAACCCATGCTTTCGAGCTTCAAACATTATTGGCTCAGTAGAGTTTTCGGCATCATTAAAACCCATATTGTAGTACTTGTTCTCACTTCGCTCTAGGGCAGCCTTTAGTTCTGCAATATCTTTACCCTTAGCAGAGATTATACTCTAGGCACCAGCCACCCAAATCCTTACCTCCCCCATCTTGACCTTTGCCTCCGCTCTCTGTTTTTCGCCTTACACTCGGGCCCTTTCAGCTCCCCGAGCCCTTGCTTCAACATACTCGGCGGCCGAGACCTTCTCCTTTACGGTGGCCTAGGCAACATATTTTAAGGCTTTCTCCTTATCAGCCTCCTCCGCAGTGTCCTTCAATCTATCCTCCATCATATAAGCCAGTTGCACCACCTGCTTGGAAAATATTAGTAATCGTACAAAAAATGTTGGAGTAATGTAATGGGAAGTAAGAAAACAAATGAGAATAGTTACCGTGATAGTATGCCATTGCAGCCGAACAGCCAAAGCCTCACCGCTCTCTCTGAAAAAGTATTCTACATCATTAGGCAACTACATGGCTTGGCCGAGGTTTCGAGCAATTTGCCCACCCTCACCTGAGGCCCAATTTATTATACGAGAGGTCATAGAAAGAGGTTCACTCCCAAGCATGAAAGTGGTTTGCCATCCAACGGCAGGAGGGGATAAAGGGGAAGCCACATTAGACCCAACCTGCACGGTTGGACGTGTGCTGCTGGCAGGTTCCCGAATGGTCACGGCAGTCATGGTAGGGGCTAGAGGAGTCTCTTCTAGCCTTCTAGGGGGCTAGTCAGTATCACAGAGCCTTTTTTGAGCACAGGAGGCTAGAAGGGGCTGATCCCTGTCTTGGGCTTGCTATTGTTGCACAGGAGGACGTCCACCAGGTAGAAACCGGTCAATAGTCATGTTCCATCAAACCACCATTTCGTCCTCTACGTTTGCAGCTTTGGCACCCGAGGAATCTACTGACTCAACCTCTACTTGGTGGGCAGGTTAGACTTCAACACTAGGCTCCTCAACTGGGATGTGAACGATGTGACCATGGAAAATGGAGTCAACTGATGCGTCCCTCACAAGTACTCATGAACCTACCCTAATTAGTCATGGGCTGAGGTCCCGAGCTTCACCAACTGTCAGACGCAATGGAAAAAATCCTTGGTGTCATACGTCGATATAAGATAACAATAGGCTATCCACAATCAGGGCCTGTTCGGAAGGTTGATAGCTTGTGTAGGCTGGGGTGCAACAAAGGATGAGGTGGGATGCCTATAGTTGCCTGTCAAAGTGGACAAAAATTTCTGACCTAAGTGCAAAATTTAGGTCCCTCACATTTACGGCGTTGACATCCGATTTGAACTTCTTACAGTCTGCATCAAGGTAAATAGAAATTGTTAATATATACTTAAATGACAGTGAAGACAAGCAAATCATAATATGAGTTAAAAATAAGTTAAATGTGCACGGTACCGACCAACATCTCGGTGCGAAGTCAGGCAAGTAAGACAAAAATTTCTGACCTAAGTGCAAAATTTAGGTCCCTCACATTTACGGTGTTGACATCCGATTTGAACTTCTTACAGTCTGCATCAAGGTAAATAGAAATTGTTAATATATACTTAAATGACAGTGAAGACAAGCAAATCATAATATGAGTTAAAAATAAGTTAAATGTGCACGGTACCGACCAACATCTCTATGCAAAGTCAGGCAAGTAAGTTCGTTGGTGTGCCAATTGTCACTCACCCGAACAAACTCTCCCACTAAATTTTTGTTAGAGTTAGGAAGGCATGATATTAGTCGTACCAGCATGTCCCTAACCTTCAAGTAATATCATGTCTTTTCTTTACCTCATAAACTATACATGTAATTTATATCGTGGTGGTCTAAGTGTAACCCGTATAAGTGATTCAGCTGACTAATGCAACGTACTATTCGGTGAAAATTGGGTGGAAGTTTTTCGGGACACAGGCCGTAAAACCTAAGGGTTCTGAGTATCAGATTATCTACAAGAAACCTAACCCCTCCTTCTAAGATAGCCATTAGGGGGAAGAACACGACATACAGACACCGTTCAAGAGCGATATTGTCCTCATGACAATATGCCACTTCTACATCATTAGGGATAGCAAACCTAGCCCTAAAATTGGCTAAGGCTGCTTCAGTATTAAGAAGGTGAGAGAATCCCATTCTTAATTATAAAAAAGAAAAAGAAAGGAAATTAAATAAAGGAGAGAAGTGAGCAAAGAGACTTACTGTGGGCTCTAAGAGTTTTTTATCTCGGTTGAGAAATCTATGCTCGGGAAGAGGAATATGCTCCATAGTGAAGAACTTAGAGAAGTGAGGAAGTGAAAAGAAAATTTGAAAGGAGGAAGGTTATTATTTATAGAGAGGAAGCATTTAATGAAAAAGATGCAAGAAAACCTTTTCAAGTTACTTTTTGTAACTCCCACACGCATGGCCTCGATTCACGAACCGTCAATCATGATTACGGCCTAACGTGACAGGTTGTCATAACACTTCTTTCTAAGAGCATTAATTACTGTATTATCTAACATTAATGACTAACAATTACTTTTCCCCAGGAACTATTTTATCCAATATTAAGGACTTTCCAAGTCCTTGATTCGTCCCTGAGTGCTGGACATGAACCAAGGGGGGGGCTATTGTACAGTGTACAATTATAGGCCTACTTATTTCGGGCCCAGGCTAGAATGAGTATAAATAGTATCAAGCCCAACATCATGATCGGCCCACTATTTATAAGCTCGGCATATAGACACACCTTGCATATAGGGTGGTCAGAAGGTATCCCTATGGTGTGCAACAATACCTCGACAGCCCGGGAGTGCCCTAGGGAAACATGCTATCGAGCAATTTTTGGAGGCTAGCACCAGTTCTAACGCCCTCGATCCCATTTCCAATACCATTTCCAATAGAGAATATTCATTGTCAAGAATAATCAAATGGGGCCCCACCCACACAAGTGGAACCAGGGGGTAATGATGATTCTTCCATTATCCTAAAGCCATAAATAAGAGGAAGAACGAGGAAATGGGGTTGGACAGTTGGGAGTGAGGGAAAAGAGAGAGAAAAAGGGAGAACAAACAGTTAAACCAGAGAACTCAAAGAGAGAAGAAGAGAGGCACAGTCGAGAGGTAGATTTTTCTTGAAACTTGCCTAGGAGCCACCCATAGTAGGAAACCCGATACCCACAATATAAATAAATTGTGAACCCAAACAATAGGCCCAGTTAAGAGAGGGAACTTTGGGTACACACATATATATAATTTCATGAAAGGAATTTTAAAGATAAAGTTGCACTTCATTTCTTATTTAGGAGTCCCCTTTACGATGGGCTTGCTCCTTCCTAGAAATGAGAAAAAATGAGAACAATGTTCATGATTGTATGCCACGAAAGTATATATCATTTTTTGGATATTGCAATACATAACTATTCCACCACTAAATGTGATCCAAACTTGTTTTATCTCCCTCCAATCCATTATGTGATAATTGAAGAGATTATTTACATGTATTTTAAGTTGTATGACTCTTTTTAATGGGTCATGTAATTTATTTAAATAATACACATGGATAGTCTTATCAATCATCATATATTGGGTTGAAAAAAATAACTCAAAATCGATTTGGAGCCAAACATTATTTCCATTAAATTGATAAATTTCATTTAAAAAATAAATTATAATTTTTTTTTCTTTTGGGAGCTTTCGTAGTAGTTTGCTTATGCTTTTCTTGGTTTAGGTTTGGGCGTATGAGGAGGCCAACATGTTGAACGAAGTTCAATGAGTTGTTGAGCAAGTGTAGCTTTTAGATATACATGTCAAATAAAACGAAAGCCTAGTTTATAAAAATAAACTGACTTTGGGCCTCTAGTTTGGCCCAAAATTTGAGAATGAGCTGGTAAATTTTTTGTTCTTTCCCCTAAATATTCAAGCTTTAATTCAAATGCAATTCAACATTAACTCATTGAAAGCTTGCTTGAAATATAAGTGAGACAAATTAAACTTAAGAACCACAAACCTTCTTATCAAATTGTAATCATTATGTTTATTTTTAAAAAAATAAAATATATAAAGAATTAGTCAAATCATATATTAATTATTAAAATAACGAATCTTATCAGTTGGAAGATGAAATTATTTTGCAACAACAATAAAATACATGCTAGTTTTCTCAACTAACTTGGTTGCTAAAATCTTGTGCTTTAATCAAGTCCGACTGGACAATAGATGCAATTAATGCAATCGCTTAAGGCTCCAAATAAAAAAATGTCCTCACTTGTAAAAAAAAATTATATATATAATATATTTATCTATATATTTTATTTTAAAATTTTAAATACTTTTATTGGTTAATAAAATGCATTAAAAAGACCATATTGTATCCTAAAATGTAGAATACTACACAATAACATTGCACACAATTTGATAGGACAAGACTTCATAGTACTATGTGCACAGTGCAGTCTTGTCCACAAGCCCCAACACATCACAAGGCCTAAGCTAAGCTGGCCCTCACACGGCCCCACACTAATTAATAAGTTATCACTTTTTTAATGTAAGCTCTTACTTTATCAATTATTATAAATTATCACACCAATTAATAATTTGATGTATATAATATCAACTCATTTGTATTATAGTGATACTAATTTATTGAACCATGTAATAAATTAATTTTTATTTGTGCAAATTTAGACTATAAAGTTAAAAAAAAAAAAAATCTATTTAAAACTTTCGCCTAAGACTCCAAAATTGTTGAGCTGGCCTTGGCTTTAATTTTGTTCCGCTCCCTATCCCTTTCTTTTTTTTTTTTTTTTTTTTGGGCTGAATAATACTTTCCATTAAAGTAACACAAACAAATTACAAATAGGATTAGGGGGCAACAAGCTCTCCATCCCTTTCAGCCAAACATCATTTTTGTATTATTAGCATATTATTCCACTATGTAATCATAACTAGGGTCCGTGACATGTAACTCTAAGAGCATCACCATCTGGGGGGTGTAAAACACCCCCAATTGCTATTTTAGCCATGCAGAAACTAAAAACATTCTCCATCCCGGTATGCAAATTTTAAAAATTTTACAACTTGTGAATAGTAGGTACTTATAATTAGAACTTATTGTTCATGAGTTTGTAAACTGAAATATATTATTTTATTTATTTATTTATTGTTTTTTCTCTCTTTCTCACTTTTTATCTGAACCTCTCATCTCTCTTCTCTGAAACTCTTTGAAACTCTCCACTCTAAACTCTTTGCTTGCTTGGTGCTTGTGGGTTTTGTGTGGACTATCCTTTGATTTTTTTTTTTTTTTTTTTTCTGTGGGTTTCTATGCATATGGTCTTGCTGTGGTGGTGAGGTGGGTTGTTGTCGTGGTTGTGGGGTGTTGTTATGGTGGTGAGGTGGAACCGTGGAGGGCGTGGGTTTGTGGATCGACGTGGTGGAAGTCTGGGTTTGTGGATCAGCGTGGTGGAGGCTTGAGCTTTTGGATTGGCGTGGTGGAGGGTATGGGTCGGCGTGCTGCGTGGTGGATCAACGTGGTGGAGGTCTGACCTTGCTTTGTGTTGATCGGTGGTTAAGTATGCTTTGGGTAGATCGATGACTGTGATTTTTTGTGTGTTAGAGGTGATGGTGGTGGTGTGTATTGGTGGTAGGGACTGGGGTTGATGGGTTTTTTTTTTTTTTTTGTTGGTGGTTGTAGGGGGGTGTGTGTGGTGGTAGGGTGGTGGGTGGGTGTTGGAGGTGGTGGGGGACTGTGGTTGCTGGTTTTTTTTTTTTTTTTTTTTTGGTGGTTGCTGGGGGGTGTGTGTGGTGGTGGGGTGGTGGACTAATGGGTGGTTGAGCTAATCTTTCTGGTGGTTGCTAGAGAGAGGAAAGAGTGAGATGGGAGAAGAGAGAGAAATTAGTTTTTTATATTATTTTATTAAATAGTTTATATTATTTTATTAAGTCATATATAAAAATAAAAACTGTAATGTAGAGTGAGTTGTAAAATGAATTGGTAAAATAGATAAAGTAAATTTTTAAGGGGTAAAATATAACTTTTTTTTGTCAGGATGCTAAGGCTCTATGACTAATATTATTTTATTATATATTAAAATAGTTTTACGATTTAATAAATAAATAAACATAAGAATGTAACTCTAACTTGAAGTCAAATGTCCTTTTTGACTCAATACAACACACACACACACACATATCTTTTCTTTATAATAAAAGTGGCAATGCCGCTACAGTGCTTTCGCACTGTGCATCCAGTGTATTGGTACTGTGCAGTATTGTAGCTACAACAGTGCTTTAATTTAGTGATTTTTTTTTAACCATTTTTTTTATTCAACTGGCACTGCAGCTAAAGTTTTTTTTTTTCCCCAGTAATCCATTTTTTTTCTTTTAAATATTGATGTAAACTGACATTTATATTGTTATACAGATACAACAAATTTTACAATATTTACACAATTATTGACGTGTCAATTTCTTACAAGTCGAAATAAAGTAATAAAATAAAATATGAGATTGGTTTTTTTTTTTTTTTCAGTAATCGATTTGTGTTTTTTTTTTTCCTTTTAAACATTGATGTAAGCTGACATTTATATTTTTTTACTGACACAACAAATTTCACAATATTTTCACAATTATTGACGTGTTAATTTCTTAAAAGTCGAAATAAAATAATAAAATATGAGACTATAGTCAACCACAACTAAAAATAAATATTTTAAAAAATGTTACAACACTTATTGTTATCATAATACATTGTAGCATTGTAGCTACAATAGTGCTTTGGTTTAGTTTTCACAATTATTGACATATCAATTTCTTATAAGTCAAAATAAAATAATAAAATAAAAATCAGTGTCCATTCGAAACTTTTTCATGTTTGCTAATTTACTTTTTCTTTTTGTCTCAATTTAAAAAAGAAAATAAGTGTAAGTTTGTTGTCACATATTTAACATAAAAATTATAATTTTTTTTTATCTTATATTAGCAAAAAGCTCTGGGCTTGTTTTATGTTGTTGTTTAAACAATAGTTTTTATTGTTTAAATAATAGTACACTTATTTTTATAATATTTTTTCACCCACACATATTTCACAACACTTAAATAATATTACTAAAAATCTCTTACCAAATAGACCCTTTATTGTCAAATGGACACTCAATAATGTGATAATACACAATATATTTCACAACTGAAAATAAATTTTTTAAAAAAATGCTACAACACTTATTGTTATCACAATACACTGTAGCACTGTAGCTACAACGGTGTTTTGGTTTAGTTAGTCACTTTTTTTTTTTTTTCAGTAATCGGTTTGTGTTTTTTTTTTCTTTTAAATATTGATATAAGCTGACATTTATATTGTTATACTGACACAACAAATTTCACAATATTTTCACAATTATTGACGTGTCAATTTCTTACAAGTCGAAATAAAATAATAAAATATGAGACTGTAGCCAACTACAACTGAAAATAAATGTTTTAAAAAAATGTTACAACATTTATTGTTATCACAATATTTTCACAATTGTTGAGATCTCAGTTTCTTATAGATCAAAAAAAAAATTGCTAAGTCCATAACATTTTAACATTAATTTCTACGGTGCCTAAAGTTTTTTTTTTCCTCAGTAATCGGTTTGTGTTTTTTTTCTTTTAAATATTTATATAAACTGGCATATATTTTTATACTAACATAACAAATTTCACAATATTTTTACAATTATTGAGGTATCAATTTCTTACAAGTCGAAAAAAATATATATATATGAGACTGTGACCAACCACAATTGAAAATAAATTTTTTGAGAAAATATTACAACACTTATTGTTATCACAATATTTTCACAATTATTGAGATCTCAGTTTCTTATATATCAAATAAAAAATTGCTAAATCCACAACATTTTAACATTAATTTCACAACAAATCATAGGTAAGCAATTATTGATGGATAACACTAGAGTTACAGTGCTTTTGGTTTATTCAACTGGCACTATAGTTACAGTGCCTAAAGTTTTTTTTTTCCCAATAATTGGTTTGTGTATTTTTTTTTCTTTGAAATATTTATGTAAGCTGACATATATATTGTTATACTAACACAACAAATTTCATAATATTTTCACAATTATTGACGTGTCAATTTCTTACAAGTCAAAATAAAATAATAAAATATGAGACTGTGACTAACCACAACTGAAAATAAATGTTTTGAGAAAATGTTATAACACTTATTATTATCACAATATTTTCACAATTGTTGAGATCTCAGTTTCTTATAGATCAAATAAAAAAATGCTAAGTCCACCACATTTTAACATTAATTTCTACCGTGCCAAAAGTTTTTTTTTTCCTAGTAATTGGTTTGTGTTTTTTTTTTTTTATCTTTTAAATATTTATGTAAGCTGGCATATATATTGTTATACTGACACAACAAATTTCACAATATTTTTACAAATATTGAAGTATCAATTTCTTACCAGTCAAAATAAAATAATAAAATATGAAACTGTGACCAACTACAACTAAAAATAAATGTTTTGAGAATAAAAATAACAATGTTGTTAATTTAAAACCAATAATAACTTGTCATTTAGAATTTGTTCTAAAAATGTTATGAATGTAGCATTTCTCTCTAATAAAATAAAAAATATCTATTCGGATCCTAAAAATGAAAATATTGTGAAAATATTATGATATTTTGTTATATTCTTAGACTTCTTTTTAATATAGTCAAATTGGGTGAGCCAAAATTCATGGTTTTACACACAAAATCTATATTAATTTTGTTATTACTGGGGCAGCACATGCAGCCAACACTAGTGTGTGTGTGTGTGTATATATATATATATATATATATATATATATATATAAATATAAAACACCCTTAGACTTTGAGTGCCAATTGAGTCCTTGGATTTTCAATTTGAGCAGATTATGTAAGGTATCTAAACCCCATTAGCTGAATTTTGTGAAAGAGCTAGTCTCTCATTCAATCATTGAATATATATACCCATGTAAAAAAAACTGATAGCCTTAGCGCATTCCCTTTAAAGGTGCTAAAAATGTTTTTTTTTTTTTTTTGGGAAACAGATGCTAAAAATGCTAAATGTTATTTTTTAGCATTTTTAGCACCTCAAATGATAAAAACACACTTCCATCAAACATGCTAAATCTTAAAAAATTTAGCACCAAGCTACAGTGAGCTGTTATCAATAACAGCTCACTGTAGCGAGATTGTAAAAAAAAAAAAAAGAAAAAAAACTTTTTAATTCTCATAACTCCTCTCTTTTCTTACTTCTCTTCTCTTTCCTCTCTCACTTCTCTCTTCTCTCTCCCGATGGATGTGATTCGGCAATGGTTCTAGTCCAACGATGGTGGTCTGATGGTCACGGTGCTATTCCTGGGTCATGGTGGGGTGTTACTAGGTCGTGGGTCGTGGTTTTAATCTTGATTTTGGGTCACTGACGGTCCAATTACTAGTGGGTTTGGCTAGTGGCGATGGATCGTGTTCTTGGGTTACCGACGCGAATCGAGTGAGCTCATTTGCTCATCGACATGGATCATGTTCCTGGGTCACTCGTGTTCCTTGGTCTTCTCTGGAAGGATCCATGATTTGGTTCGATTAATTTTGATTTTGATTTTGATTTTTTTTTTTTTCTAGTGTTGATTGGATGTGGATGTGGATGTGGAGGGTGTGGTGGGAGGATGTTGATGTTGATTTGGACCGATTGCTGTTGATTTTTTTTTGGTCCGACAGTGGATGTGGATGTGGTGGGTGGATGTGGAGTTTTTTTTTTTTTTTTTTTTTTTTTTTTTTTTTTTCTCTATTGTTGTTTGTGGTTGCGGTGGATCTGGTTGGTGGTGGCGGCGATGGTGAGTGGATCTGGTGGTTGTGGTATGGGTGGGTAGACGTGGTGGCCGGTGGTACTGAGAATAGTTGGGTTGAAAAAGAGAGAGCGAGGAAGTATAAAAAAATGTATAAAAAATAATAAAGAAAGAATACGTAAATAAAGTATTAAAAAAAATAAAAGTTTTGATTTATAAGATATTATAAAATGGTGTGTTATATATTATAAAATTAATTTTTAAGGTGATAAATGATTAAATGCTAAAAAAAAATTTAAATCTTTAATGGGAATGCTATTATCGCCTATGGCCAGTCATTTTCTCTCTTGCCAGGCACTCAATGAAGGTTGGCACCAAACCATTAAATAAACCAACCTATGCAACGTTGAGATTCGGATACCTCATCCCTTTCTTTGATCCAAAAATGCGAATGAGTTCCCTTGTCATAGGATTTTGCCAGAGTCCATCATATCATGTGGAAGATATTGGTTTGTCTGATTCTCATATCTTATTAATGGTGCATCAGTGCAGGAACTTTCAAAGATTCACCATACCAATACGACGTAATAGGGTAAATTAATGAGTCCTGTGATGTCAGAAAAACATTAATTTTAGTTATAAACGCCTGGGTCGCTTGAAACTTTGAAATTTGAATAGTCTTACATTATTTTTGTAAAAGTTTGATAAATGTGTGTCTTTAAGGCATATATTAATTTAATTATTTTTAAAAAAATTTTATAAAAATTAAAAAGTTGTCAAAATTTTTTTAATATTCAAATTTTTTATAAAAAATAATAAATTAGTGTATATCCTTAAAACATATATTAACAAAATTCTTTTGTAAATTGCAAGATTCTAGGTTGTCACATTTCAAGTATGACACGGCCTTACTGTACATGCTTCAAATCACATTAAGAGGCCATTCACCGTTGGGTTCTGAATGCTTCAAAGCCACTCCAATGGAAGCTCTATATACCATGGGATTGATAGCTATACCTGGGGTTGTAGATGTTTCAGTTTCTCTTTGGCAGGTGGTAAAAGATTCGGATTTCTTTTCTTTACACTTCCCACCATCATGTTCTTGTCTCTGAACTGAAATGAATAGACTGGTAATTGACATAAATAATCATTACCATAACTTTGCACTTTAATGAAGTGCTTACACACAAACAGTGCAATTTTGCAGTCCTAGATGTGCACCAATTAATGGGGTGTAACACTAACGGATTATGATCTCTAGAATTTATAAGAAATTTTTTTTTAAAATCTTTTTTATTTGTAATTAAATTAGTAAATTGGATTTTATTGCCTCAATAATAATGTAAACAGAATATCTAAAACTATCTTGTTATTTATTTAAATTATTGGCATAACAAAAATTAACTCTTTTTTTTTACTTCATAATGGTAGACAAGATTTCAAAAACTATGCACAAGAATTATCTTAAAAACTTTAAAGATTCTTAATCGTATTTCGAACTACCATAATAGTGACCATGGCTCAAATTTGGCACCATCTGTGTTTTGTTTAACACGCATCATAATTATCTAAGTGAAGTAACCGAATGACTAATATCAAGATAATGAAGTTATTAGGATTTTTATTATTGGCTACTTCCATGAAAAAAGTTTATACTGTAATTTAGGTTATGCACATTGTAATATGTAAGGGTGGTGTAAGGGTTGAAGTTTAAAGTTCTAGTTCACTGTGCAAGATCAAATACATCATTTGAGAGAGTATTCATAATCAATCAAGCGAAATTCGAATTTGGAAAAAAGTCTCATTTCAAACTTGCTTGAAACTTGTCTGAGCAAACGTTAAAAAGCATTGATTTAATTTTCCACGGCAGATTCTATAGCCTTCTTAACCCTAAACTCCACACCTTTATAGGCAAAATTTAAACCCTAATCACAAGGGAAGAAGACAACCGCTCCTTCACAAGAAAAACTAGATCCAAACACTTATGGTCTGTTTGGAAGTTAAAAAAAAAGAGGAGTAGAGTAGAGGGAGGCAGAGTAATTCAATTACCTTGTTTGGAAGTTTTTTAAGAAAGGAGGGAGAAGGGTTTGGAGGGAGAGTAGAGTAGATAAATTATTAATCAAATAGATTCTCCAATTTATCATTTCTAAATTAACAAAATTACAAACTGATTATATAAATAATTTTTGTTTGTTTGATGAGAAAATAAATAATTTAAAGCTCTTATAAAAAAAAAAAAAAGTTAAAGCTAAAACTTTTAGAAATTCAGAACTGGAAAAGCCACAAAAAACAAACACTTTTCTCTTTCAAAAAGTGTAACTACACAATACACAATACTCAAATTTCAATTCCTTTCCCTTTTCCTCCATTTTCAGAGCACTCAAACAGAAATTAAAGCCACAAAATTTTTCTCAGAATCTCACAGTTGTAACTCGAAAAAAGCACAAGAAATTAGATGCTGCCAAGTCGTGGGTCGTCGACAACGACGTCCAAAGGTCCACGCCGCTCGTAGCGATCGGGATTGAGCTCAGGTGACGGCGATGAAGCGTGACGGCGACTCTTTCCCTTTGATTCCGGAGAACTATTCCAACGACGATGAGCATCGCAATCGACATTCCACCAAAGATTGTGACCGTCTATTTTCTTGGTACAATTTTCATTCTTGGTGCCCCTTCTTCGGCGATGATTCTAGGGCTTCTCCTTACAACTCCAGGATCTCGCTTTGCTTGCTCTTTGTTCTCCAGGATCTTGCTTTTTTTCTTTTTTCTTTTTTTCTGTTTGGTTGTGTGCATTTGGGGGATTTAGTTTGTGTTTCTGTGAAATTTTTGTATTTTTTTTCTCTCTACTTGTGCTTGTGTTTGGTTGCTCAGAAAATGTGGAAAAGAAATGAGAATTTAGATTTTGGTTGGAGTTTACAAAACTAATAAATTAATCATAGTGCATTTTTAAAGGGTAAATTTGTCTATTTAAATCATTTCCCATTTTCTCCATCCTAATTTTTAAAACATCCAAACAAGAGGAACAGCTAATTACTCCAATCTCCCTTACTAATTTTAAAAGCATCCAAACAAGGTGGAGGATAACAATTACCCTCTACTCTCCTCCCTCTCTAAACTTCCAAACAGGCCACTAAGCACCATGTGTGAGTTAGACATTTTCTGGTGAAAACACAAAGACTATATCAAATCTTTTAAGAGATTTGGAGTAGCCGAAAGTTCGATTTGCAAACAACATATCATCTTACGCAATGAATAACTTGAAAGGCATAAAACAGGAATCTACAACTTGAGTACGATGTTTGACTACACGTATAAGAAGTCATGTGAGTATTGTATATACCGTAAAAACCTTGTATAGGGGATTTGCTGATTGGGGGTTCACTCTTGGAATGTTTTTACTATTTTAAATTTCCAATCCATAAACATATATTGTCTCTGCGTATGTGAGTTTACTGCTTATGATCTTTATTGTTTTTTGTTAACGTACACTCATATGTGGGCTTGGCCCATTTAGATCACTTACTTGTACTGCACACTGCACTACTTGTACTGCACTCATATTTACTTGTACACACTCATATGCCTCCTATATAAAGGCACTCCTGTATATTATTTTACTTGAGAAATACAATACTATTCAATTCAGTATTTCTAACATGGTATCAGAGCCACTGCTCTGACCCTTTTCTTCGCAGTCTTGTTTTTATTGGTGTAACTCCATTCTTCATATTGCTTCCGCTGTCACAACCACTGCCACAGTCTTTCGCCGTTAAACCTTCGAGTCTTCCAGACATCGTCCTTAGGTTCCGGACCTGTAACAGCCGCCATTGGGGAGTTCGAACACTGCAAAGACCACTGCCTTTTTCGGCACTGCCGTGAATATTGCTCCGAAAAATTTTCTGAAGGTACCACGAAGATCGTCTCGCTCCGATTTGCCTGCTCGTGAAAACCTTACAGTCATCGGAGTCTCCACGCGCCCTCACGCGTCGCCTAAAGGTTCTGCCCAGAAGGTCACGCGCCCACGCGCCGAACTGAGACGCCACGTGCCCCCACGCGCCAGATTCGTCCTGCTGACGTCAACCCTAGCCACGTCAGCTACCACGTCAGCTTGCCACGTCAACCTGCCACATCAGCCTGCCACGGCAACCTGCCACGTCAGCCTGCCACATCATCGCTGACATCACCTTCCAGCGCGCTGTTGACGTCACTGTTGACTGTTGACCTAGACCGTTGACCGTTGACTTTGACCGTTGACTTTTCTGGAGTTGACTTTTTCGGGCCAGGTTCTCCTTACTCAGTTTTTTGCGTAGATTTCATTTTTGCAGTCTGTTTTTGCATATTGTGTCTCTAAATGGATAAAAAGGATGTTTTTCTTCCTCGTCCCATCAATACTGTATGGAGGGGACTAGGAATTACTTATCTTGGTCTCAAGCTATGTGCAGTTTCCTTAAGGGTCGCATGCTCTGACATTATTGCACTGATGCAATCACTATTCCTGTGAAGGGGCAAGTGAAGAAGATGCTGCTTTTCTCAATCGCATGATTGAATGGGATAGTCACAATCACATGATCCTCACATGGATTCGAAATATGCTGCTATTAGAGATGAATTTCGTCTCTATGAGTTCCTGATGTCACTCCACAAGGACTATGAGCCCATTCGAGGTTAGCTTCTGAATCGTTGTCCTCCTCCCTCTCTTGATACTGCTGTGAATGAGTTAGTCAGAGAAGAAGCTCGCCTTGCAACTCTTCGAGCTCAGGATAAGTTTAATGTTCTGGCCCTTACTCCTTCCATAGAGCAACCTCAGCACTCAGGTGATTCTTCTGGCTCCAGCAATCGTCGCAAACAGACCAATAAAAAGTTCTGCAACTATTGCAAGCGCCCTGGCCACACTATTGAGACTTGTTACCATCGCAACAAATCTACTGCTGCAGTTGCTAACACTGAGTTTACTCCGCCAATGCCTCCCATTTCAGCTGAGTCCCAGTCTTCTGGATCCACTATCAACCTCTCACCCACTGACCTACAGGAGATCATAGCTCAAGCTGTTCGTATGGCTGGTAATGCATCTCTTTCCATTGCTCTCTCAGTTTTACCTGGTAAGTCTCAAACTTGGCTTTTTGATTCTGCCTGTTGCAATCACATGACACCTCACTCGTCCTTATTCTCTAAACTTGACCCTGCTCCACATCCCCTCAATATTCACATAGCTGATGGTTCCACCATGCATGGGAATAGTCTTGGTTTTGTTTCAACCTCTAACCTCTCTGTTCCTGGGGTCTACCATGTTCCTGACCTATCCTATAATTTGTGTTCTGTGGGATAATTAGTTGAACTAGGTTATCGCCTTATTTTTAACTATTCTGGGTGTATTGTGCAAGATCCGAGGACGGGGCAAGAGCTTGGGACCGGCCCTAGAGTTGGGCGTATGTTTCCAGTGGATAATCTTCATCTTCCACCTGTTGCTCCGGTGTCTGTTGCTTCTGCTGCTGCTGCGGTGTCTTTCCTACCTTCTCTCTCACTTTGGCACTCTCGTCTTGGTCATGCACCCTCTTCTCGGGTACAACAGTTAGCTTCTAAGGGTCTGTTAGGTTCTGTGTCCAAAGACAATTTTGATTGTACTTCATGCCAGTATAGGAAAACAGCCAGCTTTACCTTTTAATAATAGTGATTCTATTTCTAATAGTATTTTTGAGTTAATTCATTCTGATGTTTGGGGACCTTCTCCTGTTGCTAGTATTGGTAGATCTCGATATTTTGTTGTTTTCATCGATGATTATTCTCGTTACAGTTGGATATTTCCTATGAAATCTCGTTCTGAAATTTTGCCAATATACAGTAACTTTGCAAAAATGGTTGAAACCCAATTCTCAAAAAGAATCAAAATATTTCGCTCTGATAATGCTCTTGAATACACTCAATATGCTTTTCAAGCTCTGTTACATTCCTATGGCACTGTACATCATCTAACTTATCCAGGTACCTCTCAGCAAAATGGTCGAGTTGAACGTAAACTTCGTCATATTCTTGACACTATTCGTACTCTTCTTCTTTCTGCCAAGGTTCCTCCTCCATTCTAGGGTGAAGCTGCTCTTCATGCTGTTCACACCATTAACCGCATTCCAAGCACTGTCATCCATAATCAAACTCCGTATGAGCGCCTCTTTGGGTCACCCCCTAACTATCATCACCTTGCTCTTTTGGATCTGCTTGTTTCGTTCTTCTTCAGTCTCATGAGCACAACAAACTTGAGCCTCGATCTAGACTCTGCTGTTTCCTTGGTTATGGCGAAACACAAAAAGGGTATCGCTGTTATGATCCTGTCTCTCATCGCCTTTGTGTTTCTCGTAATGTTGTCTTCTAGGAACACCGCTTGTTTGTTGAACTCTCTCATTTTCGTTCTTCCCTCACTACCTCATCTGTACTTGAAGTTTTTCCAGAGGAGTCTCATGTTCCTTCTCCAACTCCAATTGATCCTCCTTTAGACTTCTCTATACCAACACCCGATCCTTTTAATGTCTCTTCAGGCCAGGTCGAAGATGAGCAGATTGATGACGAGCTATCCCAACTCGAGCCTGGGTCCCCCGCTCCTGCTCGCCTGAAGATCCTCCACAAGACCTTCCACCTCCACAAGACATTCCACCTCGTCACTCCACCCGGGTAAGATCAATTCCTACACATTTACTTGATTACCATTGTTACACTACACTTGCTACACTCCACGAGCCTCAAACCTATCGTGAGGCCTCCACTGATCCTTTATGGCAGGTTGCAATGAAAGAGGAAATTGATGCATTAACCAAAAACCATACTTGGGACTTAGTTCCTCTCCCTCCTGGACAGTCTGTGGTTGGTTGTAAGTGGATCTACAAGATTAAGACTTGCTCAGATGGGTCCATTGAGCGCTATAAGGCTCGCCTTGTTGCAAAAGGTTTTACACAGGAGTATGGGATTGATTATGAAGAGACCTTTGCATCAGTTGCTCGCATCTCATCTGTTCGTGCCCTCCTGGCTGTTGCTGCTGCTAGACAATGGATCTTTTTCAGATGGATGTGAAAAATGCATTCCTTAATGGGGACTTGAGTGAAGAAGTTTACATGCAACCTCCTCCAGGTCTCTCCATTGACTCCAACAAGGTTTGCCGCCTTCGTCGAGCATTGTATGGTCTTAAACAAGCTCCTCGAGCCTGGTTTGCAAAATTTAGCTCTACTATTTTTCGCTTGGGTTACACTGCTAGTCCTTATGATGCTGCCTTATTTCTTCGTCGTACTGATAAAGGCACCATTCTACTTCTCCTCTATGTGGATGATATGATCATAACTGGTGATGACCTTAGTGACATACAAAAACTCAAGGATTTTCTTAGTCAGCAGTTTGAGATGAAAGATCTTGGACATCTTAGCTATTTCTTGGGGCTTGAAATCACTCGTTCCTCAGATGGTCTTTATATTACTCAAGTCAAGTATGCTTCTGATCTTTTGTCTCGTGCTGGACTTACTGACAGCAAAACTGTTGACACCCCAGTTGAGCTTAATGCGCATCTGACTCTCTCGGGGGGAAAACCATTGTCTAATCCTTCTCTTTACAGACGATTAGTTGGCAGCCTAGTTTATCTCACAGTTACTCGTCCAGACATTTCTTATGCTGTTCATCAGGTCAGCCAGTATTTGTCTACTCTACGGTCGACTCACTATGCTGCTGTTCTGCGCATTCTTCGTTACTTGAAGGGCACTCTCTTCCATGACCTTTTCTACTCAGCTCAATCTCCTCTTGTACTTCGTGCATTCTCTGATGCTGATTGGGCAGGAGATCCCGCTGATTGGGCAGGAGATCCCACTGATCGTAGGTCCACCACTGGCTATTGTTTTCTACTTGGCTCTTCCTTGATTTCTTGGCGAAGTAAGAAACAACCTTTGTGGCCCGCTCCAATACTGAAGCAGAATATCATGCTCTTGCTGATACCACATCTGAGCTTCTTTAGTTACGATGGCTTCTTACAGACTTAGGTGTGTCTATATCCTCTGCTACACCTCTTTATTGTGATAATCAGAGTGCCATTCACATTACTCATAATGATGTCTTCCATGAACGGACTAAACATATTGAGATTGATTGTCATTTTATCCGTTATCATCTTGTTCATGGTGCTCTCAAGCTCTTCTCCGTCTCCTCCAAAGATCAACTTGCAGACATCTTCACCAAGTCCCATCCTAAGGGACGCCTTCGTGATTTGGTTGACAACCTCAAGTTGGTCTCACATCCACCTTGAGTTTGAGGGGGGCTGTTAACGTACACTCATATGTGGGCTTGGCCCATTTAGATCACTTACTTGTACTGCACACTGTACTACTTGTACTGCACTCATATTTACTTGTACAGCACTCATATGCCTCCTATATAAAGGCACTCCTGTATATTATTTTACTTGAGAAATACAATACTATTCAATTCAGTATTTCTAACATTTTTTATTTGTTAATCCATCTTCATTGTGATTGGAACCTTGACTAATTAACTATTCACTTAATATTTGAGTTAGGGGAGCAAGGTTTTTTTTTTTTTTTTTTTTAAAGATATGTATATATAAATATAAAATTGAATTCAAGGATAGCATATGCTCACATAGACTAGCCTTGCATGCCCAAAATTAATGTATATATTTTACAAGTGGATAGTTAATAACAATATAAAGATCTTTACATTGTTATTAACTATACACTTATAAAACAAATTTTTTATATATTTCTTGGTCCGCCACTGCTTAGGAACCCATTTACCCAGATTTGTTATAAGTAATCAGTAATCTTAATGCAAATTTGGTTCTACGGAATTTAAGTAAAATGAAAAGGCGAGCCTTCACCTATTGTTTAGAACCACCCTCGGCTGAGTGGGTGGGGGCAAAACTATGCTTGCATGTAAGCCAAGATTATTTGGGCATGCAAGGCTAGATGGCTTTCACTTTAATTATGTTAATTATTACTATTTATGGGCATGAATTAATGATTATTAGAAGACCTTTTTTTTCTAGGTGATTATTAGAAGAATTAAATTGTGTTAGGTGGACCGGTGGATCTCAAACATGACAAGATTATTCCTTTGCGGTCACTCTAAGTTGGTCATAAAAAGATTCCATTGGCTAGATATTGCCATTGTGAGTAGATTAATTATGAGCTTAGCTAGCTTGGACTTTTCTTTTCTTTTTCTTTTTTTGAGAATGGAGCTTAGCATGGACTTGATTTGTGGAAAATCAGGCTAATGCCAAGGCCACTCTAGCTTGTATTATCAAGGTAAATTTTGCTTTTATTTTGACTTCAGCAGTAAAATTTCCACTCATCTTTCATCAACGTTTTAGCTTATATAAATGCTTAACCACAAATTGGAAACATTTTTTTTCCTTAATGGGAGTTTGATGATCTCTCTTTTTATCTCCTCAATTTACTTAATTTAATGGCGAAGGAGACAGATTATCCAACCTACCCACATTAAGCCAGGAATTAACGCAATAATAATTTTTCAAAAAGCATTGTCCCCTGACACATTTTTTGTGGCTGTCTATGCACACGTTCATAGACGTGGTCAGAGTATCAACTATCAAATGATAGAGGAAATATTTAGTTTCACAAAGGGCTAATAGTTTTAATTTCTTATTTATATTCCATTATTCAAAGTTTTGAATGAACTTTTTAGGATAAGTTACGATTTATAAGTGTGCCAATTGAAATTTTTCTTCACCTAACTAATCTGTTTTTTTTTTTTTTAAAGATAAAACTTATGTACAATACAATTTCTTAAGGGAAATACTTAAATTCTCTAATTAATTCACATTATTTAATTCAATTTTTCTAGAAAGAAAAAACATTTTTTTTACACTATATTGATTAGTGAAATCCAGTTAACTTAAGGAGTTAAGGTAAAGCACCTAAGAATATGTACTTAAATTTTTTCTTTCTTTTTAATAATTCTTGAAATATAGAAATTGAAAGGAAAACCAAACTAAGAAGATATGGTGGGCATAGAGGAAGTCAATTAAATGCAAAACCTAACAAAAAAGTGAAAAAAGAAAGAGGAGTCCTTATCTCTTCTACCCAACACCATTTCATTAATTTAAAAAACATGAATGGTCCTTATCTATGATAACACATATGCAGTGTCCATAATTCATGTTCATAGCAAGCAAGAGAGGAAGATTGTGGGGTCTCCTTGGCCCCTTCCTACATAGATATGAATGTACCTTTTAAAAAGCAACAGAAACACCATCTCAGCTTGGAAAATTCAAGCCTATAGAGGACCCAGTTTTATCTTATGCTTCATTTTAAAGATGATGACCAATCAGATAGGTCCATCCAAGTAAATGAGAGGGCGTGTCAGTATTCTATTGCCTAGATTGTTCAAAATTGTCCCAGAATTTTGCTTTTCTTTGACATTTTATTCTTTGAAACAATCATATTTTGACATCTATCCAAGTTCAATTGAGTTAGAGTCCATCTGATCATTGCAGCTTTAATACAAAATGGGTACGGTTAATGTGTGTCTTTAGGGGCTCCTCTCTTTTAATATACTACTCCTACTTTTAAAGGGGTCTTGCTTGAAAGTATTGTCAGTGAGGACCTTTCATGCTTAAACAATCTTCACTGTCTTCTGTCACCCCAAAATTATACAAACAAAGATTTCTACTCATGCCAAAATAGAAAAAGGCAAACCCAGAAACATTAAAGTACTAAATAAATTAAAAATTACTACTAATTACTTGCCTCTTTCATCATGTGCTATTTTATTATTATTATTGTACCTAATCTACAAGACAATGTCTTATATGCATTATGCATTATGGTAAAACTTACCGAGATGCATCATACATGCCATCTTTTTTAGGTATTAGTCTTTTTCTTAGTTCCCAAAAGCAGAAAGTTGGGAAAAAAAAAAAAGAAAAAAAAAGAGAGCAAGTAGTGGTTGATACTTATTAAACATCTATTGGTGTTCATGGAGAACAACTGTAATATATGGAACTTAAGAAGGAAGTCTAGCTTGGTAACCCTTTTATTTCAGAGATTACTATTTGTCCAAATAAACCTAACATTTATTAAACAACATCAAAAAGCTCAAAGAGCCTTTTATTTCGAAGATTACTATTTGCCCAAATAACCTAACATTAATTACACGACATCAAAAAGCTCAAAGTGATGCGTGTTTATTCAAATGACGTTTGGTTTCTTTGCCCCTTGTACTAAGAAATGAGATGGCTTCAACATAAAACAGAGAGAAGATTTGATTTTCAAAGAGCAAATCAATGTATGAGAGAGTGTCAATTCCATTCAACCCAGACCACGTACGTATCATAGAATTTTGGCACTGACGACCAAAAAGTTTTCACCGTACTAGGCTACAGCTTGGGTAGTATCATTCATCTCATATCATGGTGTTTTGGCGATAAAGTAGGTAGTACACGACTCGTGCCTTGGCTAATAATGGAAGGTGGTGATTCTAACGTGCGCTGAGAATGCGGGCACATGATTAGTTGATTACTAGCGTGTATATCGGAGCCTCGAAAAAGCCTCTCTCCGCAAAGTGCTAAACTAATACATATACATTACAAAATAAATAAACACAGAGAGCCCACAGACACAGTATTTTGTTGTATTAAATTATTTTTTGAGATAACTTTTTTTTTTGGTAATTACTTCAATAATTCAACTCATTTATTTTCATTAAAAAAATTTATCACCTCATTTATTTCAATTATTTTAATTTTTTTTTATAAATCAATTGTTATAATTTTAATCATTCATATATTTTTATAAAGAATTTAATTATTCTTGAAAATGAAAATTTTATTTATGTTTTATTGGTGAATAGAATTAATCGAAAAACATAATATATTGTAATTTGTATATAATTTTTGCCTATAGTTTTTGAAACACTACAATGACGGGAAAAAAGTTAAACAAAGATGTTAACAAGTTTTAACTGGATAATTTTTGCTCACACAATTAATTTTTTAAAGACAGGATGCATGATCAACCTTAAATGCCCATTATAAGAAGGATAATGTGAGTGGAACTAATTTCCATCAAAGTCAAAGTATATTCCATTAAGAACAACTTTAGAATGATGAAGTTAACATCCTCGAGTTTAGTCCAAGGTAGGGGTTACAAATAATATTTTTGCCCTTAGATCCTTCCATGATCTAGGTGCTTCTTGACTTTATATAGTTAGTTAAAATGCATCTGACTGTACATTTAAAAGGTTAGGATCAGACTTTCTTGATACTTGTCCCATCAAGACCTTGCTAGAAGGTTTCTATACTGAGGTATGAGTTGTGTGGACACTGTTCATTGTGTTCAAGGTTATTTCTTCATTAATGCGGTCAGCTAAGTGGTTGCACTGTATTTAATGTGGAAAAGATGGCTGCTCTATCCTTCCTCTTTCCTCTCTTTTTTGCTTTGTGCCAAGTTATCCTTTTTCACCCTCGGTCTGCACCGTGCCCCCCTTAGCTCTGATTCTCGACTTTCCAAGGGTAAGTTGGTGTCCTCGGAACCCCCTTGCCAACTGTGGTCTTTCTACCTTTGCATAAAGGACATCTTGCCTATGTTTCTTGAGGTTTGCTTCCTCGAGAATGTCTTTAATTGCTTTATCAGTTGCTTTGGATCTTCATCCCCCTACAACTACAAAAGATACCATTATCATTTATTTATTTTTTGAAACCAAAAATACCATTATCATTGGGTTTTCACTTGAATCACAACCCATGCAAGCCAACATATTTTTATTATTATTATAAATATGGTAGAGTTCAAATCTATGACATACACTCCATAATGATTGCTCTTAGACACTAATTGATTTTTGGTATAGGCAAGGTTTGACCTTTAAACCCCAAATTTCTTATTTGACATAAAAGACTTTACAAGTCAAAGTAATTGAATGATAGAAATATCTTCAATTTATTACAAATAATAATCTTTTTTATTCCATAAAGATTCATTATAAATATTTGGACAATGGGTTTACAAGTTTTTTTTTTTTGGATAGAAATGGGATTACAAGTTGAAATATTGAGAAATGATATATTCACAACATTTTAACAACAAATCCTATGTAACAAATTGTTATAGATTGTTACTGGTAGGGTAGAAAAGTAATTTCAATGTTAGATTCGAAATATAATTAATAACAACGAACCATCTATAATTTGTTGTGAAAATGTTGTGGACGTAGCACCTCTTATAAATAATTGCATAGTTGAATAATTATCTTTAAGACTTTTTTAAGGGAATAATTATCTTAAGTTTGTAAAATAGTATCTGTGAATTATTTGAAGTAACTTATATTGGATATATGCATGTCAGGAAAAATATATTATAAGTTAAGAATTATTTAAGTTGTTAGTTGCTACATTAGATGAATTAAAAGAAAAGAAAAATAAATTTTCAATTTTTGGTTCTTTAAAGATATTTTTAGAATTTCTAATTTAAAAGAAAATCTGAGTTACAGTTATTTTTAGAATTGCAGTTACGGCTTATCTCTAAATTTTATCATTATTATTTGTTTTAAAAAAATTCTAAATTATAATAGATGCAAATTATTAACTTATATATATATATATATATATATATATATATATATATATATATATAAATATAGAAGAGTCTCTAAGCACATGCATGAGTGCGTGCTTAGAGACTAGTAGATATATAAAATTAGGCATGTTCAACCACTACCCGATACCGACGGAACCGCGCCTCACCGCACCGATTTGCCCGTCTCATGGCTCCACTACAGATTTCAGATACGATGGTTGGTAGAATTTTTTGAGCATCGAAGCCAACTGGTGCAGCTAGCGGTGATGGGTTTTGCACACCCACAAGAACCGCACCGCATCAATATATTATATATGTATGTCAATGCGTATGCTTATTATTAAAAATACTGAGAGAGAGAGAGAGAGAGAGAGAGAGAGAGAGAGAGAGAGAGGAGATATCAGAGTACCAGACTACTAGATGGAGAGAGAGGTAGGTAAAGCTTGAAGGAAGAAGAAGCTAGGTTAAGTCTATCATTTAATACATGTAAAACGATGTCATTTAGCTTCTCTATAAGTTAAAAAATAGTTATTAATTGACGTCTTTTTGAACCCAATATTAAAATTAAAATTAGATCCAAAACTACGTCGCTTTTAGCATCATATTTTAAAAAAATTGAAACGACGTCGTTTTAACACATTTAAGTTTAGGTTAAAAATTTCAAATCTCAAACATATTAGAATCAAACTCTCTCTTTCTATCTCATGCCACCTCTCCCCTTTTCCTCTCTCAAGTCTTGCATGAGAAACTCCCTCTCCTCCTCCACCTCTGCCTACTCCTCCACCTCCGCCCCTTGAAGCCATCATTCTCTAAGGCCACCATGTACCTCTCTCAAAAATTTTAGAGAAGGTTTTGATGCTCAACTCCTACTATGCTTTCTACCAAATTTGTATGTGCATTCTGTTCTTTTTGTTTTTTTAATATATTATGGGTTGTGTTTTGATTTTTTTTTTATATATGAGTTTTTGTGATTTGAAATGGGATAGTTGACAGAAAGCTAGTGAAATTGTTTGTTTTGTTTTCCTTATTTATAATTTTGGGAATATTTGGGTATTTTAATGATTTAGATGTGGTTTTTGTGTTAAATCTATCATGTTTGGCTCCTAAGAAAATTGAGAAATAACCAAACTTACCGCATTGAATCGGCATAGTGCACCGCACCATATGTAGGCCGGTTTTCACCCTTCCATAGTTTAGGTGCGGCCAGACATGCAAGGAAACTGTCCCTGCAAATGCGGTGCAAAATAGCCCCTAAAAATCGACTGCACTGCACTGTGTAAAACCCTATATAAAATCATTAACTTTTGGCATTATTTTAATTTTCAGATTATAAAATTGATTAAACAAATGATAAATTTGGAAAAAAAAAAAAAAAAATCGCCGCTATCTGTTAGTATTTTGAAGCTTGGCTTTACACCATTATCCACTTGGAACATAGTGGTGCAATTTTCTATGGGATGCATGAAGTCGCATCATTATTGGTGATGATAGACTACTTTATCGAATGCCTCTCCTCTCACCGCCACACTCTGTTGCATGATCTTTAGACCTAAACTATGTTCTCTAACTTTTGCTACCAATAAGATCATGATTTAAAATAAATAAATAAAAAGGCAGATAAATAATATCTTTACCATCTGTAATTGTATATAAGTAGGGTGTCTTACAGTATGTAGTGTCAATCCTTAAACTATACATTTAGTTGTTGCAAGAGATACATTCTCTCCTCATTTAAAAAAAAAAAAAATCTCTTTTCTTTTTTGTTTGTTAATAACTTAATTATCCAATTGTTACAATAAGAGGAGTGATTCAAACACTAATTCTCCTCATAAAAAAAACGTGTCACTAAGTTACAAAATTCATGATTTTTTCTCGCTCACTTATGATAAGACCATACATAATCGACCAACTAAATAAAACCCAAAATTGTTGAACAATATCTAAAATTGAGTGTTTTATTAGGCAACTCTTGATGACTTGTATGCCATACATAAAAACAATGAATGAAATCTTATTAATTTTCTTTTCATTTGTTTTGCCAAATTTTGATATTTTCATGGAGTAAGATTTAGGTTTAAATGAACTATGGTCGTTTTTTTGGATAAGTTAATGAACTATGGGCCTATGGGCATAGCCAGTGGGTGACTAAGATAATTACATCATTAAAAAAACAAAACAAAAAATATTGGTGACTTAGACAAAAAAAAAAAAAAAAAAGTAAGAAAATTTAAAATTTGAAACAAAGGATTGACGTGGAGATAGTTTTAGTTTATCACAATGATTTTGATTTTTGAACCGAAAATATTTTGGCTACCAAGTCTTACCTAATATACCACCTAAGTCAAATCGAAATAGTAAAAATTCTTAATTTTTGTCTTTTTAACTGTACTTTTTTATCTCAAAAAATAAAAATCTGCATATTTTTTCACCCACCCAAAAAGTATGCCCCTAGTTTCATTGAACTAGCTCTGTGATTCAATGATTGTCGCCAAATTTTTTTTTTTGAAAGTGTTATGGATTCTATCTTTAAGGAGATGAATAAGTAATAGCATGGTTTATACTTTATATAACGTACAGGAAGTTCTGAACGAAGACAATACTCTAGACCTGTTTGCCATGTTTTTTTGGGCAATGTAGAATAGGCGAATTCAAATTCGTACCAATCAACCCTCTTGCCCATTATAACCAGCTTGCCCAAGTCTATAGAGATCGCTATCATCAATTCCAAAGTCTCAAGGGAGCCCATACACCGGCTCTACCATGCCCTCGAGCAATTTGGAAATTTTTAAGGGTGGTAATTTGTGTTTATGTGTCAGGTTCATGTTATATCAACTTATGAGTATTCGACTATATAGGTCAACACTAACCCGACATGTTTATTAAATGAGTTAAGATTTCTCAACCCTAATATGACTTGATAGGGTGTTGATTCAGCCCATCTCCAAGTCGTCCATAAGGTCGTCCATAACCCGGCTACTATCGTAAACACCCTCAGGAACTTACCCAGAATTACCTCGTCCGTAAAGGAAGAAGAGTTCTGGACGAGGCAAGCATCACCAGAATGATGCACTCGTCCAGATCGCTAATAACCTCATCCTTAAAAGGCTTGTCCGTTAGACGAGACAACCCCCGCACATACCAGTGCACATTCAAGGAGCCCCAGGACGAGGGTACTATACTTAGGAAAATCTCCGGGCATGACGTGACAATCCCTTATCCCACGCATAACCGCCAGGTATCCGTTGTGGAATAGAAGCATAACTCCCAAACGGTTATGCAAGTTACACTTGATTCCTGCCTCTCCTCGAATCTAGGAGAGGTTCCAATCTTGGTAACCGCCTATAGGAACACTATAAAAGGGCTGTTTCAGACAAGGCCAAGGTACGTTGATATTTTACTCCACAAAAGTTAGAACTCATAGCATGGAGAGAAAAACTAACTTCGCCATCGGAGGGTTTTCGGCCGGCAGCCCCGGTCGCCTCTAATTCGCTTTTCTTCTTTTTCAGGCCGCAGAAAGAACCAGTAGTCCTTTCAAGTCCGGAGCATCTAGCCTACTGATTTTCTTTGCATCATCAGTTGGCGCCGTCTGTGGGAACTGGTTATTCTATCCCAGACAAAAGGCTGAATGGTTCGAACAAGATCAAGGGCTACCAGCCCAGGCCACTAGGAGAGTAAGGATGCATCCAGCAATCCCCTTCGCGATCGCAGATCAGCGCCTGTAATGCAACCGCCTTCTATTCAGCACATACAGTCCATGGCTGCCGCTATGGCAGAATTGACATGCCAGAACCAGGAGTTGAATAGGGAGATCAACCTCAGGAGGCAGCGTCAAGAAGGGTACATGGAGGGAAGGGCCCCAAGTCAGGAAGAAGGAGGGGAGAATGCAGAGTCCGAAGACCAAACAAGGGGTACCGCTTCAAGAAGGGTGCCGCACTTGGAAAAAGAAATGGACCAGATGAGAAAAGCCATGGATGAAATGAGGGAAAACATGAGGCAAGCAAACCCAGTAGATGATATGGTCCACCGAACGGATTCCCCTTTCACAGTTTCCGTTAACAGTCATCCCCTACCCCCGAAATTCAAAATGCCCTCTCTGGACTCATACGATGGAAATCGCGACCCTTGCGATCACATTGCAACTTTCAAGACGACCATGCACCTGCAGGGGGTCCCAGACGAAATCATGTGCAGAGCCTTTCCCACCACGCTCAAGGGGCCAGCGCGAGTGTGGTTCAATAAGATCCCCCCAAACTCAGTGGGATCATTTGAAGAACTGAGTAAGCTGTTTGTCAACAACTTCATTGGAGGACAGCGGCATAAACGTTCCTCCTCCAGCCTGCTGACTATAGAGCAAGGGGACAATGAGAGTTTGCGATCCTTTATCACTCGATTTAACAGAGAAGCCTTAACGGTGGACGAGATGGATGACAAGCTACTGCTGGCCGCTTTCCACAATGGGGTCAATTCAGACTTGTTCATTCATAAGCTCTACGAGCAGGAACCACAGACTATGGCCGAGCTTGTCCATTCGACTCAGAATTTTATGAATGCTGAAGATGCCATCATAGCCAAGAAGAGAAAAAGAGTAGAGTGCTCAGAATTGGGCTACCATCGCCATCCTGACCAGGGACCTCGTCCAAAGAAAGTTCGGGTAGACGAGAGAAAGGATAAGGATGGTAAGAAGGCCAGTTCCTCCGCAAGGAATCAGCAATACACGCCCCTGGCTATGCCATTAGAGCAGGTTCTTATGTAGATCAAGGATTATCCGTCCTTGAAGTGGCCGGACAAAATGAAGGGAGACCCCAACAAGCGTAATAAGAGTAAGTACTGCCGTTTTCACAGGGACCATGGGCATGATACAGACGAGTGCTTTGACTTGAAGCAGCAGATAGAAAATCTCATTAGACAGGGAAAGTTGAGGAACATCCTTGGACGGGACCAGAGAGATGAGAAAATGAAGGCCAAGGTAGAAGAATCATCACGCCCCCCACTAGGAGAAATAAGGGTAATCATCGGGGGAAGCTCGACGGCGCAGTCGTCCAAGTCAAGGAAGACATATTTAAGGGTGGTGCAGAACATCCAACAGTTTGGACGACCTATTAGGACGAGGGAGGCAGACCAACAGGCTGTTACTTTCACGGACGAGGAAGCAGGACGAATTCACCACCCACACGATGACGCAATAGTCATCACCCTACTCATCTCTGACTACACGACCAGGAGGGTATTGATAGACAATGGCAGCTCTGCAGACATTCTCTACTACCCCGCGTTCCAACAAATGAAGCTAGGACGAGATCGGCTTCGACCAGTGAACTCGCCGTTGGTAGGATTCGGAGGAATGAAGGTGCAACCTGTGGGCACCATCACGTTGCCAGTGGTCGTCGGTACGTACCCGCAGCAGATAACCAAGGAGGTGAATTTCCTTGTTGTTGATTGTGCATCGTCATACAATGCGATTATTGGAAGGCCAACTTTAAACAGCTGGAAAGCGATAACCTCTACCTATCACCTGTCCATCGAATTCCGACCGAACACGGAGTAGGCCAGGTACAGGGAGATCAGCTGGCGGCCAGAGAATGCTACTTAGCTATGCTGGCCATGGACGAGCACATGCAGACGATGAGCATAGGCGGAAGAAAGGTCGTGGCTGAGCCTACTGAAGCATTAGAGGACGTCCCTTTGGACGATAACCAGCCCAGGAAGTCTACCCGAGTTGGGATGAGCATGGAAGAGGGGGCAAAGCACGCTTTGATTCAGTTTCTGAGGAAAAATCTCGATGTCTTTGCATGGAGTCATGAGGATATGCCTGGCATTGATCCGAGCGTCATTACCCATAGCCTGAGCGTGTGCCCCTACTCAAAACCGGTGCGTCAGAAGAGGAGAGTTTTTGCCCCCGAGCGAGACAATGCCATAAAGGAAGAGGTGCAGAAGTTGGTCGCCGCGAAGTTTATCCGAGAAGTTCATTACCCAGACTGGTTGGCGAACGTAGTCATGGTCAAGAAAGCCAGTGGCAAGTGGCGGATGTGCATGGACTTCACTGACCTAAACAAAGCTTGCCCCAAGGATAGCTACCCGTTGCCGCGCATTGACCAATTGGTGGACTCAACGGCAGGTCACAAGATACTTAGTTTCATGGACGCTTTCTTGGGGTATAACCAGATTCAGATGAATGAAGCGGATCAGGAGAAGACCTCATTCGTCACGAGCCAAGGTTTGTATTGCTACAAGGTTATGCCCTTCGGTTTGAAGAACGCAGGGGCGACCTACCAAAGGCTGGTTAACCATATGTTCCGTCCTCAAATCGGGCGAAATGTGGAGGTTTATGTGGACGACATGTTGGTCAAGAGCCAGGACGAGGATAAACATCTTGACGACCTCCAAGAGACTTTAGATACGTTGCGAAGGTACCACATGAAGTTAAATCCGAGTAAGTGTGCTTTCGGGGTTTCATCTGGTAAGTTCTTGGGATTCATGGTGTCGCACAGAGGAATTGAGGCGAATCCGGATAAAATCCAGGCGATGCTGAACATGGAGCCACCGAGAAATATTAAGGAAGTCCAGTCCCTTACTGGACGAGTCGCCGCCCTTAACAGGTTTGTATCGAAAGCTACTGACAAATGTTTACCTTTCTTTAAAGTCCTTAGGAAGGCTTTTGAATGGACGGACGAGTGTCAAAAGGCCTTCCAAGACTTGAAGACGTATCTAATGACGGCCCCATTGTTGAGTCCGTCTGTACCTGGGGAAGAGTTGTACCTGTACTTGGCAGTGTCCCCACACGCAGTAAGCTCAGCGTTGGTCAGAGAAGAGGGGAGAGTCCAGAAGCCAGTCTATTACACAAGCCACGCGATGAGAGGGGCGGAAGGACGATACCCGATGATAGAGAAACTAGCCTTCGCATTAGTCACGGCTTCCAGGAAGCTGAGACATTATTTTCAGGCACACGTCATCAACGTCCTGACAGACCATCCAATAAAAAAGGCGATGACCAGGCTGGAAGCGGCTAGACGGCTGGTTCAGTGGGCCGTTGAGCTCAGTGAGTTCGATGTCAGGTACCTCCCGAGGAGCGCAATAAAAGCGCAAGCGTTAGTAGATTTCATTGCAGAATTCACCCCCAGTCAGGACGACTTGATCAAGGACGAAGGAAATGAAATATGGGTGGTAAATGTAGACGGATTGTCCATACTGTATGCAGGAGGGATTGGAATTGTACTGAAGTCCCCTGAGGGTGACAAGCTGGAATATGCGGCCCGTCTGCAGTATCCAACTACCAACAACGAGGCTGAGTACGAGGCTCTACTCAAGGGGTTGGAATTAGCCAAGTCCTTAGGGGCGGAGTCGTTAACAATCAGGGGAGACTCTCAACTGGTCATCAACCAAGTAAATAGGATGTGTAATGTCAAAGAGGATCGAATGAAGAAGTACCTTAACAAAGTGAAGCGCCTTGCCCGAAAATTTTCGGCCATAAGTTTTATTCAACTTCCAAGGGAGGAAAATGCGGAAGCAGACACCTTGGCGAAAGCCGCCTCGGCAGGGGTCATAGGCGAGTTCGACGACGTCCAATACATGCCGAGTATAGACATCCTTGACATACAACAGATAGGAGGAGGAGAGAATTGGATGAGTCCGATAATCACTTACCTCAAGGATGGGAGGCTTCTAGAGGACAAGGATGAGGCGAGAAAGTTAAGCGTCAGGTCGGCCAAGTATGTTCTCATTAATGAAGTGTTATACAAGCGAGGCTTTTCCCAACCCTATTTAAGATGCTTGGCTCCAGACGAGTCAAATTATGTTCTAAGGGAAGTTCATGAAGGATCGTGTGGAAATCATTCAGGGGCAAGGTCCCTTGTCCATAAGGTCGTCCGTGCTGGCTACTATTGGCCAATAATGCAGGCAGACGCTAAAGCCTATGTCAGGGTATGTGACCAATGCCAGCGCTATAGCAATGTGCCTAGACAGCCGTCAGAATACCAGACCCCAATGACGGCCCCGTGGCCCTTTGCACAGTGGGGTCTGGATATCCTGGGTCCTTTCCCCGTAGGAATCCGGCAGATGAAGTTTTTGGTGGTAGGAATAGACCATTTTACCAAGTGGGTAGAAGCCGAGCCTCTTGCAGCAATCACTCAGCAGAACGTGAAGAATTTTGTATGGAAGAATATCCTATGCAGGTTCGGAGTACCCAGGGTATTGGTATCTGACAACGGGCGTCAATTTGACAACGCACCTTTCAGGGATTTTTGCAACCATTTTGGAATCAAGAACCACTACTCTTCACCCTCCCATCCACAGGCAAATGGGCAAGCAGAAGTAGCAACCGATCCCTGCTGAAAATCATCAAGACTCGGCTTGAGGGGGTAAAAGGGATATGGCCAGACGAGCTGCCAGGTGTTCTATGGGCCTATAGGACGACCGCACGGACTCCGACAGAGGAGACCCCTTTTAAACTAGCCTATGGGAGTGAAGCTGTTATACCAGCGGAGGTCCATATGGCAAGCCACCGAGTGATGAAGTACCAGGAGAAAGACAACGGGGAACAACTGCGCCTTGACCTCGATCTTATTGATGAGGTAAGAATGGATGCGGAGCAAAGGACGGCAAGGTACAAAAATCTCATGGCCAGACAGCATGACGCCATGGCAAAACCCAGACGGTTCAATGTTGGGGACCTTGTCCTCAAAAGGGTCTCCTTGGCGACCAGGAACCCAGCTCATGGCAAACTGGGACCCAATTGGGAAGGACCCTACAGGGTAATCAACTGCAAAAGGCAGGGGTCCTACTACCTGGAAGCCCTGGATGGGCGGAAGCTAGAACATCCTTGGAACGTGGAATATCTGCGAAGGTACTACCAGTGACGAGCAAGGACGAGAGAAGTCAGTGTTGTGATTTGCGTGTTTGTTTATATCTACTTTTGCTTTTACTACTGTTATGGTGTGTTATGAATAAAAGTGCATAAGTTCTTAAACTTTTGCACTACTTAATAAGGCACTAGCTTGTGAAAAACGATGCTATGTACTTATGTATCTTAATAAGGCACTAGCTTGTAAGCATGTGCCAAATTTGTGAACAATGTTCATGTAATAATATGGTTTGGATTTCTTATGTATTTGAATTCCAGTTCCTCTGATAATACCTAAGGACGAGGCAAAAGCCTTGGACAAATAAAATCTCTGGATGAAGACTAACTCGTCTAAGAATTCCTTTAAAAAAGGATAAAGCAAAGAGAAAATGCAAGGCATGCTCGTCCAAGCTTTCCTTAGAAAAGAATGAGGATAAGGCAAAGAGAAAATGCAAGGCATGCTCGTCCAAGCTTTCCTTAGAAAAGAATGAGGATAAAGCAAAGAGAAAATGCAAGGCATGCTCGTCCAAGCCTTCCTTAGAAAAGAATGAGGATAAAGCAAAGAAAAATGCTTAGGCATGCTCGTCCAAGATATCCTTAGTCAAAGCCCACTCGTCTAAGATGGAAAGTAGGCATTAACGCATGACGTCCCAAAGACGAGCATATGGTTAAGACGATTACAAACTCGTGAAGATGCGAGTAATAATAGCCTAAGGGCAGGCAAAACAATCATCATCGTCCTATGCGAGTCGGCCATGAGGGAATTGTGCAAACGATCACCCAACACTTGTGAATATCGCTTAAAAGACAATGGAATAAAACATAAAAATGCACAAGCTCGTCCATGAAACACCAATACTAATCGAAAATAAACATTCATCAAACATTAAAGGGTGGACGACCATCGTCCAAAAACCCTTAAGAAATAAGCCTTGAAAGGCAATTGTTTATGAATTCGCTAAAAGTACTTCAGACGAGATAAATGTATTATACATTCAAAAAAAAAAGCAAAAAAGCAAAACACTTGGACAAATAGTGATAAAATCTTTCAACGGAGAAGGTCATCAGGCATCAGGGTCGTCTTGAGCAGGCCTGGTGGAGGCATCGTCCTCAACATTGACATCTTCAGAGCTAGTCTGAAGAAAAGAACTGGTAGTGCCTCCCAGTTGAAGGACGATGGGGCTGAAATCAACTTCTGGAAACTTTTCCTTCGTCTCCATGCGAAATCTTCAAAACTAGCCGCATAGTTAGTGTCCAGAAGGTCAGTAAATTGCTTCGAAGCCCTAAATTCCTCCACGGCTTCGTCCTTAGCCCCCACGAGGGAATTGCTTAGCTCGTCGATCTTCTTCTGAAAGTGGTCAAGATGAGAGTCTTTTTCCACTATGTCAGCCTTTAATTCTTCGACGAGGTTCAACAAACCCTTGGACGCATCTTTGGCCTCGGCAGCCGTCTCAGCCCAGCCCTTGCACTCATCTTTGACCTCCTTGATCCTCCTCTCCAACAGCAGCCTCGTCTTGTCCAGTTCAGTAGCTTGCCTGGACGCAGCTATAAACTTAGACATGGCCTGCAAGAACGAACAAGAATTTTTGTATCAAGTGAAGTAGACTAGCATAAAAAACCAATGACGAGAGCAAAGTTGTATTAGTTACCTTGAAAAGATCGTGGACACCTGAGTGCTCGAAATCTTTCAGGGACATGTTATAGCATGCAGTCACGTCCTCGTCAGACACTGCCTTTTGGAACCTCTCCCAAGCCAAGTCCTCACTCTCAAGAAGATTGGGCACAATGTCAGTGGGAGGTTGAGACGAGGCAGGAACGCCGGTCTTGGACGGGGGAGTAGGAGCAGGTTCAGACGACTCCACGTCAAAGATTTGGACGGACGGAGGTTGAGGAAGAGGAACGGGAGAGACGACCCCAGCCTTGGACGACTTTCTGTGCTTGGCTCTCCGGCTGGGGAGGTTTTCAAGGTTGATAGCCTTTGACAGGCTCCTCTTATCGCCCACAGCAGGACGACCCCTAGCCTCTGTGCCTTGCTTGCCACGCTCGTCCATGACCCTTTTGCCCTTGTTTTCCTTCATTGTAGCCATCCCTAAAATAAATAACAATAATGAGTATAAAAAAAAAAAAAAAAAAAAAAAGAAAAGAGAGGAAGAGGGAAAGTGCAAGACGAGAACTCACGTCGACGGACTGTAATTTCGTGGGCTAAAGCTTCTGGAGAGGGCTCGGGGCTAAGTCCCCAAGTAGCAAGACGCTGGAGAGTGACTAAGGTATGAAAATCCCTCTCTGGGTAAAGACGAGCCTTCTGAACACGTCCTAGATGGAACTTGCTTAGCGACGGCCTTTTTACACTTGCAACAAAGACGAAGAAATTAGCCCAGAAAGACATATAATAAAGGCGATGCTACAGTAGTGGTGAGCATACCTTCAGGACGAAGGTTCCCTAATTCTCCTGTATATGGGGGAAATGAATCCCTGCCCACATCAGCAGGGCGTTCTGCCCAAAAACCGGAGACGAAGAAGAACTCCGTCTTCCAACTCCTATCCGAGGTCACCAAAGACTTTATTATCCTACAGTCTTTTCTCCTGGCCGTGAATTGATAAAAGCCACGAGACTGACTAATTTCGGAGGGTTTATAACAAAAAAGGAACTCGTCCACGGTAAGAGGACAATCCCCTTCGAAAACCTCTCTCCACAAAATTTGCATAGAAACAACTAGCCTCCATGCATTAGGATTCAGCTGACATAAACCTACACCTAACCTAGTAAGTAACTCCCTAGCAAAAGCATTGAGAGGCAGCCTAAGTCCCCCTAGAAGATAGGCTTCATAAACCCCAATGCCGAAGTGAGGTTGGCAACACCACTCATCACGGACGGCCAATCTAGGATTTAGCTCGTCCGGGATTTGGTACCAGCTTCTAAGATACGCTAATTTTCTCTCGTCCGTCTTGGCCGGAACCCCAACAGCGCAGTTGTATACAGTCTCGACCTCGTCCCTTCTAGTGGACAAGGGAGAGCTAGACGGACCAGCTCTAGACCCAGATGCTACCCTCGTCCTAAATTCTTCATGAAGAACCTCTAAGGGAACCCCAGGAACCCCAGAAACATACTCGTCTGTATTACCACTACTACTGCTATCACTACTAGAACTACTATAGCTAGTTGTGTTGCGATATTCATCTATCTCCCTATCAACACTATTGCTAGACGAAGAAAAATTTTCGGACATTTTGAAATGTAAGGGAAGCCTAAAAACGAGCGTAGAGAAAATACCTGGCTCTAGACGGAGGAAACTAAAGGACGCTGGAATACTCCTAGACGAGGCGATGGACGAGAGATGGGGTCTATATGGCAAGCCACCGAGTGATGAAGTACCAGGAGAAAGACAACGGGGAACAACTACGCCTTGACCTCAATCTTATTGATGAGGTAAGAATGGATGCGGAGCAAAGGACGGCAAGGTACAAAAATCTCATGGCCAGACAGCATGACGCCATGGTAAAACCCAGACGGTTCAATGTTGGGGACCTTATCCTCAAAAGGGTCTCCTTGGCGACCAGGAACCTAGCTCATGGAAAACTAGGACCAAATTGGGAAGGACCTTACAGGGTAATCAACTGCAAAAGGCAGGGGGTCCTATTACCTGGAAGCCCTAGATGGGCGGAAGCTAGAACATCCTTGGAACGTAGAACATCTGCGAAGGTACTACCAGTGACGAGCAAGGACGAGAGAAGTCAGTGGCAAAATTACAGTTGTGGTTTACGTGTTTGCTTATATCTACTTTTGCTTTTACTACTGTTATGATGTGTTATGAATAAAAGTGCACTAGTTCTTAAACTTTTGCACTACTTAATAAGGCACTAGCTTGTGAAAGACGATGCTATGTAATCTTAATAAGGCACTAGCTTGTAAGCATGTGCCAAATTTGTGAACAATGTTCATGTAATAATATGGTTTGGATTTCTTGTGCATTTGAATTCCAGTTTCCCTGATAATACCTACGGACGAGGAAAAAGCCTTGGACAAGTAAAATCTCTGGACAAAGACTAGCTCGTCTAAGGGTTCCTTTAAACAAGGATAAAAAGGGGCTAAGGCATGCTCGTCCAAACTTTCCTTAGAAAAGAATGAGGATAAAGCGAAGGAAAGATGCTAAGGCATGCTCGTCCAAGCTTTCCTTAGAAAAGAGCGAGGACGAAACAAAGAAAAATGCTAAGGCATGTCCGTCCCAGATTTCCTTAGTTAAAGCCCACTCGTCTAAGAAGGAAAGTAGGCTTTGACGCCTGACAACCCAATGACGAGCATATGGTTAAGACGATTACAAACTTGTGAAAATATGAGTAATAATAGCCTAAAGGGCAGGCAAAGTAATCATCATCGTCCTAATATGGTCGTCCATGAGGGAAATGTGTAAACAATCACCCAACACACGAATATTGCTTAAATGGCAAGGGAATAACACAAAATACATAAACTCGTCCCTGAAACAACAATAATAATCGAAAGTAAACATTCATTAAACGTTAAAGGGTGGACGACCATCGTCCAAAAACCCTTAAGAAATAAGCCTTGAAAGGCAATTGTTTATGAACTCGTTAAAAGTACTCCAGACGAGATAAATGTGTTATACATAAATGAAAAAAAAAAAAAAAAAAAGGGGAGAGGAAGTGCAAGACGAGAACTCACGTCGACGGACTGTAATTTCGTGGGCTAAGGCTTCAGGAGAGGGCTCGGGGCCAAGTCCCCAAGTTGCAAGGCGCTGCAAAGTGACCAAGGAGTGGAAGTCCCTCTCTGGATGAAGACGAGCTTTCTGGACGCGTCCTAGATGGAATTTGCTCAACGACGGCCTTTTAACACCTGCAACAAGGACGAAGAAATTAGCCTGGAAAGATATGTAATAAAGGCGATGCTACAGTAGTGGTGAGCATACCTTCAGGACGAAGGTTCCCTAACTCTCCTGTATATGGGGGAAATGAATCCCTGCCCACCTCAGCAGGACGTCCTGCCCAAGGACGTGAGACGAAGAAGAACTCCGTCTTCCAGCTCCTATCTGAGGTAACCAAAGATCTTATTATCCTACAGTCTTTTCTCCTTGCCGTGAACTGATAAAAGCCACGAGATTGACTAATTTCAGAGGGTTTGTAGCAAAAAAGGAACTCGTCCACGGTAAGAGGACGATCCCCTTCAAAAACCTCTCTCCACGAAACTTGCATAGAAACAACTAGCCTCCATGCATTAGGATTTAGTTGACACAAACCTATACCTAACCTAGAAAGTAACTCCCTAGCGAAAGCATTGAGAGGAAGCCTAAGACCCCCTAGGAGATAGGCTTCGTAAACCCCAACACCAAAATGAGGTTGGCAACACCATTCATTACGGACGGCCAATCTGGGATTTAGCTCGTCTGGAATTTGGTACCAGCTTCGTAGGGATGCTAATTTTCTCTCGTCCGTCCTAGCTGGAGTCCCTACAGCACAGCTATAAACAGTCTCAACAACTTCGTCCCTCTTAGTGGGCGAAGAGGCACTAGAGGGGCCAGCCTTAGACCCCGACAACACTCTCGTCCTAAACTCCTCCTGGAAAACTTCTAAGGGAACCCCAGGAACCCCAGAAACATACTCGTCTGTAGTATGGCCATCGCTACTACTGCTATCACTACTAGAGCCACTATAGCTAGTTGTACTGTGATACTCGTCTATCTCCCTATCGACACTATTGCTAGACGAAGAAAAAATCTCGGACATTGTGGAAATGTAAGGGAAGCCTAAAGACGAGCGTAGAGAAAATACCTGGTTCTAGACGGGGGAAACTAGAGACGCTGGAATACTCCTAGACGAGGCGATGGACGAGAGATGTCAAACGAGAGAATTTGAAAAATGGAGAGGGTATGGGAGGAAAACCACTATTTATAGGCGTTGAAAAGTAAAACCTGAAACGAAGTGTCCAATCAAGAAGAACCACGTGGCAGCCTCCTCAAAAACCCAAATCGACACAACAGTTGATCCGAGCAAATAATGACGCGTGGCATAATTTAGGATACCCTTTACCTGGAGACACGTGGAATAATACGTTGAAGCGAGTCCAGAAACCTAAGAGTTTTGGACGACCTTTGAACAGGGGGCAACTGATAGGGTGTTGATTCAGCCCATCTCCAAGTCGTCCATAAGGTCGTCCATAACCCGGCTACTATCGTAAACACCCTCAGGAACTTACCCAGAATTACCTCGTCCGTAAAGGAAGAAGAGTTCTGGACGAGGCAAGCATCACCAGAATGAAGCACTCGTCCAGATCGCTAATAACCTCGTCCTTAAAAGGCTTGTCCGTTAGACGAGACAACCCCCGCACATACCAGTGCACATTCAAGGAGCCCCAGGACGAGGGTACTATACTTAGGAAAATCTCCGGGTATGACGTGACAATCCCTTATTCCACGCATAACCGCCAGGTATCCGTTGTGGAATAGAAGTATAACTCCCAAACGGTTATGCAAGTTACACTTGATTCCTGCCTCTCCTCGAATCTAGGAGATGTTCCAATCTTGGTAACCGCCTATAGGAACACTATAAAAGGGCTGTTTCAGACAAGGCCAAGGTACGTTGATATTTTACTCCACAAAAGTTGGAACTCATAGCATGGAGAGAAAAACTAACTTCGCCATCGGAGGGTTTTCGGCCGGCAGCCCCGGTCGCCTCTGATTCGCTTTTCTTCTTTTTCAGGCCGCAGAAAGAACCAATAGTCCTTTCAAGTCCGGAGCATCCAGCCTACTGATTTTCTTTGCATCATCATGACTCATTTGTTAAATGGGTTAGTCGTGTCGACCTGTTTATCAAATTTTATCTAAATAAAAAAGAAAATATGAAAAAACAAAAAAATAAATATTTTTAATATAAAATTCAGAACTAACAAGTAACTCAATCACAAATAATCTTTTCAAAACTAAACCATATCCCAATATTACAAATAATCAATCACAATATGTTAAAGAAATAAACCACAACAACTAATAAATTTATATACCTATAGTTTGAAAGGTATATTGGTAAAATTTCATTTAATTAAACAAGTCAGACATGTCACACGGCTTCTATGTGTTGAACACTAACCTAACCTGTTTATTAAACGGGCTAGTCTTATCAACCTAAAGATGACACGAATCTATTAAGTCTTAACCTATAACTTGCTAATTTCGTATCGTTTCGTGTTGGACTCGTGAGATATATCCAATTTTCATGTAATTATGCTGAAGGTCGCGCTAGAATATGAGTGGTAATTAGAGATGAGAACGGTTTGGTGATTGCATCCATGTCCTGAAACTTACCCCTATCACACTTGGTGGCTAAAGTGGAAGCTATAGCGGTAGTCCAAGCCCTTGAATTCTCTTTAGAAGTTGGAGTGGATAAAGTTGTGCTAGAGGGAGGCTCTGAGCTGATCATTAAGATAATTGAATCTACAGAAGAATCTTTTTGCTTCATTTGGTAATCTATTTGAAGATGCAAAATATATGTAAGCAACTTCAAGTGTATGAGATAAAGTTGTTTGAGATTTTCTCATGCATACCCAACATCAAGGCAATAATGTAACTCATAATCTTGCAAAACATGCTAAAAGTATCATAGATCTAATAGTTTGGATGGAAGATGTTCTTCAACAATTCCAAAATGTAGTGCCTTTTCTTCTTAATAAAAGTTCTAGATCTTCTTTCTCCAGAAAATTCCAAAACGTAGTGCCTTTTCATCTTAATAAAAGTTCTAGATCTTCTTTCTCCAAAAAATGAGAGAACAATTTTCATTATATTCCTAGTCCCAACACCCATCATCTCAGCCGTATGGTATACACACACTGTTCATCGGATCCATGGAGGCATACCCACTTAAAAATGCTCCAACCCGCAGCTAACCAAAAGATTCGAGAAGTTAAATTATCATCTCACGAGTCACGAGATATAAACGCCTCCCAAAGCAATCAAAGTTATCAAACCCCTCTGTTTAAGGCAATGATTACTTAAAAAGATCCAAATGCACCACCGTACGACACCAAAACACTAATCAGAAAATTCAAAAAAAAAGAAAAGAAAAAAAAGCCAGCTTTCAAGTCTTTAACCTAACATACACTACTAAATTACTAATTACTAAACATTTTCTCACTCACACAGTCTCTCTATCAAAATCTGCTTTATTTGCTTCTCAAAAAAAAAATCTGCTTTATTTTTAAGCTCTTTCTTTGTCCTCTTTTCTTTTTTTGTTTTACATATTGCAAACCTCTCTTTGAATCCAAGTTTCATCCACTTCTTGGTTCTTTCAAATTCAATTTTCCTACAATTTGTTTCCCACTCACTCAGTGATTTGCTTTCATGGGTTGTTACCAAATCTTGGATTTAAAACTCCCTACTATTGCTGCTTGAATTTTGTCTCTGTCTCTCTCTTTTAGTATAGCTTTTCTTTTTTTGAGTTCTCTACACCTAAACACATTCCATAAGTACATTACAGGATTAAAGACTTGAACTTTATGTAGGTTCTATTCTCTCATAAAACCCCATATCTCCAACCAAGTGGGTTTTCTTTTTCCTCCTTGTTTCTTGTTTTAGTGTCGGTTTCATGACTTTTTTTGGGTTCTTGGTTTTATGAGGAAAACTACGGACGACAATGAGATCATATACTTCAATTCTGCTTCTATGTCTGATATTTGGGCTTCATTTTGTGACCTGTGATCCCTTTCCATCATATGAAGGTATGTGCTCTTTTTTTTTTTTTTTTTGGTAACTTTTCTTTCTCAGATCTAGATGTTTTGTTAAGATCCATTTGGTTGCTGAGAAAATGTGGGAAAGATGTGAAACCCGAGTTGCCAATGTATGTTCTGAATTTCATTCAGAGTAAGACTTAGCTATAAATATGACAATTAGGCCAAATTTTGAGTTTCAAAGCTGTGTACTTATTTTATTTTCTCTTTGTCTGCTATTTTCTTATACCAAATGTGGATTAGTTTTCTTGAAGTAGTGTTGGCTTACTGTTGTTAAGTAAACCTTGGATTTTATTTTATTTTTGGTTTTGAGATGTGTACCATATTTGCTTTTTTTGAAGACGACAAAAGTACTGCATTCATGTACTTAATTGCTACTTCAAAGAAGGTTCTCTTACTGGAAACTCTGTGTTTTGCACAGTTGAGGCCCTTACAACCTTTAAGGAAGGTATATATGAAGACCCACTACTGGTTTTGTCCAACTGGAATGCCCTAGATCCAGATCCTTGTGAATGGTCTGGCATTTCGTGTAATGGTGATCGAGACCATGTTATAAAGCTGTAAGATTTCATATCTTCCTATCTTAGTGTAAATTGTAGAGTAGTGTTATTTGCAATTAAATGCAGCTGATTACGCTAATACATGCTTCCTTTACTTGATGGAATTCTGTTCTGCAGAAACATTTCTGGGTCATCCTTAAGGGGATATCTTGCACAAGAATTGGGGCAACTTGCCTACTTGCAAGAATTGTATGCTCTTGCTTTTCTTTTTTATTTATTCCCTACACCTGAAGCTTTTTTTTTTTTCCTTCTTTTCTTTTCTTTTAATTTATTGAGAATATGATGGTTAAAACTTTATTTCATGGATTGATGGTTTGTAGGATATTGCATGGGAACAATCTGATTGGGATAATACCTAAAGAAATGGCATGTTGACATTCCTCAAGATTTTGGATTTGGGGATGAATCAACTTTCGGGTCCTATTCCTCCAGAGATTGGAAATTTGACAAATCTAGTGAAAATGTAAAAAGAATTGGGTTGGTGATCTGTTTAAAGTTAGGCTGTGTTGGGTTCTCAGAATTAATTAACTTTTGTTGTTGCAGAAATCTTCAGTCAAATGGATTGACTGGTTTAATACCTCCTGAGCTTAGCAATTTGAAGAGTCTCCTAGAACTTCGGCTGGACAGGAATAGGCTTCAAGGAAGTGTTCCTGCTGCTAGCAATCCAGATTTCTCATCTGATATACGTGGAAAGTAAGTGGAAGATTCTTCAAGTGGAAATGATTGATTAAGTTCTTTTGATGCTCCCTTTAGTGTGCAATTCTGGTTGCAGATGTGTGTGTGTGTGAAGATGGGTACAATATAAATCTTAATATCCCAATAAGAAGAATTGATCAACTGATGCTAAAAAGTATGCATTGCATAATCTGCTTTCCTTGCAAATTTATTGAGTTTCAGTATATGCATATATAATATAGATAGCTCATACACAAGCAGTATGGTGTCATCAAATGCATCTACATCTTCTTTTTTTGACAAATTTCACCCGTTAGAGAGGATTTTAAAAAGATTCTTTCTTCTTATCATTCTGGTATAATTAATTTCATCTTTGCTTTGGCAGTGGATATGGTAAAATGCTCATCTGTCCTATGAATGTTAATATGGAAAATTATTTAACTCTTAGCGTCTGGTATTAAGACAAGTCATCTTGGCTTTGACAATGGATATGGTAAACTGCACATATGTCCTTTGTGAATATGAAAATTTATGTAATTTTTAGCGTCTAAGTCATCACGAGTAATGTTCGGGGCTTCATTCAAATTTGGTGTATAGTGATATTAATTTTAAGATATTGGGTGGCTTACGAAAATGGAAAATGTCATGTTACTTAAACCTGCTTAAGGTTTTGATTTTATTAAAGTGTATCTCTTCAATTCTGCTTCAGGTATACCTCAAGTGCAAACGTAACTGGCTTCTGTCGCAGTTCTCAATTACAAGTTGCAGATTTCTCATACAACTTCTTGGTTGGGAGCATACCTAAGTGCTTGGAGCGTCTTCCAAGGTTCCTTTTTCTGAGCTTTTCTCATTCTTGCTACTTTTTGCTTAAGTCTTCTTTTACTTGACATTTTCCATACAGGTCAAGCTTTCAAGGGAACTGCCTGCAAAACAAAGATCCCAAACAACGTTTAACTGTGCAATGCGGTATGTAAGTTTTCCCTTGTGAAATGCTGTTTATTGGTACACATATACATCTAAGTTTCGGTAAATAGTAAATGCAAAATGAAGAACAAACCCTTGAACATTTAAACTTGATGACAATATAATATGCTCTATTCTAAGTTCTAAGCGAACTAGCTTAATCAATTTTTCAAGAACATCCTAATTTGCAATTCAATGTCAAGCTGGTGATGCAGTTTGCTGATCTCAGTTTCTGCACTGGAACTGAATTCATTCTCACATTTTATAAGCCTTGTGGCCTATAAAAATTCATTTCTAACTATTGTGGTTAATAGTGACAGTTTTTCTTTTGTAGGTGGTGCTCCACCTTCCAAAAGCCATCCAGGAGCCAACTCAAACCACCGCCAACTGATAACATACCCAAGCATCAGAGGGCATCAAAACCTACCTGGCTTTTGGCTCTGGAAATAGCAACAGGAACCATGGTCGGTTCTCTCTTTCGGGTTGGTATTATCACTGCTCTTCAGAAGCTCAATGGCAAATCTTCTATCATAATGCCCTGGAAGAAATCAGCAAGTGGAAAGGACCATATGACTGTATACATAGGTTGGGTTCCTTAGCTCATGCTACCTCTGCCTAAATGCATTTGAAGTTCAGAAGCTAGAAGCGTATTGAAAAAAACAAATCTATTGGTTAATTTGGTGGGTTTTCTTTCAGATTCTGAAATATTGAAAGATGTTGTAAGATACGGCAGACAGGATCTAGAAGTAGCCTGTGAAGACTTCAGCAACATTATTGGCTCCTCACCAGACAGTGTGGTCTACAAAGGTACAATGAAAAGTGGGCCTGAGATAGCTGTGATATCCCTCTGCATCAAAGAAGAGCATTGGACAGGCTATCTTGAGCTTTATTTTCAGAGAGAGGTAACCACTATTATTACTGCAAAAAACTGTAGCCTAAAGCATTTAACGAAACATACAATCACAGAATGTAAGATTTGGCAATTCAACCATGTTCAAAAAAGTATTTGACTTGAAATGCCATTCAGGTGGCAGATTTGGCAAGACTAAATCACGAGAATACAGGAAAATTACTGGGATATTGTAAAGAGAGCACTCCCTTTACAAGGATGCTTGTTTTTGAATATGCATCAAATGGAACACTGTATGAGTACCTACATTGTAAGTCAAATTTCGTAATTGCGATGTTTGTCTACTTTAACCTGCTTCACTGGAAATTTATTCTTTTACGTGCTTCACCAACTCAAACCCTGAGCATTTATCTTCTATTGCAGATGGAGAAGGATGCCAATTTTCTTGGACTAGGCGTATGAAAATTATTATTGGCATTGCCCGTGGACTCAAGTATCTTCACACAGAACTTGAGCCACCATTTACCATATCAGAGTTGAATTCTAGTGCCATTTATCTTACAGAAGATTTTTCCCCCAAGGCATGTCCCAAGCTCTTTTTTTTTTAATTTTTTTATTTTTTTATCGTGACATAATGAATATCTATTTCCTCTTCTTAATCCAATGGTAAATCAGTGAACTATCTTTCTTTTTGTCAGAATAATAATTCTCGTCACTGTTTATCCATTTTTTATATAGTGTGGTTTTTAATACTAGTAAAAATGTTTTGATAAAACTCCAAAACCCTCTTCATAAGTCCTTTTTTACTGGCTATTCCTCTTAAAATTCTGAAGTACATTCATTTTCACTTCAACTGCAGCTGGTTGATTTTGAAAGTTGGAAGACAATTCTTGCAAGGTCAGAAAAGAATTCAGGTGCTATCGGCAATCAAGGTGCTATCTGTGTTCTTCCAAATTCTCTGGAGGCACGCCATCTGGATGTCCAAGGCAATGTGTATGCTTTCGGTGTACTTATGCTGGAAATAATCAGTGGAAGACCTCCATATTGTAGGGAGAAAGGGTGCTTGGTAGATTGGGTAAGAAACTCTCTAAATTATGAATATGACTATGACAAGTTCTTTTAAATTAAAATGTGATCTTAAAGGGATGGTTAAAAAGTACATAATAGTTTAAGGTAGTTAATGCACCAAAACTTCTCTTGCTACAGGCTAAGGAATATCTCGACCTGCCAGAAATTATGTCTTATGTGGTGGACCCAGAGTTGAAGCATTTCAGATTTGAAGACCTCAAAGTTGTGTGTGAGGTAGTTAATCTTTGCATTAATCCTGACTCCAGCAAGCAGTTGTCCATGAAGGAACTGTGTACAATGTTAGAGAGAGGAATTGACACATCAATATCGGTTGACTTTAAGTCATCTTCTTTGGCATGGGCTGAACTTGCTCTTTCTTCATAAATAAGTTGAAGCTAACACACTGTAAAGCAGGAGTATACAGTAGTACATTTTTCTTTCTTTTTCTCCCACCTCAATTTTATGTGTTCCTTGTAAATGCTTCCATGCGAGAGGAAAAGTAAAGCTTCAGGCATGACAAAGTCTCTTTGTATACGAGTAGTTAACTAGTAAAGTTCTGAGATTAATTGAATCACAATCATCTTAGAAATTGTTCTTCGGGTGAAAATCAGAAATGAATTTATTTTACATCATGGAACATTGACTTTTGAGTTATTTTTGACGCGGTGAGCTGTTTATAAAGAAAGCAGTCAGCAAGTACTTATCCATTTGACCAGCACTCACTCTTCCCCACTTCCTCAAAGAATAAAAAAAACTACATACTATACGTCTATGCCCCTCCTGTTTTCTTGAGCATCAAAGCATTAGATATAATCACAATCAAAGTGCTTTGAAGTTGTGTCTGGTTCATGTTTATCAATTCTGTCTTTGCCAATTGGTTTCCTTGTATCATCTATCAACAACATTGTGGCCTCAAGTTCAGGGCTCTTATAGAACTATTCTAGGGTTCTGTAAGTAGTTAAAGGAATTTTTGAATTTGAAGAGTTCTTACACAATCAAAAGATCCAGCACTGCTTACTACTTAAATTTAGAAGGATACTACCATCTTGAAAGATAATTTCAAAACGAAGGATAGGTTTTACAAATAATAATTCACAGGGGACAATCCAAGTTGGATTTGGGAAAAGGCAAGCAAGGATTTACTTGCATCTTTTTTGTTTTTTTTGAACTTTTAAGCACATGATTCTTGGCTGGCCTCTTCTCCTATTCTTTTGAGCTTGGAACGAAAACTTGAATGTTACAATACATGAGAAAAACTGTGCTCACACTACAGCAAAGTAACCGACTTCTTCATTTTTTTTTTTTTTTTTTTTTGTTCTGGTTATTATTTCATCAAATTCTCATTAAGATGCCCTGAGATACGACTAGCTTTTTAGGCAGACCATGATTAGAACTTATGAAAACGCATCTTTGATCGCATCAAAATCTAGGACCAATAGATTTGGAAGATTCGCAGCATATGACCATCCATTTATATGGGAACCCAGTACCTAGTTTGATATCACATAAATTTTGAACATACTTCCACATCTTGGCCTATGAGAACAATACTGCAATTGGTATGCAATGATTGCAATCCCTTTCTGCAATCTAGCATGAGGGGTAAAAGAAGATAAAGAAAGAAACATAAAAGGTAAAACCTGACCAAAACTGTGCTCACATTTAAGCAAAATATCTATAGAACATAGTAATCATAGGTGACAGTTCACTAGAGGTCTCACTCAACACGACAAAGCTTTCACCACTTTGGTGGCATTAAGCTTTTAAATCTCAAAACCAGTTTTGATACATTTCCCAAGAAAACAGAGAGAACAAAATTTCAGTTAACCAACTAATGCTTAGAACGAGAAAAATGGTTGTCATTAGGATTCCCCTTTCCACTGAAAACTGCTAATGCCTTTCTTACAGGAGGCTGCAAGGGGGCTCTTTTATCAACATGGCGGCTGAAGTCATCTGCAGTGAAGATGTCGTCTCCCTGAGAATCAAATATACAGTAGTCTCAGTTATGATTAAGACATGATCTCCAAAAAATAAAAACGAAAAATTACAAATACAAGAATCAGCAGGTACACAAACCAAAACAAACCTGCTTATTCACTTTCTTCTTTGTCCTGGGATGAAGAAACTTTTGTGGGAGTTGATCTTCACGCAAAATGAGGTTCTTGGCAATGACCTCCCTTCCACCCTGGGGTAAAGGCAGTGAAAACTGCAGAGGGACAAATGTCAAAACACATGCATGCAAATAGCCAGTAAAGCTCCAATCTGGATTCTAAAAGGCCTTGAGAATAAAATATCCACCAAACAAATCCAAAAAATACTTATCCTCTATAATGTATTAATATTTTCATCATAATAGGTAGGAACCAGTAAGGAGGGGATAGTTTCTGTAACCAAATGGCAGGAAGCAGTGATAATAAGACAAAGTACGCAACAATCAAATGGTAGGAACAAGATTGAGAAGAGTACACTTGCATAGAACAAGTGTTTGCTAGTTAGAAACTAACAGAATTAAGCTACAATTAGAAGCATAATAATTTCCTGTGAGTCGCACATTTGGATATACTTACTTTAGTGCCATGCAATCTAATCCGTGGCCGATGATCTGCTAAAACAATTACATTTCCACACTTTGGGCAGAAAATCCTCCCAATCTCAGCAGTCACTGTATAGCATGCACGGCATTTCAGAATCCACCTGGAAGGAAAGATCTGTCAAAGATAAGCATATATATGGCGTAAAAATTTCATTGAGATAAAAACAGATTCTCTGGTCAAGAAAAAGGATAACAGTATACACAGCTCAGACCAACAATCCAGATGAAGCATATTAAGACAGTTTTCATCACTTAATACGAAGCATTGTCAATGCACATAATTTCTACATTTCTTTACCCAAAAATAGGGGATGGGTGAGAGGAAAATAAATACAACAAAATGCAAAAGATAACACTAACTAGTAATCACCCAATGAAGTGTACATGAAATATATACCTGTGCAGCTGTCGTATCTGCTTTCCTCCAGGTGCCAGCAAGCGTAAACCCATCTGTAGAAGAACATTTTGCATTGCGAAGTCACTAGTTACACAGGCCACACTGGACTCCGACAACGATCTCAGCATCCAGCTTTGCTCACTACTACCATCATCAGCATAGGATGCATCAACACTTTCATCCATCGGCCTGGCTTGACATCTCCACATGATCCAATCCTTCATTAACCATATCAACCTCATCTTCATCATCTACCTCAGCTTCATTGCTCTCAATCGTTACCTCTTTCTTCTTTGGCAAAAATCTCCTAGGCCTCACCCCACTCACACCCTCTTGATTCTCAGAACCAACCTACCTTCAAACCATCCTCCTCCGACTCCTTATCATCCACAACATTCAAGTTCAAATCCTGCAAAGGTAGGATTCTCGAATTGGAATTGGACATACCACCATCCCCATCCCCAAGCGATGCACGTTCTAATGCTTCCCATTCTCCCAAATTGGGCACATTGGAACCCCAGCCTGGCTGGGTCACGGACCTCCGCCATGACCTTAGGGACGGTGACCAACTTGTCGGCATTGCGGGTGAGTTTATCTCCGCCTTCGACTAAGTCTTTGGCATCGACTATGGCCACCACTATGCCCTTTGTGGAATTGCAGTTCTTGTTGTTGTCGACGACGAAGACTCTGGTTAAAGGGGCTGGGGTTTCGGGGTTGGGCTTTGGAGGTGGTTGGCTCTTCACTGTGCTGCTCCACATTGGTGCTGGAGCTGGAGCTGTTGGGGTTGTGTTGTCCTCCATGGTTACGTTGTAGAGACTAGAGAGAGAGAGAGAGAGAGAGAGCGCTTAAACCCTAGGAAGCTAAGGGAGTTGTAGACGTGGTGGGGAAATAAGGCATGCTACAAACGATATCGTTTTTATTTTACGGTTAAATGAGAATTAATTCAAGTTTTAACTCCTAAATTTGACTTCCTTCTGTTTTAGGTTTCTTTTTTATTTTATTTTTTTTAAGATTTAATATAAGGACTAGGGTGTTCATGGGTTAGTTCAAGTCAGATTTGTGCTCAACCCGTACTCAATCCAATCTTGTAATTAGGTGATAGAGGACTAGACTTGTAACAATAAGGGAGGCAATGTTGAAATCTTATTGAGTGGTTTTCAAATTTGGGTGAAATTGGTATCGGGAGAGAGAGGCAAAGCAATAACAGAAATGAGTGGATCCCTACCAAATTTCACTAGAAACGTTGCCAAACTTAATGAAACTCACTGAATTTAAGGGTTTTTACGGTTAAATTGGATCAAGTTGGATTTTGGAGAAAGGAGACTTGACACCCAATTTACTGGTGTTGATTTTTGAAGGTGGAGATCTGCCATCGACCATTGGGATCATTGGATTGATTGAAGGTTGGCTTAGGTCTGGTCGGATGGCTTGGGTGATTGGGTTTGTTGGACAACCCCAGTAAGGACCAAGTTTCAAAATATACTTCTCTCACCCAAAAAAAAAAAAAAAAAAAATCACAATACTCGCTAATTAAAAAATAATAATAATAAAAAAAAAGAGGTTTTGAGGACCTAATTTTATTGCCTATTTGGTATTAGATGTTTGAAATATTGTGTAAAGGGTTGTTGATCAAAGGCAAAATTCAAGCACAACTTTTTTTTTGGGTAGAGAAAGAAACCTTTATTTTCTCTTCATTCTACACTTTATTTTGCCAAGAATCAATTTAGTTTCCAAACCAAAGGCCTTAGTTAACAATTTTTCTAACACAAAAGGTACTTTTTTGTCAAGCAAAGAGCCTACAAATAAACTTGGTGAATGGATAAGGTTCAAAATTTCAAATCACTTCTCATTTGGCCTGCTTGGGTTTGATTTAAAGTGAGTTGAATTAAAATAGGTTGTAAAACCTATGAGAATTTGTTGGCGAGTTAGATTAATTAGTATGACATGTATCTTTTTTCACATATAAAATGATTAAATATATAAGTAAATACTTTAGCATTCTTTTTATGTTCCTTTCATTACAATACAGACTTTTTTTTTTTGAGAAGGTACAGTACACACTTAAGAGAGCCAAAAAAAAAAAAAAAAAAAAAAAAAAAAAACTTAAAAGGTTCCAAATTGCCTTTTAAAAAAAATAAATTTTATGAGGATTTCGTGTAAAACCTACTCTTTGCACCCTCTAATAAAATAATGACATATCAACCTTTCCAAAATGGGACAATAGGACATACCAGTGTACCACACGCAAACACAAACTATTAAGAAAAAAAAAAAAGAACAATGACCAACATGTCAAACGCCGCTGTAGAAGCCATCAAAGAACCTAACAAGAACCCCTTTGAGTAGGAAAAGCCTTCAGGAATGTTCTAAAGCTCCAGGTTTGTGATCTTTACACAAATTACTATGTCATTTCACCAATCATCACGGATTATATATGAGTGATTATTCAGTATTCTTGAAGTACAATAACACTATTTTCTCCTCTTATATAAATAATATATCCCAATACTATTATACTCGAACACTATTCATTAATTTTATATTCAATCTGTCACCTTATAGGATGAATTGGTTGAATGACTTTAGATAATTGATCAACTTTTTTTTCTTTATTAGTGTAATTGCACTCTTTGAAAGAGATGGTAATACATATTTGTACAACTATCTTACAGTTAATGCTTTTTTGGTTGCTAAGGCTAAGCTAAGCTTAACGTTTGCTAGGCTCTCCTTTTTTTTCTTGGATGAAAATTGGTTTTCCATTTCCAAAATGACAATACCGTCACACTTCCAAATACACTAAGAAAAGAACAATATCTTGTCCTTAAAAACAAACCCTTAGACAAAGTTGAACCCCCTCAATTCCCAAGTGATGAAGATCCACAATGAGCACAGGATTAGGACTTATTCCACAACTCATAGTCTTACCAGCAAATTAGCTAAATGCGGCAGAAGCAGCCCCAGTCTAACTCACCCAATTCTACTTGAGAATTGCAAAAGCCATTTATAACTCTCTGTTTTTTTCCAGCCACATCAATACTGGAGCTCTACAGGGTTGAGGTTACAAAAGAAGGTATAATGAATTTACATTCCAAGGGTTTAGAACTTGGAACCAACTTACAAATGGCAATAAATAAAAGCCCCCCAAAGATGGAAACAGTTTAAGAAAGCAAAGCAAAAGGGTGCTTATTAAGTAGATGTGGCTCGCCCTTTTACAATGTCCAAGCTCAGCTCACTGGGATCAGTGGCTTGCAACTCAAATGAAATGCCGTCCAGTTCTCTCTTGAATCTATCCTTGGAACTAGCATAAACCATTTTATGCCTCACCTTTGATGAATCCGGTGACCTGCATCCAAAACACACCCACATGTTGAATTTTGCATTGTTGGAAATAGAAGCAAAAATGATTGTTTATTTGTGGACTTCAAAATACAAATCCTATGTGCCAAGGTGTGTGTTCCATTTTTTTTTCTTTTTCTTTTTTAACCTCACTTGGGCAATCAAGCAAAAGTTCATGAGGATGATTCTAACAATTGCAATCCTTCCACTAATAGAATAAATCTACATAGATGATGGCTTATTAAGCCATACAAGTTGTTGAAGAAATATGCTTGTCATAGTGTCTCTAAAGTAACCAAAGTTTAAAAAAAAATGCAAATTCATAACATATTTTAATTAGGGGAGCAAAAAATGAAACATTGTACGGGGGATTTTTGTTCTGAACTTCACCAAAAAAAAAAAAAAACGCGAAGTATACTTGCCAAATACTAGTAATCAGTAAACTATTAAGGAAATAAGTCTGAAATTACCTTGCAAATTACTTATAAGAGAAACCACATTTTCTAATAAGTGTGTTTTTGTGTGAAATTACCATGCAGTGAAGAAAATTTTGCTCCTTTGGCAATTTTCTGCAGTTATGAAATCAAAATCATAGACGGCGTAACGACACTCATTGGCAGGCAAACTGGCAGTGAAATCGTCATAGCTTTCGGTAGGCTCACCGAGCTTCTCCACCACCACCTGTTGTTGCTCAATCTTGAACACAATAAAACGATAGCTCCTCTTTGCTTTAAGCTGCAAGAACTTTAGCTTACAATCATCGTGCACAGCCATTCCTGATGCTGCGTTTGCCTTTATAAACACAAAATTTACAGAAAATTATTTGGTTATCCCTGGAAATTCTGATATATTGGTGCAGCTACTATGTATTAGACTGCATTGTATTTGTATTTGCTATTGAACATAAACCAGCTTAATTAATCACGGCATTGAAAAAACTTTATTATGAAAAAATTTAATAAGTTTGAGCTGCAGAATTCTTTGAGAAAGATTTGACCTTTATCCCTTGGCTATATGTGATCTTTATCTGATAAATCCCTGACAATATTCTCTAATGATTGTGCCAAAAATCATGTGTCATCTATGACCTCAAGGAGGATAAAAAAAACTATATTGGTTGGCCCTTAAGAAGGATAAGCAACTGTTTATGGCTTTCAACGGTATTGCAACAAATGAATAATGATTGCCCTTTTTTACTTTTGATGCATTAGTGATTGCTTTTATTTATTGTTAACAAGCGTCCAAAGAACACAAGTTAAGATGTATTTAATATTTCATCACACTACCGTGCACTCTTGGTGCGGTGGTCAATCTTTAAGTATAAATAGTTGTGGGGTGTGGGGAAAGGACCAGAGTTCAAGTCTCTGAGAGAAGCTTCACACACATATACACCTAGATTAGGCTAGAGTAGAAATTCTATCTTCTATTAAAAAAAAAAAAATTCATCACATAATACTTTTATACATTTTTTTAATTAAAAAAATTTAAATTTCATCTAAATGTCAAGAAAAACATACAATTACATTGAATTTGTGCATACGATGCAATGAAGTAAAAAAAATTTCTTTTTAATTTTTTTTTAAAAAGGTGTGCATTGTAGCTTGTATTTGAATATTTATAATTATTTGTAGGCAGATCCTAAGACACAAAAGATAGGAATGTACTATTCAAACATACAGACGTATTCCTGAAAATTATTCATATGTTTACTCATTCATTCATTTTTTTTTTCTTGGTCATCTAACATAAAAATAATCATGTTTTAGGCAAATTGGCTGGACTATATAAGCATTCCTTTTTTAGATAACAAATGTGACCTACTGGCATTGGTGTTCGAAGTAGAATCGTAAAATTTCTCTAACAGTTGATTCAAAGAAGGAAAAAAAAATTACAGTATAATAATCATACTATTAGTTTATGAACTTATCTAACCGTATCATCCATTTAAAAAAAAAAAAAAAGATTAAGAGATAGAGAGAGATGGAAAGTACGTACCATTTTGCCACCAATGAGGAACGGCCTTGTGAAATGTGACAAGGGGAAAAGAAAGAATGAAAAGGGTTGGGAAGGGAAAGAAAAGGAGGTATTTGAATGAAAAAAAAAAAAAAAAAAACCGAGATCCTTGTTCTTTGGGGGTATCAGCGGTGGAACTTTGATAGCGGAGGGAAAGGAGATTTTGGAGCACAACTTGTTTCTCATCCAATTATGTCCACAACTCACTTTCTAGTTTCTAGCCTTATGGGTTGTAAATTTTTTTAACAATTACTAGAAGGACGGCCTTTAATACCCAAAATCAAATACTGATTTTTATTTTTTATTTTATAATGTTTTGTCCATGAAAACTTAAGCCATTACCATATATTTTTGAGTATTGGTGAGAGGGTTTTTAGTACAATTTAAAACTCCAAGTAAGCCATGCTCAATATATTTGGTCACAATGTTTTCATAAGAAAGGTTGAGACTTTTTGTTTTTTGTTATTTTCGGGTTTTGGGGGGGGGGCGGGGGGCGGGGGTGATGCGGCGGCTAAGAAATTAAGCTATTGGGATATACTTATGAAGAATGGTTGTGAGGCTTTAGTACAATTTAAAACACCAATTAAATCATGCTCAATATTTTGGCCGCCATTGTGGTTCGTTGTTTGTTGTTGGTAGTTTTCATGACTCAACAACTTTTTTTTTGATAATAAGTGACAATATAGCAGAGTCACATGAATATGCCACCAGCAACCTAGGCAAATTATTCAGCAAAAAAAAAAAAATGCAACCATATTTTAAATGTGCTGAAAACTATGGGACCCAAAGCAACCAAAAGCAACCTTATTTGCTGAAAACAAAAAACACTATAGTAAAATAATTTTTAAATGTGTGAATAGTGTTATGGGACCCAAATTTATATTGAAATTTGTATTTGAATGACTTTTGTGGGTCCGTGAACAATGCCAAGAGATCCATATTTTTTCAAAAAAGTGCACAAACGCCAGCCATAAACGCTATCCAAACGTTCACTTAGTGTTAAAATGTTCCAAGTGCAACGATTTTTAAAAATCATTAGGTGAAAATTAAATCAATTGAAACTTGTAATTGAAATGAGAAAAAAACACCATTTAATTGCAAAAGTCATTGTTAAATCTTAAAAAGTTTTTAATGGTTAATTAATCATCAATGACCCTTTAATTTGTTAACCTTTGTCATATAACCCACAAGGAAAAGAGTAGTGGTTGGTTTCGGTTTTTGCTTTGCTCCCAAGATAGACTGAAGAGCTTTTTATTCAGTGATGATCACTACGTCTGCTCTGCCCAAGGAAGTCAATACCGTCCCGGATGCTATACTGGTTTGGCCACCGGTACGATATATTTTGGGTACCGGTTAATATCGGTGTACCGTTTCGGGTTTACCGCTATTTTATATATTTAATATATATATACACACACACATGTACATGAGAACACATTAATAAGTTATTGATATCGGCAACACAATATTAACAATGGCATGGTATTGACACCAAGTTACAAGAGATTAACAATGGCACCATTCTATAATAAAATATTGGTTAGAGATAATGTGAGAAATAATTTTGATAACTTAATTTTAATTAAATGATTTCAAAAAAAAAAAAAAAAAACCAATGCCCCATTGCTACCAAATACCACACCATAGCCATTTATTATTGACATGTTTTTCTATTTCACTTTAAAATGGAGTTAGAACCATAAAACAAAGCAAAATGTGGCAAGAACTAAAATTTCAAAGCAGACCTCATTCTCATAACCCCTTTATTCAAACCAAAACTGGGAAACTACAAAACATTAATAAATAAAAGGAGAAAAAAATGGCATTGCTAAAGAAACAGAGAGAGGGAACCTTGATGTTGGCTAAGTTAGAGGTGACAGTGGTTGGTTGCGTGATGTTGACGGGTAAGTGTTGGAGTTGGCGTGAGAGTATTGATGAGAGAGTTTTGTTGCATAAAGAGTGAGAGTGAGGTAGAACAAGAGAGTTGAATTTTTCTTGAGGGAGAATGAGAGAGTGTTACGGCTGGGTGGGTATTGTTAGGGTTAGAATTAGGATTTAAAAATTACCATCATACCCTTAAAAAACTGCCACAATTACAAAAAAGAAGAAGAAGCATTTCATGTTTCGGCTCAATATCCATTTACTGGCCGAAACAGTTGGATTTTGTCGGTACGCAGCCGGTATGGTCGGTATTTTTTCCGGTACGAAACAGGAGGTGTACTTGTACCGGTGCACTGGCCAATACAATATGTACCGGCTGATACGGTACCGTATTGCCCACACTGATGTAGAGCGAAGTAAGACAATAAGATACAATGAGTAGGACAAAACAAAGAATTTTTGCCATTCCTATGTGAATATGTACAAATAAATACTTGTGAAATTTAGTGGGAAGTCAAAATGTTTATTTAGAGAATAATACTAATAAAACAAAGTTTAGCTACAATATTGGTTGTAGCCTAAATCTACAACCTTACTTAATAGCATTAACATTACTACATATTTCAAAAATCTAACCGCTGCATGTTCTTTACGCTCTTAATACATGTGTCAAATTTTGTATTAATCGGATATTATTTACTATATGATTTGTGAGATTATATTTTATGTATAATATTAAATTACAAGAACTTGCATTATAAACAAGTTATTAATGACATAGTTATTAATCTTTAATGATAGGTCAAATACGTATTGATCCCTTGTTATGAATTAACCAATTAATTATCCAAGTGAATTAATTAGGTTTAATTATATGCAATAAACGTGGTAGTACAAACAAATCATCAAATAACTAAATATGCAGTGAAAATTAAATGACACGGTGATTTGTTTAGGAATGGAGAAAACCTATACGGCAAAAACCCCACCAGGTGATTTTAAGATCACTACTCCCGAGAATCCACTATTATCAAAACAAGCGGTTACAAGTAAAGGAATCCTAGTATCTTATACCAACCTATAGTTGAACCCTTACCCCAATACCCAATTGGACTTATTCTATAGTGACAATCTCTCCTTTTCAATGCACGGCTCCCTGTATGTGACTATCCAATAGATGCGCAGATCCTAGTACACGACTTGATCACCAACTTGAGAATGATGTTGGCTGCAATGTTCTTCAGTTCATCACACAATGAAGATCATGAAATTGTTTGGTCACAAGACCCTATGGTGTACAAACACAATAGCTTTTTCAAGATGAACTAAGTCAAATATTGTCTCCGGTCACAATTTGCATGAACTAGATTTTGCTCAATATTTGCGCAACCCTAGACGACAATTAAAATAATCCTTATATATGTTTAGGGTTGTGAATAAAGAAAGCTCAAACACATATCATGGATTGGATGAAAAACAGTCCTAAAAAACTGAATTTCATAAACCTCAACAAATACCCTAGCTGTCGAGCCTCAAGCTGAATAACTCTTTTAAACTTCGATTGATACTAGTTGTCGAGATTTAATGAACAATACTTCTTCACTTGATTCTTAGACAAACTTGCATGAGTTTAACACTTGAACTTGAAATCTTGTTTCTTGAAGTATTAAACACATCCTAGATCTACTCAAATACAAGTAAAATGCGTTTCGTTAAAAGATTAGCCAATTACATAAAATGTTGACATATGTTCTTAACATCAATCACATATGTCCTAACATTTAATTTTCTATAAATTTTGCAAGTATGAAGGATATATGAAGAAAATGTAATTCAATAGTGGATTTGTAAAAATTCATCTCTAAAAAAAAAAGATATTGAGTAAGGTTGTATCTTTAAGCTACAATCAATTTTGTAGCTAAACTTTGTCCATACTAATATATGACATTGAAATTAGAATTAATTTTTAAAATATTAATTAATATAAATGATAAAAACAATACTTTAATAAATAAAGTTAATTGTTCTACAAAATATACTAGAAATGTAACATATAATTGAACTGAAAGTTAAAATTTTTTTCTCAAGGATTTGCACAAGATTACAAAAAAAAAAACCATCTAGATACAAATTTACTTAGAACTCAATATAATCTTTTTTTTTTTCTATAATCTCAAATAGTTATAATAAATATTTTGTACAGTGAAAATCTATAAACAAATATGATCATTATAAAATCATTAACAAAATGATTTAAAGGGTAAATTACACTACCTTCTCTTGAGATTTTATGAAAACACAACACCCCCTTTTACGTTTCATGAAATGGTACTCACTCTTTAAGTTTGTATAAATGCAATAATTAAGGCTATATCTTCTCAAATTGTTATTTTATTAATAAAACATTTCTTTTTTAAGAAACACTCTCACCCTTAACTATGGAGAAATGACACTCTCCTCCATGGGAGTCTATCATGGGGATTCTAGCATTTTGCCCTATAGTGGCATTTTAAATGTCCTATAGTGGCGTTTTCAATGGAACTCGAGTTCCATGCAAGTATTTTTTTTTTTTTAGTTTGATTGCAACCATACCTATAGTTGCATTTTAAATGTCCTATAGTGGTGTTTTCAGTGGAACTTGAGCTTCATGAACTCGAGTTCCATGCAAGTTTTTTTATTTTATTTATTTATATATATATATTTTTAAGTTTGATCGCCTCATACCTATAGCTGCGTTTTAAATGTCCTATAGTGGCATTTTCAATCGAACTCGAGCTCTATGAACTCGAGTTTCATGCAAGTTTTTTTTTTTAATTATTTTTTAATTTTAAAGTTTGATCGCGCTATACTCGATTTTCTACAAATCGAGGTTTACATTGAAACTCGATTTTGAGAATATCGAGTTTCAAAATAGGGGCATGGATCTAAATAGTTTCAAAACAGGGACATATTGCTAAATGTTTTAAAACATAAGGGCAAAATGCTAGAATCCCCAATCTATCATACTAGAGGTCGTTTTGGTTTGACTAAAGGGAAAAAATATTTTAGTACCAATCATTACCATTGTTTTTCAAGGTTGTTGTTATATAAATTGATATATATGTAAGAGTCTTTGAATTGGTATAAAAATATGGAGATTCTAGTCTTTTGCCCCTATTGAACAACATATTTGGCAATATGCCCATATTTTGAAACTATTTAGGTTCATGCCTCTGTTTTAAAACTTAATTGGCTTAAAATTGAGTTATGCCAAATGAAACTTAAAAAAAAAACTTGCATGGAACTCGAGTTCATAGGGCTCGAGTTCCATACCTATAGTGGCGTTTTTTAGTGCTATAGCGGCGTTTTTTATGGAACTCAAGCTCCTTGAATTCGAGTTCCATGCGTTTTTTTTTTTTTTTTTTTTTTTTTTTTTTTTTTTTTTAAAGTTTGATCAACCTATACATATAGTTGCTTTCAGGGAGTCTATAGTGACGTTTTTAATGGAACTCGAGCTTCTTGAACTCAAGTTTCATGTAAGTTTTTTATTTTATTTTTTGTTTTTTGTTTTGTTTTGTTTTTTTTTTTTTTTTTTGTTTTTTTTTTTTTTGTTTTAAGTTTGATCACCCATACATATAGTTGCGTTCAAGGAGTCTATAGCGGTGTTTTTTTATGGAACTCGAGCTCTGTGAACTCGAGTTCCATGCAATTTTTTTTTTTTTTTTAAAGTTTCATTTGGCATAACTCGAGTTCCATGCAATCGATTTTTTTTTTTTTTTTTTTTTTTTTATTGAAACTCAATTATTAAAATTGAGTTTCAAAACAAGGCACAAACCTAAATAGTTTCAAAACAAGGGCATATTGCCAAATATGTTGCTCAATAAGGGCAAAAGGCTAGAATCTCCATAAAAATATTTGGTTATTTAGACCTTAGAAACACACGTTAACTAATTTTAAAGATAAGTAATTAATTAGTCCAATTTTGATCATACTTTGTTTACGTTGAACAACACAATATTGTGCAAGAATTAAACAACAATAGAAATAAAGAGGTATACGATATGGTGACGCAAGAAAAACCAATGGAGTAAACCATCCTCAAGTAAAAACACTGTGGAGGCTTAACCTATAGACCATAGTGGCAAAACATACCCACTAATTGAATTGAATTGTTTACAAGATAGAATAGCTATATTCTAAATTGCTGCAACCTAATTCTATACATACTAGTGTTACCTAACGTGGTTTTGAATCCACGAACTCTTTAATAGTGACTTCTGTTGACGTGAACCTCTCATCCATCACTTCAAGTATTTACTTGAAGATTTGGTTCCACTAACTTGATATTTTGGAAATTGCAGCAACTTCTACACCATCAAATTTGAATATGCTTCAAGCTTGATCATCGGTAGGGGGTTTTGAGAGCAGGATGTACTATAACCCTAGATACATAAGCGGTAGCTCTCCGAAAGTATTTTTCACATTCTCTTGGGATTTCTTTTATACATTGGCCTTCTTTGCTCAAGACCCGAGTGACTTGATGGGCTAAAGGGTATTGAGTTTTCTAACTTACACAATTTGATCGATTCAAATATATGCTTGATTGATTGAGAAGTTATTAAATAGGCTTGTTGTTGAATCTAATCAGAACTTTGAGCTACTATCTTGACTTCAAAATATATTCTAAAGATATTTTTGCTAGACACCGTTTGTTCACGATTTCTAACCTAAACAATAGACTCAACAAAACTTATATCTTATATTTTTTCCTTTTTTTTTTTTTTTTTTGAGAAACAACTTATATCTTATCTTTAAAAAAAAAAAAATTATATCAAAATCTAGTAGTAGTATATATGTACATGTGCCTCCTAGATATATAATGGATAAAAAATATCAACATGCAAAAGTTAAAGCCTAGCCACGTGCTACGATACATTATAAAAATTTTTGAAAATTGAACTCTCATAAAAATTAGTATTATAAGTTGTATGATACGATATTAACACTCCTCTCTTATGATTTGTCGATAAATGACATTCCTCCCCTTAATATATATATATATGAGAATTTTTATAAAAGTAGAATATTTAATTAATAAAACCCAAACAGCTACATTTATAAATTTTAAGGGAGAAGTGTCATTTCATGAATTATTTGACAAGGTAGTGTGTTAAGGGCCTTCTTTTTTTTTTTTTTAACAAAGCTTTGGAAACCATACCCAAAGTTCCAAGACAGAAGCCCAAAATACATTGGATCTACTCCATAACTCCAATGTTCAGGGTCCACCTTCGAGGCTTAATTCCACACTACATGAGGCTTATCAACAGATGAGGCCATGATCTACAAAAGTTGTGTAGCACAACCCACAGCTAGGCCCAGTATTTCACCACAACCTAATGTTTATGCCAAAAAAAAAAACTCCAGTAGCAATAAATGATTCACTTAAAAGAAATAAATGAGCCCATCACTTAGGCCTACTGTGAAGGTGTGTGATGTGTCACTGGTTAACGCCTAAAGATTAGCTGAACAAGGCCGGTCAAGGCTCAAATCTTTAGCATCCTGATAGAGAAAAAGAGAAGCACAGCTAGCTAATTGGGCTAAAAAAAACAAATCACTCCAAACCAACCAGTTTCAGAGAAAATGCCTTATAATGAAGACTCCATCTTAGTTCTTTTCCACTAGGAAATTAAGCCCTGGCTGGTAAGTACGAAACTTATGAAAAACGCTGCCATTGGTTGTAAGCGTTGTATACCCTTGCATTGCATGGACTGATATAATTGTGCTAAAAGAGGATTAGCTTAAAAAAGATAAAAATTGTTACAAACAACCTTGTTATGTACACGCTCTTGTTTTTTTTTTTCAAATTGAAATTGTGGGTTGAAAAAACGATGTCAAAACTAAAATTGTGTTTTCAACTTAAGATTTCAATTCAAAATTAAAATAGATGTGTAATAGTGTGTGTAATAAACATTACTCTAGCCTAATTTGGTTTCAAGCTTAAGGTCTCAATTTGGGGCTTAGTAAATGTCATGGGTAGACTGCGCTGCCACTTTTTTTGTCATTCTTCTACAAATATATAGAGTACCATTTTCCGTGAAACCAACTTCATTGATTTTTTTTAAGTGTGATTAAAGATATAATTTTTGTTTTTACTACATATCATTAATGTAAGGTTGAATTTATTTAATTATTTTTTGGCTTTATTTCGTGTCAAATTTACTTGTAATTCATCAATTAAATACTCTGTATTTATGTAGGAATCTTGTAAGGGTTGTGTGTGAGATAGTGTGAAGAATTCAAGTGTGTGTGCAATCAAGAAGTTTCTTGCGAGTGGCTCGTCAGAAATGCCACACGTGTGAAGCATGCATGAAGCTGAAGAGTCATGACAGTTGGAGCACTACAAGACAAAAAGTACAGTCTGGTCCGTCAGTTATTTCGCAACTGAAACTTGCAACTAGTTCCAGTCGCGTGTCAAGTCGCCAAAATCTCCGGTAATGTAGAAAAATGACTATTCACATTCCTTCTCATACCCTACCATAAATACCCTTATACCCACAAAATGTAGAAAGCTTCTAGAGAGAAACCTTAGAGAAAAACAAGATTGACTCATCCACAATCTTATACCTTTGATTCTCAAATTCCTCTACCCTTACCCTCTCCATTGACATATCCTTGAGAGGACCTTTAGCCAAATCCTTATCTCACCATATCCATATCAGTAAGAAGGTTATTTGGTGTTTAGGAAGCAGTTCAGAAATGACCAATTCGTTTGGTTAATGCAATGGGCTTATTGCGGATCTAGTAAGTTAGAGAAGACAAGGTTATGCTTAACTTTATTGGAGCAAGAAACTTGAAGGGTTTAGGTACATCGGGTAAATTAAGCTTAGAGTGTTTATTGCTATTCATGTATCCTAACTGATTTTCTAGTAGATCATTTTACCACTTAGAGGGCGGTGGAAATGTTTTTCACCGAGTACTTTAGTTTCCTCTTGAATAACACTTGCCGGTGTTATCTTGTGTTTACATCTCTCTAACCCTTACTCTTTTCTTTTAATTACTGCTCTGTTGTGATTAAATTATAGTTTAAAGCTGTTTACTTGTTTGGGTATAGCTTGTACTTCTTATTTCGCATATACATTGTTTGGATATAAGTTTGTGTTGGTAATTTGAAATTGAGGGTTTAAACATTCACTAGTATTTTACACACCAAATACACTTTCAATTAATTTACAAATTGACGTGTCATTATTTAGACCAGTCAAATTCATTACGTCAATATGTAAAGTTTGTGTGGTAAACTTGGTAATGTCCTTACCATTTTCCTTTATATATATATATATATATATATAAAGGTCCTTGTCAAGCAAAATGCAAGTGATAGATTCATTTACTATAACTTACACAATAAATTTTAGGGTAAACTACAAATTTAGTCCCTAGCCTTTACACCATATTTCAATTTGGTCCTTAACCTTTTAATGTTGTGTCAATTTAGTCTTTGCCATTATATATTAGATGAAAATTGTTTACATAATAAATAGCCAAAATAAAATTTTAGTTTATTATCACATCAACAGAAGCTAATTTTTTATTTTGGTCATTAGACATGTCATTAATTTTCATTCAAAATATAACTGTAAGGATTAAATTGACACGATAAAGAAAGGTTAAGGACCAAATTGACACGATTAAAAGGTTAGGGATCAAATTGAAATATAGTGTATAGAATAGGGACCAAATACGTAGTTTACCCTAAATTTTATTGTTTCTTTAGTTGGTAAGTTGCGATTGATATACATTAAAGTGATATACTACCAAGCATGTTCCACCTCTGGTATTAAACCTTGTTTATGAGGTAAGCCCATGGAAAGTAACCACTAATAAGTACATATCCGACGCAAACCAAAGTACTGATGTTTAGACTAATGGGGTTATCAACAACTAAGAGGAAGATTTTATATGATACTTGTTCAGCTGTTCCAGTTTCTTGCATAGCTGTTTTTATTAGGAACAATACTGGAATCCCAAATTTTGAGTGTTTCATAAGAATTGTTGTTTGTTTTTATTAAGCTTATATTTAGTTGGTTAATATATATTCTTATGTAAGAGAGGATGAGGAGGGAGAGAATAGAGCGACGTGAAACTTGATAGCTCACGCTTTACAAAACTCTGCAGAAAAATGTATAAAAATCAAGCTCTTCATTGGCGTTTAATTAAGGTCCTATAAAATTTATTATTATGGGAATATGTATTCCTGTAAAAACAAATCGATTGGAAAAGTCCTACTTTGAGAAAGTTGGGTTTATATTGCCTTCCTTTATCAAGCTTTATTGCTTCTCTGATCATTGTCGGCCAATGTATTGTTGCTTTCGAAAATTGATTAACCGGCTATCAAACCATGTGCTAAAGGAGGAAAAAAAAATAGTACAAATGTGGAAATTTAGGGATGGCAATGGGCTAGGCTCTTTCTAGCAACTGTGTGTCCAATTGGTCATGGTGATTGCCCCTTTGGGTTCTTGACAGTGTATCGTCCTTGGAAGTGACTGCCAAGCACTACATAAGTCCTAGACGTAGAATCACCAAAAGGGGCACTAATCTGCTAAACCTACTGCGTATTTTTTTCATTTGTGCTTCAAAATATGGAACATTTTGCAACAGTGAACAGTTTTTGGCTTCTCTAGATGATAGGATAGAGCTCTGTACAAGCAGAAGTATACTACTGAGTTTTGTCGGTCGATGCCTCTCGCTGGCGGAGAAAGCTCGAAGAGCTTACGGGTGAGCTTACGTTTACTCTCAGCCTCTTTGATTTAAGACAGTTTTTGGCTTCTCTAGATGACAGGAGAGAGCTCAGTACAAGCAGTACATTATTGAGTTTTGTCGATCAATGCCTATCTAGAAAAGAGAGTAAATCTTTATTATTGTTGCCATAGCTCACTGGAGATGTGGACTCTTTGACTCTTAAGCATATTAAAATATGTCGGTATCAATGGGGGCAAATAGAAAAAAGCAAAAAGAAAAAAGCAAAGGCAGAGGTTATTCCTCTACACAAGTTTGTATGGTACATAACAAGTTAAAATAAATATCATTATATCATCGAGAGAGTAAACATAAGTTTCAAGGGAAAGAGGCAGTCCACATTAGAATATAAACTAATATTTTACTTTGTTTCAAATGAATCCCGTAGCCTGCCTAGATCAAAGCAGGATTTTCCAAGCAGGATTCAACCAAGCAGGATTTTCCCTGAAACTACCAGATAAAATAGCAGCAAGGCCTATCTCTCTACTAGGTTCTACTACAACCTTCAATGTAGTAGAGAGCTCGGTACAAGCAGAAGTGCATTGATGAATTTTGTAAACCAATGCCTTTAAGGAAAAGAGAGTAAATCTTTCTTATTATTAGCATAGATCAAAGGATATGTGATCTCTTGACTCTTGAGCATATTAAAACTATGTTGGCATTAATGGGAGGGAAAAAGAAAAAGAAAAAGAAAGTAAATGCAGAGGTTATTTCGTGACACCAGTGTGTATGGTACATATTACATAAGTTAACATAAATTTCATTACATCATCAAGAGGGTAAACATAAGTTTCTAGGAAAAGAGTTAGTCCACATTAGAAAATGACTTTCATTTTCTATATGAATCCCATAGTTTGTCCAGATCAACATTACCTCCTGAAAGTATAATTCCTATGTTGCTGCAATTCTTCAAAGCAGGATTGTTCTTGAAACTATCAGATAAAACAGCGGCAAGGCCTATCGCTCCACTAGGTTCTACTACAACCTTTAATATCTCGTAACAAAGTTCCATGGCTTCTATTATCTCATTGTCCTCCACAGTTATGATGTCATCCACAAGATCTCGCACTATGGGCCTGCACCACAAAATGTAAAGTCTGAGTTTATCTGAGGTCAATTAGCTACACAAACAGAAACATATAATTCATGAAAGCAATATTTACATTAGGGTAGGCAAGGGTTGTGTTATTGGCAATCTGAAACTATATCTTTAATGCGTTTTTTTTTTTTTTTCAATTAAAAAAAATGCATCATCTTGATAACATGAGGTTTCTCTTTACCAGGTAAAATCGCCAAGAAAAGCTTGAAGCCCATCAGCTACAGTGTTGGTCTCAGGCAATGTTATTATCCTGCCAGCTGCTTTGGATCGAGCTGCATCAGCAGCTCCCATAGGTTCAGCAGCCAAAACTCAAATGGCAGGGTTGATGGACTTGGCAGCCAATGCCACCCCTGATATCAAACCACCTCCTACATTTTTTTTTTTTGTTTGACTAGAAGTCAGAACAAATCAGCACAAAAAGAAATCCACAACAAAGATGAAGCAGGAGCATAAAGGATTAAATTGAAAATTTGGCTCTAAATGTAATTGAACAAACCACTTATTGGAACTATTAGAGTGTCTATTTGAGGGGCTTGCTCCAGAAACTCCAATGATATGGTACCCTGCCCACTGCAAGAACACAGTTAAACATGTCATATTACATTGACATTCAAGTTAGAAGTCCCATTTTCTCCGTGAATTTGAATTCCTTATTTCTTTAGATATTGGAGTTTTTGGCAAGGAGAAAGTAAATGACCTAGATAAAGGAAGAAATGAAAAAATTACAGCTGTTCAAGTCAGTAACTACAAGAGTTTATTTGCATAAAATTTAAGGCAATATATACTTTTCTTCTCAGAATATTTAAAGGATTCTAATTTTTTAATAAGGTTTTTTCCTCCATTAAAAAAGGCTAGTGAAGTAAGAAAATCAGTGGCCAGTAGATCAAGTATGATTTTCAGCTTGGTTATCTTGATTGCCACACATGCTCTCACTGAAAACTAACCAGTTTGTGTAGCCTTTGCTCCATGGTTGAACTCGTGCAGAACGAAGCTAATATTAATTGTCAAATGAGCATTTTACCCATCCAGTACCTTGCCTAGAACAAAAACTTTACATGGGTGTAGGTAAAACTTAAAAGGTAAATCTTATACCTTATGATGCGCCCATCACTATGTGCATGTACAAGAACTGCACCAGTTTCTTGCAACACCTTACTTGCAACACTCTCCCTTGACTGCATTGTGGCTTCACTCCAGATAACCTGACCACCGTAACGCATGACACTCAACTTTTCATTTTGGAGTACCATTTGGAATAATAATATGTGCAGGGATTCCCTGTAGTTTTGCAGCCAAAGACAATGCTGCAGCATGGTTACCACTAATTTTGGAGGACATGATCAGGGGATATTTGGACAAACAGGTAAAAGAAATTATCCGTGAGTAACTATCACTAATAAATCAGGAGGAAACCTGCTGTGTGTTACTACCCCTTTAGCAGCTTCATCATTATCAAGAGAAAAAACAGCATTGCAGGCACCTCTGAATTTGAAAGCTCCACTGGAATAGCCACAAAAAAAACTAAGTCCTAAGTAATTAAGGTGTTAAACACAATGGGAAGGATAAGAAGACCAAATATATACTAAAGAAACAAAATAAGTTTAAATTTTTACCATTCACACAATTGTTTAGTATCTCACCCCATTTGGAAACATTCACATTTAAAAAATAACTGTCTCCCTGAAGCAGCATTCAGAGATTCAGAGGAAAGAACTGGAGTTTTGTGAATGAATGACTTGATTCGTACTTCAGCCTCTCTTATGGAGGAAATATCAGCCACATATTTTTCCCTCCTAATTTCGTTCTCTGCTTCCATCTTTATACCACCAACAAAATTAGTGATTCTAAATCTATGTGGAGACAGGTTAAATAACTTCAGTAACTCCTGTAACAATTAAAGAACATCTTAATCATGTACAGTAATCCTTATCCCTATTGAAGCAATGACATGACACTCTGGAATTTCTTAAATTCTTTGATAAGTAACAGTTGGGAGAAATATAAGTAACAGTTGGGATTTCTCAATGTTGTCCCTTGTATTGAAATAAATAAAAGGAACAAATAGTTTCACGGTCAGAAACCCCAACAGAACTAAAAAAAAATGCTTAATTTCTCATCTGCTAGTCTAGTTTCTTAATTCTTTATTAAGGGGGTTGGTTTATCTTCAGCTGGAAAAATTGGTTATTCACCCCTTTCGTGATATACTTTACATCAGAGCAACATTATTTTCCAAAATGAAATTTATAAGAAAAATGTTAGGACAACAACAAATTATACAACTTTTGCCACGACTTGCCACATGGTGAGTTGTGAGTGGTGGAGATAAAGTGGTGGGTTTACACCTCCACTACTCACAACTCACCACATGAGAGTTGTGGCAAAAATTGTGTAGTTTGTTGTAGTCCTACCATTGTTGAATTTACAACATGGAGTTGGAGATGGAGAAAATAATTTCTTATATTGCCAAATTAAAGTATTCCAGAATTCAAGTTTTTAGGGTTTGGCGAGGGCTTGAATTGGATTGTAGTATATAAGTGAATAAGTATGTGATTGGTGTCAAGACAAATGGCAAATTGGCTAACATATCATAACCAAGTAGATTATTTCATAAATATGGGACTTCCTATAAGAATTTTCAATTATTTGCAGTCAATCAATGCCTTCAAATGACAATATCTACATTTTCCTGAGTCAAACACAATGCACAAAAGCCCTTCACATAAAGGAACCAAAGCATGAGAGGATGTATTCAGCAAACCATGCCAAGTCACCCCTCCCTAGATGCATATTTGAACTAACACACACAGCTAGATTATGAAATTTTATCTAAAAATCCCATAACCTGAATCCAACATAAATTTCATGAACATATCACAGAATACAAATTAAGAAATCACTGATACTGATTCCACAATCAACCAAATTCAACCATGCCAAACAAATACAGTGTATAGCCTTTGGAAGCGAAATAAGCTCGTATGAATTGAACCCATTATCAGATTATTGAAAGCTTATCATGTTAAATGAAAGAAATACACCATGAAATGTGTCTAGTATTGGTCCAAATCAGTGAACCTGGCCCAAATGGCAAATGGGTGTGAAAGATTAAGCCCCAAAACCAGCTGTCCAAGGTTGTTTTCAACAGCTTACTTCTCTTTCTTAGTTGTTCAATGGGTAACTTTTATACATATCATAGTCGTAAATGAAAAATAAAAAGTACATGAAGAGCTCATGTCAATCAAAGACAGGAAATAATGAATATTAAGAGCTTAGAGCCTCAGAGGTTTTTCAAGAACTTACAGTTTCTCCCAATAGACAAGACAGCCTTTTTCTTCAAGTTTTGGTTGGCTTGCAATCATACCACTCCCAGTTCTAGAAGGGATGTGCACAGGTCAGCTCATTTTTTTTTTTTTCAAATTTGTTACCGATAGGAATTGGTTTTGTAATAATTAAAACCATACATATCGATTTGACTTCTTGTAATAATTTGTTACCATTTTTTCGACCTATTAACAATCTGCTTTTTTTTTTTTTTTAATAAAAAAAAATCTGTTCAACAGAAACTTTATAAAAAAGATCTGTTCACCCAAACACAAACAGTAATGATCCAAAAGCCATGCAAAAAATGGGCCGGATCCAGTTGCAAAAGGAGGCCTAAATAGTAGAAGCACTGGATAAATAGTAAACAATAAATCTTTTCTGATCTGAACAGCATGTTAATGTTATATATGAGTTAGGCAGGCCCACCCATTTGGCAAAGAGCTCACAACAGCAAAATAACAAGGCCCATTCACAATTTTGAAATACTCAATTTAAAGTTTTATATAAAAATCACAACCTTAATCAAACAGCCAACCTTAATCAAACACGAAGACATTCATGCTTTCCCAAACAAAAAACAAATGAATAGGAAAACAAAACTGAAAAGTGAAAACACGAATACAAACACCTATCCAGTATCCAACAGGACCAACACGAAGACAAACACTGAAACACCTATCCAACACGAAGACAAATATGAAATACCTATCCAACTCGAGAGGCTTACTGTTGTTTTGCCATGACTGGTGAGCGACGGTGAGGCATTGTTGCATCAGGCGATGTTGAGAGCTTAGGCGACGGCGAGAGCTGCGTCAGGCGAGAGGCGAAAGCGAGAGAGAAAAGATTGAATTTATACCCTGAGAAGACTCTGAAAACCTAGCCTAAAACACACTGTTTTGCTTTTGTTTTGTTTTTTGTTTTTTTGTTTTTTTTTTTTTTAATAACACCCATACTATACGACATCGTTTTACTAAAAAAAAAAAAAAAAAATTAGAACCTGGTATCGGTTTGATTCGGCTTAGCGGTTTCAGATTTCTCAGTCCGGTGACTGCACCGCATCAGCATCGGAACGTGCTTCACCTTCCAAACGCCGGCCTCGGCTCAGTTGGTCGACACTGGTGTCGGGACGGTGTCGTCAGTGCCGGTCGGTTGGGTCGGCTCCGATAACGTTTTGCTCACCCACTTCTAGTTTCATTCTTCTTCTTTTTTTTTTGCACCATCCCTTTTATTTTAATTGTTTTGGCAAAGAAAATGAAACGACAGTGTTGAAGGTAAAAAAGTTAAGAAACGACATGTTTGTCTAGACAAAACTGCGCGATATTCCCATATTTCCAAACAACACCAAAATGACAAAGAATTGCCATATGGTTGTTGTATTAATGGTCCGTTTGGATTGAAGAAGAGGGAGGGAGAGTAGAGTAGATTTGACTCAACGTTAGCCTATTTTCAACTTACTCTACTTTACTCCCCTCCACTCCCCCTTTTTCCCCTGTGCATCCAAACGGGCCCTAAGTATTGTCTAATTGATTTAAAAAAAGCTCTAGAGATGACCATTGTTTTAGCAGTGAATATTATTCATCAAATATTAGATGCCATCATTGTACTAATCAGTTTTATTATCAAATATGATGAATATTAAGGAAGTACTACTTGAAATTAAAAAAGAAAAAGAAAAAGAAAAAGAAAAGAAAAGAAAAGATGAAGCTGTGGTCATCTATGCTTCACATATTCTGAGGACAATGAAACATCATAGTAGAGGAGGGTAGAGAAAGGACTAATCAAAGTGTCAAGATTGATGTTTGGAAGTCCTTCTTTACGAGGTATAGGATGGTGGAAATTAAGTTGAGTGAATCATCCTTATATCAAGCTAGTTGTTTCTAAAATGCAAAGTAGTCCTTAACAACAAAAACAACAAAAAGAGAGTGCAAATGTCTTAAGTGATAACATATAGATTTGTGATTCAGTAGCATAGTCTGGCATCTTCCTCGAACAAAACATGGGGTCAATGGAAGTGTGCGGAATTAAAACATTTGATTTAATCTTCTCTCAATGGAAATGTGCCGAAATAAACCGAAGTTTGAGCCCCACAAATGAGGGTCATCAAGCAAATGGGAGTGTAGCACTGAAGAAACTTAACAATATTGTTGCAAAAATATTTGGGTTTTGAAGTGGATAAAAGTACAAACACATTTTGCCATTGCCTATTTAGGCAATCTGAATACTAACATATCCCCATATAATGTGGGAGGACATATCTGCACTCAAATTGCATAAAAACATTTACTACGAAAAAAATACAAACACATTTTAGACCTTACTAAGAAAACAAGTCGAACTTGGAGGGATTGGGATATCTACAGTTCCTTCTAGCATTAGCAGAACCTTCCTCATTGAAGGGCGAAGTGATGGCTCATCAAGAACACACCAGAGTCCTACTTTAACCATTCTCTCCAATTGTCTTTTGTCAACCTCCTCATCACCCACCAGTTTTCCTAGCTCAGGAGCCTCAAAGCAATAGTTTGCCCATTCCTTAAGAATGACCTCTTTCTTCAGGATGATCCCAGTCAAGACTCTTTCTACAACATAAGCTCCAACAACACAATTTCGAAGCTACATACATCTGCTTTGACTGTCACTAGTTTGTTTTGATGCCACTCTAGTGCAACATAGCCCTTTGTCCCCCCAAATGCTAATAAAGGTATTGGTTTGATTTGGCTTTAACAACTTTGCCAAACCAAAGTCTGAGATTTTTGCACACCCATGTTTATCCATGAGTATGTTTTGAGACTTTATGTCACAATGAATAATCTGTGACCCACACTCTTCATGAAGATAAAGAATTCCGTTCACTATGTTGCGAGCAAATTCTATTCTTTTATCCCAACAGAGTTGTTTTTCAGGTGTGAAAAGTATATCTGCAAGTGACCCATTGCTTATGAACTCATATACCAAAAGCCTATGCTCTCCATTATGGCAATAGCCAAGTAAATGGACAAGGTTCTTGTGGTGTGTTCTTCCAATAGCTTTCATCCCTGATTGAAACTCTTTTTCCCCTTCAACCAACACTTTGTCTAATCTTTTGACAGCTATAAGCTTCTGACCATTCAATGTTGTTCCCTTGTAAACGGTCCCGAATGATCCTTTACCCAGCTCTTCCTTGAAACTATTTGTCATGTGCTCAAGATTTGAATAAGTATGTTAGGACATATGTATTTCACCTGTTTAGAACATATGTTATTCTTTTATGTAATTGGTTAATCTTTTAACAAAACACACTTTACTTGTAATTTGGGAAGAATTAGGATGTGTTTAATGCTTCAAGAAACTGAGTTTCAAGATTAAGTGTTGAAGTCAACAAGTCTGTCCAAGAATCAAGCTGAATAGTGCAAGTTCATTAAAGCTCGATAGCTAGCTCAACAGCTAGCATGTGTTGAGGTTTAAAGAGCTGTTCCAGCCTCGTGGCTCGACAGCATCTCGATACCTCTATTTGTCAAGGATTAAGAAAAACAGATTTTGAGTTCTATTTTGATTCTAATCCGTGGATGTATCTTTGGGCATTTTTTTCTTCGAACCCTAGACATATAAAAGGATTTTTTTAAGGTCCGTCAAAGTGTGGCAAGTTGCATAAGCATTGAGAAATTCTTGTTCGTGCAAATTGTGACTTGAGACAAAGTTCTTGCCCTAGTTTATATCTCTTGTGAAGAAGTTGCCGTGTCTTTGCATTGTAGGGTTTTGTAACCAAGCATCTTCTTGATCTTCATCATGTGGATGAATTGAAGAACTTTGCAGCCAATAAGCTTCTCTAGTTGGTGATTGAAGTCACGTATTGAGATTTGCGCAATTGGTTAGTCACATACTTGGGAGCCATGAATTGAAAGGAGAAATTGTCACTACAGAACAAGTCCAATTGGGTATTGGGGTAAGGGTTCAACTGTAGGTTGGTAAGATACTTGGGATTCCTTTACTTGTAACCGTTTGTTGTGATAATAGTGGAATTTCAGGAGTGGTGACCTTAAATTCACCCGTTGAGATTTTTTTCGTGTAGGTTTTCCCCATTCGTAAACAAATCATCGTGTCAATTTGTTTTCTGCTGCAATTTAGTTTACTGGTGATTTGTTTGTGCTACCACGCGTTTGCATGTTAATTTGATTAATTAATAACTTGGCTAATTAATCAACTTAATCCATCACAAGGGCTCAATACATTTTTGGTCTATCAAGTGGTATCAGAGCAGGCACACTCTGATTAAGGTTTAATCTTTGTGTATGATCCATTGACCCTTGTTTGTCATAGATAAAGTCAGTATTTTATTATACCTCCATTGTTTGATGATACTAACTATGCATACTGAAAAGTACGCATGAAAGCTTTCTTACAGTCTTTAGATGAGAAGGTGTGGCAAGCTGTAGAGATAGGCTGGACTAAGCCTAAAGAAGCACCGGCCGATTGGGATGAAGCTAAGATCAAGGCGGCAAACTTCAACAGCAAAGCATTGAATGCGTTATTCAATGTGGTCACTAATGAGGAGTTTAAGAAGATATCCTCCACTGAAACTGCTAAGGAAGCATGAACCATCCTCTAGGAACCTATGAGGGAACAAAGGCTGTCAAAGATTTGAAGCTACAGAGGCTCTACAAGCTTCGAAGAAATTAAGATGGAGGAGGATGAGTTATTTGATGAGTTCTATGCCAAGCTCAAGGATATAGTGAACTCAGCTTTCAATCTTAGGAAAACCATTCCTGAACCCAAAATTGTGAGAAAAGTGCTCAGATCTCTGCCTGAGAGATTCCATGCCAAGAACACAGCAATAGAGGAATTAAAGGATATTGACAAGATTTCTCTGACTGAGCTGGTTGGTAATCTGTAAACCTATGAGCTAGGGTTGACAAGAATTGGCAAGTCGGGCAAAGGCAAGATCATGGCACTGAAGGCCAAAAGTAGTGAAACAGATGAGTCATCAGACGATGAAGACTCTAAGATGAAGTCCTACATCACTAGCAAATTCAAGAAATTCATGAAAAATGCCAATGGAAAAGGCTTCAACAAGGATTGTAGGCAATCTAGCTCTTCTCCGTTCAAGAGCCAAGATAAAGGGAAGAAGGATGCTAGGGATGGCGGTCAGTACACTATTCCAGCAGGACCTAAGTGTTTCAGGTGTCAAGGTTTCGACCACATGAAACAAGAGTGTCTCGCATATCTCAAGAGCATTGGGAAGAGCAAGGCACTAGCTGCTACTTTGAGCAACACTGAGCCTGAGGATGATTCCGACAATGAGGATGACGGAATTTTGAATGCCTTCACTGCCACTGTCAATCCTACTGAAGGGATTGTTGAAGATGTGGATGAAGAAGAGGAATTGATGGAATCCAAGTTTGAAAAGATGGATGATCAAGATGATATCCATACAGCCTATGAGAAACTATAGAAGCTTTCTAAGAAGTATGAGAAACTCTATAGGCTAGCCACCAAAAAGCTCAGTGATGTGGAACTTGACCATGAAGAGCTTTCCACTAAGTTCGATGAAGCTAATCAGACTATTAGGGCACTGACATTAGAGAACAATTTCTTGGTTGAGAAGACCAAGAAGCTTGAAGTGGAGCTGTTTCAAGTAAGAGCTCAATTGGAGAGGACATCAAGTGCAAAGTTGGATGAGATGCTCAGCATTCAGAAATCTGCTTCTGATCGAACCGGTTTGAGGTATGAATTCCTTCCTCTAATATTGCTTCTGCTAGTACTACTGTTTTTGTTCCTCCTGCTAATAACATTAAAATTGAGAACAATGATGTTAAAACTGAATTAGTAAGTGACAACCTAGACAAGGGTAAATCCATCTTAGGCGCACCACCTAAGCCTGAGAAGAAGGAAACTAAAAACCCTAGGGCTAAGAAGGCTAACTCTTAAAAGCCTAAACTGAAGAAGTAGCATCTCTGTCATTATTGTGGTATTGCCGGTCATACTCGACCAAATTGCTATAAGTGGGTAGCATTTGGGAACCAGAATCAACTTCAAACCTTTTTTGCTCCTCTTAGAGATTTTCTCAAAGCTCTCATGTTCCTTTCAAACTTGAATGATTTCAATCCTTCCCCCTTTTCACCGGTTCAAGGGTTTGCAAAAAGGAAAGTTCTTCCAAGGTGTGGAAGGAAAAGGGTTCCAAGTGATTTATTCATTTTTTTCCCTCCCCTTCTTGTTTTTGTTTTTGTTTTTGCATTACTTGTGTGTTTTGCTTTACTGTTTTGAGTCAGTCTAGTTTTATGCATTGTTTTTCTTTGTTTAACATGTTTTTGTTTGCTTGTTTTCAATTTTGCTTTATTTTGTTTTCAAAATAAAATAAAAAAATTGAAAAATACAAAAACAATGTGTATATGTGTACATCGGTTCCTACGAACCTTAAAATGGCCATTGAAAAATAGTTTTCTAAACTTTGTATCTCTTGTACCTTAGATGAGCATCTCTATGCACAACTAATCAAGTGAGCTTTGTGCCTCTTAGTTGTTGATGAGTAAGGTTAAGTGATCTCTTGTACTTAACACTCGTATCACTCTTTTTGACGGGTAGGACTAGAAAATTCTAAGAGAAAGACATAAATAACCATCTCACCACTATTACCTACCAATCATGATATGACATATGTATGCTTTAGCATAGAAAAAGTGCAATGTCAATGACATCAGTATGCTTCGGCATAGCAAAAGTGCAATGTCAAAAGCCTAACATAATTGGGTATTTCTTTTCTCTCTTTTATATACCCATGCATGGTTTTCTTAATAAAAAGAAAATATGCAAAGAGAATAAAAGCAAAAAGATTAAAAATGCTTTAAATATAATTGCAAGCGTGTTTTCTAGGAGATGTGAGAGTTATAGGATGTATCTCAAAGGTGATAGTCCCCATCAAACAATTATGATTGTGTGTGAGTTAAAGTGATTTTCTCATATCTCAAATCGTCATATCTTAGAGACACTTATGCAATCTTGCGATGTTTTCACACACAACATGCAATATTCTTTGCTATTTTTGATACATGTGCAGGTACAATGTGATTTGGCATCACAAGGTTTACATGTATTGATGTATGCTCACTAAACTATCTTGACTTGTTTTTGAAATATAAAATCGGTTAGACTTGTTTAGTGTGTGAGTGTGTATTTTGAGATCCCTATGCTTAAAATTGTTGTTGAGAGATGATTTTGAGAGTCTAATATGTTGATTGGATCATTTGTTGAGTTGCATGCATGATTGCATTCATGTTTGTGTTTTTCCCTTCTCGAAAAACTGTTTTGAAAAGTTGGCTCGACACCTCCTCAATTCCTCCTCGATACCTAGCTGTTTGTCGAGCTTTTCAACTTTTTCTTATCACAATCTCGATTGCGTCTCGACACCTTCTGGATCGATTGAGGAACCTCCTGTCCTCTCGATAGCTTCTTGACACCTGGTGGATCGATCGAGCATCTGTTCTCGTGTCCTGTCTTGTTACTCGACACCTTCTCAATAGCTGTATCTATCGGTGTTGTATTTCTCGACACCTACCTCGATACCTGTATTTATCGGGATTTACTGAAACTCTATTTAAAGGTTCTATGTGATTAGTTTCTCATTTCTCTCGATCTCTCTCTCTCAATAGATTTGTCTTTTCATCTTCCAAACCTCTCTCTCTCACTCCAAATCCTTTTCTCAAGGTTTCTTCAAGCTTCTTCAAGTTTTTCTTCACTTGGTAAGCTTCTTTTCCCTCATTCTCATGAATTTCATGTTTAAAAACCTAGGTTTTGGGTTTTTTGAAAATTTTTGGGGATTTTCAAAATTGATGAGTTTTTGTTGAAATTTTTGGGATGGGTTTTGTAGATTTGATCTTAAAAACTCCATACATTGCATCACATTAGCATTCTATCTGTCTTCTCATGCATTTAGATGTGTGCAATATGTTTATGTGCTGGTAGGATTGGATTGGGCTCAGCCCATGATGTTTTTCATATTGCATGTCCCATGTTCATGTATTCCCCATGCATACATTCTCTTTTCAATATACTTGTTATATTTGAATTGTTCTTGGGACTTTTTTGAGTGTTTCTTTCTCCCCCCTCTCTGTCTTTTTTCGTTAGTAGTATCTATGACACCAAAATGTAAGTCTATTTCGACCTAAAACCCTCTTCGTTTTAGGGCCTCCTCATCTTCTGATCCTACTCCTCTTTTTATTTGGTTCCGTGATGAGAAAGCCCATCAGGACTTCTCGGAAAACTTCTCTAAACGAGGTGTTCATTCGGAACGCCAAGTTGTACTGGCAGACTTCGTCGACACCGACCTTTCCGATGTCTTTCACAAACGGGAATGAGAGTCACTTTGTGACGTCCTGGTCACTTGTCCTTCTGTGCTGATCCAGGAGTTCTACTCCAACATGCATGGATTTGATTCTTCAGTACCTCTCTTTCACACTCGCGTTCGAGGTACGTGCATTGTTGTCACATCGGAGTTGGTATCCGATGTGCTCTAGGTATCGAGGGTTGCGCATCTTGACTACCTCGGTTGTGAGCGTCTACTGACTGTGTCCAAAGATGAGATGATTTCTGCTTTTTGTGAGTGTCGTTCTGATTGAGGTGAGCACTAGTTTACGTCATGTTGACCTTTTGCTAAAGGTCCTCATTTTTTAAACATGGTGATGACTTTTGTGTTTTATCCTTTCTCTCATTACAACTCTATCACAGAGCCTCGTGCTTGTTTTCTGTTGTCTCTTCTTAAGGATCTCACCATTGATTTTCCTTCACATTTTATTTTTTCTATCATAGATGTGTATAAGGATACGGCTACCCGTGATAAGCTCATCTTTCCTTTTGTTATCACGAGGATTTTATGCCATTTTTCCATTCCTTTTCTTGTCTCCAACCCTTTTCTTGTCATGGTTGCCATAGACGCTACTACTGTAAAACGTAGTGAGGCGTAGTTTAGGTTGCGACAGACAGGTTCAGCAGCTCTTTCCTCCCATTCCGCTCCATCTAAATCTGCTCGTGTCTCATCCACTCCCTCCTCATCTACGAGCGATGTGTCACTAGGAGACATCATGGCGCAACTTCAGTGCATGAATGCTCGCCTAGATACACTTTCTATAGAGTTGTATCAGGTGAATGTTCGTGTTGGTCGCATTGCTCGATGACAGGTGATTATGGGTGGTTTTGCTCCTGAGATTTCTCCTCCACCACTTCCTGTGGCTTCTGAGTCTGAGGCTGATGGTGATGACGATGATGCTTCGGATGATGATGATGGAAATGCTAGCTCTACCGATGAGATGTCTAATTGACATTCTACACCTTGTCACTCATGACAAAAAAGGGGAGTAGTTTGAGGCTATGAGAGTAGTTATACTTAGGGGGAGAGCTTGTATAGGGATATTTTTTATAAGGGGAGTGTTGAGTGTTAAGGGATGTAGTAAGGATTACTTGTATCTTTTTTTTTTTTTCCCACTTTAGATACATTTTCTTCTTGTACCTAAATCTTGTGACCATTATTACATACATTGTGCTTATCTTTGTTATATATGTGATAATGTATGTTTCTTTAACCTATCTCTACATATGTTGTTTCTTTTCTCTCTTTATACATATGATTCTCTATTTGTATGCAATCTATTATTTCTGTTTCACACTAAGATACCTTGATGAATTTTGTTTAAAGTATTTCAGAAATACAGGTTGTCAAAGTCTACTTGTTATAAACTCTCTTCCTGCAAAGTTTTTCAAGAGTTGTGTTAGGATAGATTTTATTGTATTCAACAAGTGAGTATGAGTTAAGTGATTTATGACTTCTCTCATATGTTCATTTGTTTGTTATGGTTTTGTCACAGATTGCTAAAGGGGGAGATTGTTAGGACATATGTGTTTCACCTGTTTAGAACATATGTCATTCTTTTATGTAATGACTAATCCTTTGACAAAACGCACTTTACTTGTAATTGGGTAGAATTAGAATGTGTTTAATGCTTTAAAAACTGAGTTTCAACATTAAGTGTTGAAGTCATCAAGTCTGTCTAAGAATCAAGCTGAATAGTGCAAGTTCATTAAAGCTCAACAGCTAGCATATGTTGAGGTTTAAAGAGTTGTTCTAACCTCGTGGCTCGACAGCTGCTCGATAGCATCTCGATATCTGTCGAGGATTAAGAAAAATAGATTCTGAGTTCTGTTTTGATTCCAATCCATGGATGTGTCTTTGGGCCTTCTTTTCTCCTAACCCTAGACATATAAAATGATTATTTTAAGGACTGTTAAAGTGTGGCAAGTTGCATAAGCATTGAGAAATCCTTATTCATCCAAATTGCGACTTGTGATAAAGTTCTTTCCCTAGTTCATATCTCTTGTGAAGAAGTTGCTGTGTCTTTGCACCGTAGGGTTTTGTAACCAAGCATCTTCTTGATCTTCATCGTGTGGATGAATTGAAGAACTTTACAGTCAACAATCTTCTCGAGTTGGTGATTGAAGTCACGTACTAGGATCTGCGCAATTGGTTAGTCACGTACTTAGGAGCCGTGCATTGAAAGGAGAAATTATCATTACAGAACAAGTTCAATTGGGTATTGGGGTAAGGGTTCAACTGTAGGTTGGTAAGATACTTGGTATTCCTTTACTTGTAACCGCTTGTTGTGATAATAGTGGAATTTCGGGAGTGATGACCTTAAATTCACCCGGTGAGATTTTTGCCGTGTCGGTTTTCTCCATTCGTAAACAAATCATTGTGTCAATTTGTTTTCCGCTGCAGTTTAGTTTATTGGTGATTTGTTTGTGCTACCATGCGTTTTTATGTTAATTTGATTAATTAATAACTTGGCTAATTAATCAACTTAATTTATCACAAGGGGTCAATACGTTTTTGGCGGGTCAATATGTTTTTGGCCTATCAAAGTAAATGATTGTGGAGAAACATCCATTTTGAAGCCAACATTTTTACCATTAGAGAGCCTTTTATATGCCCATACACAATTTTTATAAATTGCAATTCCAGAAATCAATGACATTATGAGTCCGAAAGCAGCAAGTGATATGCCTATAATCAATATACCCTTTCGGGACTTTTTTTTCTTGTCCTAGGGGCACAATTTTATTTATGCTGGTTGTAGATACACCTCCCTTGATGAATGCCATGTTTGTATCACTTGTCACTTTTTTAAATCTCAATGGAAGCTTTTGCCTTCGACACGTCCCATCTTTGTACGTAGCGGCTTCACAATTACAATCCTCTAAACATGCTGCTTGGCAATTCTCATTGCTTAATAATGACAAAATGGAAAAAGAACTATCCTCCCATACAGTATTAGATACTACTACCATGGTATATTTAACACTTCCATCTCTGCTTTCACAACTTTCTGCAGTGAAATTCCTTTCACAGCCTGAACTTCGATTCCCCGGGTGGACTCTTGCAAATCCAGGAAGACATAAGCAGTTAGATTCTCGATCAATAGTAGTACAAAACCCATTGAGGCCACACAAGCCCTTAGGGTATACTTATTGTTGGTGCAAACACAATAATAATGGAGATAATACGAAGAGAAAATGAATAATACTTCTGGATTTTTTATTAATTTAAAGAAAGAGATTACACAACACTATTTGGACTGAGGCGCGGCACTTGCTCTCTTTAAGGAGATTCAAGCCCTTGGTTGGCTAAACTTTGTAACCGGTGCAGACCGTCTCTGACTTGTCTCCCCCTGTCTCCCCCAGGATACAACAGCCTAACAAGTGTCATATGGCACCTCCACCCTTCACCTCCCCCTTGCGCACCTATCTGACCCAATATTTGAGACAATTCATGTTAGCCCATTAATCACCACAATTAAAAATAACAAAATAGTCTCTCTCCTTTTCAATGTGGGATTAAACATTTTCACTAACTCCTCATCTTCCACGTTCACTCCCACATCTTTAGATTTATGTTATCACATTTATTCATTTTATTTATTTAATATTAAAATGCTCCAACACTTATTATCAGAAGATGACCAATTGACAAGCCAATTCCCATTCTTTTCCAAATTGTGTGAGTATAGCCTGAAGATCCCATCAACATCAATTCTCATAAGACGAACTGTATTGTTTCTTGGATATCCGCCTTGAGTCAGATTTGATAAGTATGTACCAGTGGAATTGAGCAGGTAGAGATGGCCATCATCGTCAAGACATAGTGACACGTTATTGCCTTGTCCATTTGTATTCGAACTCCAGTAAAGCATATTCAGCCTTTAATTCCAATAGTAATGGGTACTGCCCGAGGTTTCCATCAGTCTGCATAACTAGTTGAAAAATTCCTGTCGATTGGTCAAATTCTGAAACACTCGAACGCAAACTTGTTCCAGCTGAGAGACACTGACCCTGTAAGATGGTATTGGTTGGGTAATCAAAACTCCGCCATATAATCTTCTTATCAAAATTATGGAGAACAAAGTTTCCTGAATCAAGCATTGATGCTGATGTCGCAGGTTCAGGAGGATTGGCAATGAACATCTTTTTGCCTTGTGCTGATTGCATGATGAGTGTACCATCAGTAGTGAAATTCAATGTAGCATTAGCGAGAACTGGAGGATCGTCTCGGTTGGCTATCCAGACCACTGGCTTTTCAGGAATCCCAGCAAGAAAAACTCCAACATCATAGCCATTGGCTTGTTTGTAGAAGCCAAAGGCATATAGACCAGAGCATGACAACCATGAAGAATTGGTGGTAGGCGTTAGAAAAGAGCCTATTTTAACAATGGATTCTCCTTGTTGAGCTACTGCAGTGAAAATTGCTGGGAGAAGAAGAAAAAGCAAGATAGTTGCCATTGGCAATTTCTCTATCTAGTTTCCCTTCACTCTGGTTTCAAATGGAAAATGAACAATAATGTTTAAGAATTAATAATCCAATCCACCTCCAAATATAGTCAATAAAGCTATCTCAAAGAGTTTGGTGTCGTAAAGAGTAAAAAACTAATTGGACTGTTTGGAATGGAAGAGTGAAAGGGAATCCTACACTAGAGTAATTATCTTTCTGTGAATTGAATAGTCACCCCTAGTATATATTCAAAAAAATCTGCATAGAGAGAGAATAATTCATAAAAGTCTCCTATTTTTTTGGGATGAGCACTTAAGTCCCTTTCTTTGTAGACTGAAAAGTCTGTGCATGCATGTGCATATTCAAAGTCTATACACTAAGTCTTCCAATGAATTATGAGTCTTCCATAGGACTATAAGGTTTAACCCCAGCAACACGGTCGATTTAATTTCATAGTCAGTCTCTAGCAACATTGCTGTCATGATAATGATATTTAAGCCTACCCCCACCAACATTTCAGATTCAACATTGTCATCGCTTCTGCATTGTAATTTACTAGACCTAAACTCCAAAATATCACACATGCTTGCAATTACAAGACACATAAGTACACTAAACTCACACCACCCCACAAATTTTTAGATTTTTTTTTTCTTGCTCCTAACATATCCTTTATTTCACATTTTAAGAAATAGTCTTAATTTTTTTTACCTGTTCTAATCACAATTTTTAGGTTTTTATTTACTGGATTCTTTAATTATCATGAACATAGGAGCCATTGTTCATTCCAGCCTTGTCGATTCTTGATCCTCTCTACTTTTACTCCAAAAGTGAAATGCAAATAAATTTGGAAGTTATACTTCCACACCCAAAAAAAGAAAAAAGAAAAAGAAAATCAATATTTTCTTGTTGCAACATTTCATTGAGGGGATGTAGCAATTGGAGACTTTCCTTATTATTGAAGACCAAATCAATACATTGATTAATTAATAATTATAGGAGAAAATCATAGACTTATTGGTAGAGGAATTTGTGGGAATGAAGCAATCAATTCAAATTTCTGATTGATTTGTGTATACATTTGAAAGTTCAAAAAGGTGTAAAAACACCCTTGAACTTTTAAAGCCCCAAAAAATAAATTACCAATTCAAGCTTATAAACAAACAATGTACGTGCGGAAAATGTAAACAAGCTAAAATAGAATTGATAACACAATCTAAACTAAATAAAATCACATTCATAGCAGAAATTAAATGGCAAAGATTAAGGGAAGAAAGATGCAAACACACGGACAACAGAGCGATGTGTTATCCAAGAGGAAACCGAAGTCCTCGGCGTAAAACCTCTCTGCCGCCCTCCAAGTGGTCAATAATCCACTAAAGAATGTAGTTGAGATACATGGACAATAGAAAACCTTCCAAGCCTAATTTACCCAGTGTACCTAAGCCCTCCAAGCTCCTACTCCCATGAGGTTGCGTCAAACCTATTTCTTTTTTAGGTTGCTGGATTCCGCTACAGCCCATAGCATCAATCAATATGAAATTGGTCCCTTCTTAATTGCTTCCTAAAGCACCAAACAACCTTTTCACAGATATGGGTATGGTGAGAAAGGGTTTTGGTAATGTACCTCTCAAGGATATAACAATGGAGAGGAAGAGCGTAGAGGAATTTGAAGAGTCTCTATATGAAGATTGTGGATGAGTCAATCTTGTTTTTCTCTAGGGTTTCCCTCTCAAAATTCTCTAGAAGCTCTCTACATTTCATGGGTATAAGGGGTATTTATACTGAGGTGAGAAAGGAATGCGAAGAGTTAGATTTTCCCAAACAAGGCTAGCTAGCGGTTTGACCTCGCGACTTAACCGAATCGCGAGTTCAAGTTGCGAGCAAATAGAATGGCCAGGCTGGACCTTTTGTCCTGTAGTGCTACAGCTAGCGTGATTTTTCACCTTCTCAGTATGCTTCACTCGTGTGCATCATTTGGCGGCTTTCAAGTCACGAGCCACCCGCGAGATCCAGTCGCGAGTCCTTGCTTTGCTGCGCATTCTTGAGCAATTCTTCACACTTTCTCACACACTACCCTTCATGAATCCCACCTAAATACAGGGTTTCTAAGTGCTAAATTACAAGCAAATTGGCACGGAATAAAGCCAACACAATGGTTGATAAATTTCAACCTTACAATCTCGCCCTTTGTCTATTCCGTGACAAAACCCTAAAACAAACTCTAGACTTAACTTGTGAGTTGGGAACAGTTGAACAAAACTCACTCACACCTAACTCTAGAATCCGTGAAGCGCTTGAATCATAGGAACAAGTGTCTCTTGAAACACAATAACATAATATGATCATTTCATGCAGAAAAAACTTGTAATGCATATGAGACAAGCACAATGCGATCAAGCAAAATGGAGTAAAGTAATAAACCAAAGCTTGACCATACAATCAATCACTATAAAATAGTGACCACAATGCTTATTTGCATTTGGAATGAACATTCAGACATGCAAGCTGTTAACCTTAAATGCAAAGAATCATTTGCATGCCCAACACTCAACCATTTCACAATACAAAAAGTATATGCATCTAGGAACAAGATCCTACTAGGGCACAAGAGTGATGTACTTAAAGCAGTGCATAGCAAACCAATAAGTACAAAAGTTCCAAAGCAAATGTACAAAAATATAAAGGCTGCCTAAGCATGGTACAAACCATAAAAGCCTACAAATTAAACCCTAAAAGCTTACAAAAGCAATATGGGTAAAGATACGCATAAAGAAAAGCAGCAAAAAGTTAAGATACATAAAGTAAGTCTTGATGTATGATGTATGATAGAATAAGTCAACATGTTAGATGTCAATGCTCCCCCTTTGATCAAGCTCTTTCTCCCCCTATCAGCATCATCTCCCCCTTTTTGTCATATAATAGCTAGTCCTCATCGTCCTCTAGTTTCCTTTGAATTTGATCTAATTGGGTATGGAGAGAAGTGAACTTCGTATCACAACGAAGAGTGTGATGGTGTATAAGAGAAACTAGTCTTGACATCTTAGTGCTTATGTCATGGATGGATGCCAAAATGCTGTCTAACTTCTCATCATAGGAGGAGGAGCTGGTGTGAGAACAATTATGAGATGTTGAAACCTCTATCTTGATTCCCTTTCGACTATGTCCAATGCTGGCATTGAGTGTACGAATGTTGATTGGACTAGGCTTCGTGTAGGGAGACTCATTAGCTGATGGATAAATGCCTATGAGTATCAATATCCTTGAAACGAGACAACAAAAAGGAATGCGTGTCCTTGAGTCAGTTCTTACAACAGTTTTTTGCAGAACATGAAAGATGTGAGCGCATATGTCGATCTCTTCATAAGTAATCAGATCATGTAAGAACAATGCCCTCCCTAGATTCATGTAACCGGTGCTAGATAGAGGATACAAATTGTGGAACATAATAATTGTAAGCACTCTTAGTTCTAGGGATAGAGAAGAAACACTGATTGAGTTCCCAGAGTTGGAGAATTCCAAGTTTCTTTTAAGAGCATCCCGAAGTACATCTTCCTCTGGATTCAACTTATCATACACCGGTGGCTTGGTGAATATTGGTCGGTTGATGTGTAGAATTTCTGCTAGATAAGTGGGAGTTACTGAGAAAATCTTTCCTCTAACCCAACATTTGAGTTCATCTCCCTCAATAATGGCATTGGCATAGAACTCTTTCACCAGATTCTCGTATGCATCTTCAAGGTTGGAGAGAAAAAAATTTCAATCCTTGGTGGCAAACCATTCAGGGATTTTGGTGTCTTGAAGAGACGATTGGTCAACAACTCTTTCAATCAATGGAGTGACATCTTTAAAGTAGTTCTCATAGGTCTGAAAAGCAGCATAGGATCGAAACTTGTGTGGATTATACACTCTTGTAGGGAATCGGGTCCTTTTTTACTTTGGTGGGAGATCATCAACATTAATCACAGGCTCTTTCCCTTTGCTGCTACCTCCTTTCACAGCCGCTCTTTTGAATGGAGACATTGTTAGACTGCATCATGTTACAACAAGAAGCAACATAGACCACACAAACTCTATTAGTTCAGAGTTAGATCCAAAAACAGGAATATTGTGGAAAACCCAAAAAAATGAGATTAGGGTCACAATCATGATACAAAATGTATGAGAACTATGAGAAAATGTACAGCCAAAGGCAGAGTGAAACGATGCATAACCAACACAACCCATGTGATAAAAAAATCGAATCAACAAATACCTATATGCACTCCATAAGGATACACAAGTCCACAAGAATACCCAATCCAAGAAAACTTGGTCAAGACAAGAGAAATACAATGAGACAAAAATGGAAACCTTACCTTTTCTTGAAGATTGGTGAACAAGGGAGGAAGAATATAAGGAGTTTATGGGAGAATCAAACACAATGATTTTGAGATAAGAGAAGACACAAAAACCAAAATGCAATGGAAAAAGAAAAACTGTTGAAACCGTTTCTGGAAAATGCTTTATTGTGCAAAAACATGCGATTTTCGCGACTGAGTGAAGTCGCGTGCAAGTCGCTAGACCGAGTCGCCAGAGCACTTAAAACGAACATTTTGAAAATTTTATTTAAGTGCTTTTCGTGACTGGAAGTTTTACCCGCGAGGAAGTCATGAGGTAAGCCGAGAAAATCTTTGTGTACCCTCGCAACTAGACCTTCCACCTGGGAACAAGCCAACACATGGAGCCGCGAAAAGCATAAAGACCCAAAATTTTTGAAAAATATTCTAATTATTTTTCACTACTGGGACATTTACCTGCCAAGGATTTGCGAAAAATCTCTGTATGATCTCGCGACTGAGGCATGCAATTGGATCAACCTGCGTTTGAGTCACCAAAACAGGGCAACATAGTTTTTGAAGTTTTTGACATTTTTGAAAGAACAAAATACTATCCAAACACAACTAAAAAACTCAAAAATCTTTTTGTGTTTGATCAAAAAAGATTGAGCATGTGAAAACACATTTATCCAAGTACAATCACACAAATGAATATGACATTCATTGATCATATGATTGTGTGATGTGTGTGGAAATAAAAAATGAGATAGTTCATAGTCTAATGTGAAGCTTCAATGATCAATTCAACCAAGGCATACACAATAAGCACTAGATAATGTGACCCATCTCAATTATAGAAATATGCATATCTGACCTCCCACAACACTTGATAGCATAAAAATGAAGCTTTTCATTTGGCTCTATATACATCATATCATTAGATCTTTTTGAATCAGTACATCTCATTGTGAGATTGATGCTAGAAATTTTGATATTTCAATTTGTGAGGTAGCCTTTGGCTTTTCGGGCATCATACACTTTATAAAGGTCGCTTTCTCTTTTTCCTAGTCAAATACTAGTATATGCGACAAGCTTTTGCAGCTCAATATCTCTTTTCATTTGGAGATTTACATTTGGTGAGCTCTTTTAAGAAAAAACAATAAACAAAAGAGTGGGAAGATATATAGGCACAAGTCTATGTATGTCTCAAGATCCACAAAACCATTCACTAATCATTCATGACAAGGTTGAAGATCTATTTACAACAGTCACATAGATGTCAAGATTTTTCTCACAATGATATGAGTGCATAAGGAACAAGCCATGTTCGTAGATGCACAAGGCCATTAGTACAAAGGTACAAGGTAAAACATGTTTTGAGACAAAACTCAAACAAAGACGATCAAACTTTTAGGATTTTATACGTTTTATGTGTTTTTGGATTTTTGACACAAAAAAATGAAAAGATTGATCATGAAAATAATGTAAAAACATTTAAAGCAAAAATAGACAAACCACCAACAATCATACAAACAAACATATTCACACGACATAGGAAGAATTAATGCATGGACATGTTGTAATGCTTATGCATGATTACATTTTTTCACCCACACGTCACGTGCGTTTAGGGTGATATCCCTATAGGGTTGGGTACGAGAGTTAGGACTTTCAAACCTTCTTGTGAAGCTTTCCAAGTAGTTGGTGAATGCGCCAATCATCTTCATCACATCTATCATTCCGGGATCACCATTTCGGCCTCTTGATGTTTCAACAGCCTAAATTCTCTTGTCATTTCTTGGTCCTCCTGACCTTTGATCACTAGCATTCCTCAATGCTCTCAGCTTATGACAATTTGGTCGAGTGTGCCCTTGAAGTCCGCAGTGATGACATACATGGTTCGTTCTAGGACCTCTTTGCAATCGAGGAAGGGATTTTTCTTTGACTTCAGACTTGAACACAGATTTATTACGAGACTTGTTCAACACCTGCTAGTTAGCCACATTCTTCTTCTTCTCAACCTTTGCCTTCTCCATAGTAGGGGCAACTACAACCGGTTTTTTGGCCTTCACAAACTTCACTTCTTTGGAGGCATTGATAGTTGTGCTACTTTCTCAAGTGTATCCTAATCCAATTTTTTCAGAAAAAGTTTTTTGAGAAGAAAGGACATCATCGAGCTTCTTTGTGGATATGCGCTCTATTTTGGCATTTGCTTGGATTACCTCAAGCTCAAGGAATCTTACTTTGGTGTAAGTTTCAGTTAGTTCACCATTTAGCGTCTCAATCTCACACTTGGCCTCTTTGTATCTCACTAGGATACTACGATAGTCCTCCTCTGCTCTCTTCATCTTCTTTACAGCTGCCTTGGCCACCCTTGCATACTCTCACGACTTCTCAAGGAGTGAATTGTAGTTCTCTTGAAGACTAGCTATATCTTCATCTTCTTTAACATCCAATTCTTCTACAATACCCATGGATTCCTTATCATTATGCTCCCCAAGTTCTTGCACAAGCATATTCAAGTCCTTCGAAAACTCAACATGAGCAATAGTCATGAATGCTGAGAAATTCCCTTCTTCATCACTGCTATCCTCCGAATTAGAGGTAGAAGAATCAGAGTCACTAAGTGTTGTGGCATAAACCTTCCTTTTGATCTCAAATAATTAGGACATTCCTTTTTGAAATGGCCATGCCCATTACATTCAAAACAAGTGACTTCTTGAGTAGGTTGGGACTCCTTCCCATCTCTCTTTTTGAAGTCCTTTTTCTCCTTTCCAAAATTTGTGAATTTCCCTTTATCACTAAACTTCCCACTATTCTTGAATTTCAGGAATTTTCGAAAATTCTTTGCCAGATAAACTACATCCTTTTCGACTACATCCTCATCCGATGAGTCGTGTGCTTCAACCTTTTCATTTATCGTCTTAAGAGCAAGTGATTTGCTCTTTATTTGATTTGGCAATGAGAGTTTATATGTTTGGAGAGAGCCAATCAGTTCTTGGACTTTGATTTCATCTAGGTCCTTGCTCTCTTCAATTACAGTCACCTTTGCACGAAAGCTCTCTGGTAATGAATGAAGAACAACTTCTGAGTCCTCCGTTTTCTCTCCTAAGTTAAACTTGCTGATGACCACTTCATTCAGCTTACTATAGAAAGAGTCAAAGGACTCATCCTTACTCATTTTCAACTCCTCAAATCGAGTCGTCAGCATCTGCAACTTGGTGTCCTTAACTTTCTTCGTTCCCTCATACGTGGTCTCCAATATCTACCATGCCTCCTTGGCAATGGTTATGTGAGATATCCTGTGGAACTCATCTAGAGATACACCACAAAAAATAGCGTTAAGTGCTTTGCTATTAGCATTTGGCACTACGAGGGCTGCCTTATCCCATATGGATTTGGCTGCCTCCGATCTAGTCCATCTGACATCAACAGCATCCCAAACAGATTCATCTATAGAACATAAAAATGCTCTCATTCGCACCTTCCAAAAGGCATAATTGCTGCCATCAAAATATGGTGGAGCATTCAAAGATTGAGACTGGTCCATCTCAATATGGGGTCAAGGATTGCACTAATGTGTTTAAACCACAACGAGTGCACCCGCTCTGATACCAATTGAAAGTTCAAAAACGTGTAAAAACACTTTTGAACGTTTAGACCCCCAAAAAACAAATTACCAATTCAAGCTTATATACAAACAATGTACGTGCGGAAAATGTAGAAAAGCTAAAACAAAATTGATAACACAATTTAAACCAAATAAAATCACATCCACAACAGAAATTAAATGGCAAAGATTAAGGGAAGAGAGATGCAAACACACGGACAACACAGCGATGTGTTATTGAAGAGGAGACTGAAGTCCTCGGCGTAAAACATCTTCGCCGCCCTCTAAGTGGTCAATAATCCACTAAAGAATGTAGTTGGGATACATGGACAACAGAAGACCCTCCAAACCTAATCTACCCAGTGTACCAAAACCCTCCAAGCTCCTACTCCAACGAGGTTGTGCCGAACCTATTTCTTATTTAGCTTACTAGATTCTGCTATAGCCCATAGCATCAACCAATATGAAATTGGCCCCTTCTTAACTGCTTCCCAAAGCACCAAACAGTCTTCTCACAGATATGGGTATAGTGAGAAAAGGTTTTGGTAGTGTACATCTGAAGGATATAACAATGCAGAGGAAGAGAGTAGAGGAATTTGAAGAGTCTCTATATGAAGATTGTGGATGAGTCAATCTTATTTTTCTCTGGGGTTTCTCTCTCAAAATTCTCTCTAGAAGTTCTCTACATTTCATGGGTATAAGGGGTATTTATACTAAGGTGAGAAAGGAATGCGAAGAGTCAGATTTTCTCAAACAGGGCTAGTTGGCGGTTTGACCTCACAACTTAACTGAGTTGCGAGCAAACAGAATGGCCAAACTGGACCTTTTGTCCTGTAGTGCTACAGCTGGCGTGACTGTTCACCTCCTCAGCACGCTTCACTCGTGTGCATCATCTGGTGGCTTTCAAGCCACGAGCCACCCGCGAGTCCCTGCTTTGCTGCACATTTTTGAGCAATTCTTCATACTCTCTCACACACTACCCTTACATGAATCCCACCTAAATACAGGGTTTCTAAGTGCTGAATTACAAGCAAATTAGCACGAAATAAAGCTAACACAATGGTTGATAAATTTCAACCTTACAATATTTCAAGTTATAAAAATATGTTCTAAGCAAATAAAGAACATGTTTCTCAAAAAAGAAAAAAAGTGAATAAAGAACATGTATCCTTTTTAAGCTCTTACTCCATGAATGTAAGCCAAGTGGATGAACCACATAAACTTATATGATCTATCTTAATTGGAAATGAAGATAATGTCAATAGGATAATAATAAAACTGTTGATAAATTGGTATTATTATATTCATTTTTATAAATAAATCTTTGATACCTAAGACTAACGTGGCATACCAAAATGGTATCATGCTTCCTATATCCGAGTATCCCATAAAAAAACCATAGAATGCAATACTTTTAAAGAAAAAAAATATAGTGTTACTTTATATTTTTAAGGGAGAAAAAACAAGCAATTGATTTTATATTTTAGCGACAAGGTTTTTCCCTTCACATTGGAAGTGTGTGAACTGTGAAGTCATTTCCTTCCCTAGTTTAAGCCCCACAAATAAGGGTCATCAAGCCAAGGGCCATTGGCATGTACATATATTTAACATAAAAGAAATTTAACAATATTGTGCAAATTATTCTTCCAAATAGTCCCATATTTGGGTTTTGAAAGGAATACAAGTACAAAAACATTTTGCCAGTAGCCTTAAAACTAGCTGAATATTAAGGAGTTGTTTGGTTTTTGTGTTTTCATCACCCATAACTTTGTTTCCATCATCCATAACTCAAAATATGTGGGTCCCACAGCTGAGAAGATTGCTTGGCATTGTTTTCAGTTTTTGTTTCCATCACTCAATTCTCTAATTTTTGAGTGATGAGTTATGGAAACTAAAAACACATTTTAGGTCTTTTCAGTTTCCAAAACTCAATTTCCATGACATTTTTGTAATTAAACCCACATACATGGGACCTACTGTCAATGCAAAGTCACATTTTTGTAATCTAAACATATGAAGTTCAAGATCAACTCAAAATTTAACATCAAAATTCATAATCAATATTAAAACATGATTTTTACTGGGTTTAGGGATACAGATCTGAAAAAAAAAAAAAAAAAAAAAAAAAAAAACAAACAAACAAACCCCACAAAAAGAAGTAGCATCAAGTTTAGGGATATAGATCGTCTTTTCCCCATTGTGTCGGCAAAAAATTCCACAAAACCCACAAAAAAAAAAAAAACCACATGATTTTTACTAGGTTTAGGGATACAGATCAAGATCGTCTTTTTCCCATCGTGTCGGCAGCTTCGTGCTCACCATCGGAGAAAACGGAGACCAGGCTAAAGAAGAAGAAGCCATAGAAGATGAAGATAAAGAAGAAGAAGTAGTAGCTAAGCTAGACGATGATGATTGTGGCTTTAAACGGAGATCCTTCATTGGGTTTGTTGAGGGTTTTGGGAGAATATGTGGGCTGAAAGGGAAAAATAAAGTGAAATGGCTCGTTAAGTTCTAATATGTTATGCAGGTAGGCTAACCATGGCTTGACATTGTGCTCAGGTATGGGTCCTACAAAAAAGTAGAAAAATTGAGTGATGAGAAGCTGAGTGAAGTGTGCCAAATGGGTGGGTATAGGAAATTGGGTATTTTAAGTAATGAGTGATGAGTCACGAAAATTGAGTGAGAAGTGATGAGTGATTGAAAAAAAAAAAAAAAACCAATCAGCCCTTAACACGTCCTTGTCTTAATGAAGGGACATATCCAGCTCAAATCCCCCTCAATAACTTTTCCCACGAAAAAATAAAAATACAAACACATTTTATACAGTATTAAGAAAAGAAGTCAAACTTGGAGAGATGGTATATCTACAGTTCCTTCTAGCATTAGTAGAACATTCTTCATCGAAGGACGAAGAGATGGCTCATCAAGAGCACACCAGAGTCCCACCATAACCTCTCTCCAATTGTCTTTTAGTTGACTTCCTTTCCACTCATAAGTTTGCTTAACTCAAGAGCCTCAAAGCAATAGTATGCCCATTCCTTAAGAATGGCCTCTTCTTCGAGAAGATCCCAATCAACACTCTTTCTATAACATATAAGCTCCAATGGCACAATTTTGAAATTGTATACATCTGCTTTGGTTGTCACTTGCTTGTTTTGAAGCCACTCTAGTGCAAAATACCCCTTTGTTCCTCAGATGTTTTTTATTGTATTGGTTTGGTCTGGTTTTAACAACTTTGCTAGTCCAAAGTCAGAGATTTAACAACTTTGCGAGCTATTTCTATTCTTTCATTCCAAAAAAGTTGTTTTTTCGGTTTGAAGAGTATATTTGGAAAGGAGTCATTTCTCATGTACTCACATACCAAAAGCCTATTCTCTCCATCATGGGAATACCCGAGCAAATGGATAAGATTCTTGTGGTGTGTTCTTCCAATTACTTTAATCTCGGTTTGAAACTCTCTCTCCCTTTCAGCCAACACTTTCCCTAGTCTTTTGACGACTACAATCTGTTGAACATTCCATTTTATTCCCATGTAAACAATCCCAAATGATCCTTTACCCAAATCTTCCCTAAAACCATCAGTCATTTTTTCAAGATCAGAGTAAGTAAATGATCTTGGAGAAACATCCATGCTCAAACCAACATTTCCACTATTATTAGAGTCTTTTATAGGTCCAGACACAATTTTTATAAATTGCTATCCCAGAAATCACTAACATAATGAGTCCAAAAGCTATAAGTAAGATGCTCATAATCAATATGTCCTTTCGAGACTTTCTTTCATGTACCATGGGAACAATGTTATATATGATGGATGTAGATTTACCAACCTTGATTAATGTTATGTTTGAATCAGTTAGTACTCTTCTTACAAATCTCAATGGAAGCCTTTACTTTTAGAATGCCCCATCTCTGTACAAAGTTGCTTCACAGTTATAGTCCTCCAAACATGCTGCTTCACAATCCTCTTTCGTTAATATTTTTTGCATAATTGAAAAAGTGCTTTCTTTCCAAACTGTATTAGATGCTTCTAACATGGTATATTTCATAATTTCGTTTTTTATTTGGCAACTTTCTATAGTGAAATTTCGTTTACAACTAGAACTCCAATTGCCCCGGTGAACTTTCACATATCCAGGAAGACATAAGTAGTCAGCTTATCGATCAACGGTAGTACAAAACTCATTAAGGCCACACAGGCCCTTAGGGTCACATTTTATTATTAGAAGATGACCAATTAACAAGCCAATTCCCATTCTTTTCCAAATTGTGTGAGTATAGCCTGAAGATCCCTTCAGCATCAATTTTTGTAAAGTAATTTACAATTATTTTATGTCGGCTTTAATTCCGTGCCAAATTTGATTGTAATTTCTTCAATCATATTTCCTTGTATGTATGTGGGTTTTTTCAATTGTAAGGGATGAGTGTGAGAGAGTGTGAAAACTTAAGTTTGAAAGGATGAATAAGTAGATTTCGCAAGTGTCTTGTGAGAAGCTTACCCGCAAAAGAGCCACGTGTAAGGCACATGATTGGAAGATGAAGGGTCATGCCAGCCTAGAGGTTTTTGCAAGTGTCTTGTGGGTAAGGATGCGAAGTACTCACGAAACATTCGGTTTGGCAAAAAGTTGTATTTTGCTTTACTAAGTCTTTACCAACACTATACATACCCTCATTACCCATAATTGGAAAGAGTGCTTTCTAGAGAGAAAACCCTAGAAAATACACTTGAGAGTTAGAGATTGTTATACCCACAATCATCTACACATTTCCTTGTGGTTTTCCTCAACTCCTACTTTTTCATCTCTATATCCTTGAGAGGTTGATAGCTTAAACACTTACCACACTTATTTTGATTGTAAAGTGAGATTTTGGTACTGTTAGGAAGCATTGGAAGGATCCATTCATTGGCGGATGCAATTGGACTAAATTGCAGAATCTGGAAAGCTACAGAAAATAAGACTCCGAAAAGTCAGTTGACAGCAGGAGCTTGGAGGGCTCAAGTACATGGGGTAAACTAGGCTTGGAGGGTATTTTGTTATTCATGTACTCTAACTTTATTCTCTAGTGAATCAATTTCGACTTGAAGGGTCGCAGAGAGGTTTTTCGTCGAGTTCTTCGGTTTCCTCTTCGATAACATATCTTAGTGTTATCTTGTATTTGCATCTCTCTTCCCAACTCTTTAAGGCTTTTTTTTTTTTATTGTTAATAATGGATGAATATGGCTTATGGTAGTGCTATCGGTTATTTGCGCTCATTTACTTTTATTCTACACTTAGTCTAAGTTAGAGTAAAAGCAATCTAGCCGTAATTTTTATTTGGGGGTCTAAACAAGTTCTTGTGTATTTACACAAATCCGAGCTTTCAATTGTATCAGAGTAGGTACACTTTTCAGATTTCATTATCCTAGTGATTGCCAAGCTCAATCTTGGGGAGAAGATGGAAGATGCCAAGGTGGTGAAAACGATCTTGAGATCCTTACTCAAAAGCTTCCGAGCTAGGGTTACAGCCATAAAAGAGATGAAAGATTTGGATGAGATAAAGATTCAAGAAATTATAATATCTCTCCAAACCTATGAGCTTAGACTCCCCTCTCACAAGTCCTGCAAATCACTTGCTCTTAAAACTATAAATGAGAGAATGGGTGATTCTTCCGAAGAAGATGATGTAGAAAAGGAGGCGGCATTTCTTGCAAAGAATTTCTGGAAATTTCTCAAGATGAAAAACAATGGGAAGTCTTTTTGCAAAGGAAAATTCTCATCCTCAAAAAGTGACAACAAGGAGTTCAAGAAGAAGGATAGGAAAAACTCGTCATTAATTAAATGAATCGTGTGCTATGAATGTAATGGGCACGGACATCTTAAGAAAGAATGTCCAAACAATTTGAGAGGAAAAGGGAAAGTGTTTACTACCACCCTTAATGATTCCAAAAGCTCAAATTTCAACGCGAAAAGAGAATGTGATAGTGAGGGAAACAATTTAGCTTTCATGGCAATTACAATGGTTAACTTAGAGATGGGTTGAGCAACTTGATTGATGAGCTTGGTGTACATTTTGAAGGTGAAGAAATTGAAGATTCGGAAGATTAGGATGTGTGCCTTAATGAAGGTGAGAAGAACCTTCAAGAAGTGTATGATACGTTGCTTGAAGATTGTGGCAAATATGCAAAGGTTGCAAACAATGTTGTTAAAAAGATGAAGAAAATTGAAGAAGAGCATAAGTGCACACTTGTGCAACTTTAGGAGGCAAAGTGTGAAGTTAAAGAGCTGAAGGAAGATTTGGTGAATGCCTACTTGAAAATCAAGTTCCTTGAACTTGAAATCATTCAATCAAATGTTAAAGTAGAGCGCATTTCCACCAAGAAACGTGATAGCATGCTCTCCTCTCAAAAACCTTCAAATGACAAAGCCGGTCTAGGCTATATCGGTGAAGGAAGCTCAAGCAGCGAACCTAAGAAGGAAGTGAGGTTCGTATCGGACAAAAATATAGAAAAATCTAAAGTGGAGAAGCCCGAGATTGATATCCCTATTGTTGCAAAGAGAACCATTGGTGCAATACCAAAGGATAAAGGGAAGTCATTATCCAAAAGTCAAAGGGGACCCCAAGTGAAGAATTTATGTAATCATTGCGGTGTGTGAGGGCACACAGGGCCAAATTTCTACAAGCTTCAAGCACTAAAGAGGGATATGTATGGCCAAAACAACTAAAGAAGAATGCCAAAGGGAATTCAAGCTAAACAAGAAACTGAGGGACAACTTATTGGAGATGTTATGGAAATGTTGAAGAACATTTCATCATACCTTGCTAGCTTCACCCCAAGGTTTGTGAGTTATGTCGATCGTACCCCTCCATTTAGGGATCTCACCCAAAACACTTGTACACTGTGGGTGAAAAAGGGTATTCATGCATGATCACTCTGATGGAAAAATACATGTTTGTATCGAATACAAAACATATGCAGCGAAAAATTAACGAATCTACTTCATTCGCAATTGATAACATGTACTATGTAAATTTCAGAATACAAAAACAAGAGAGTTTACCTTGGTGTAGTGAATTTCAAAACAAAGATTAGAAGTACTTCGGAATACTTTTAATTTTCACTCCAATTCCACTAACACCCAAGAGGTGTGGTCTCTCAATTAATTATATTTGTTTGTTTAAGAGAAAATTAGAGAGTGTCCAACACTCACATCTTATATGATCTTAATGAAAAACCACTTATATGAATTCTATTATCAAAACCCCTTAATTAAAATTTGATATGTTTCTTTTCTTATATATATAACTGATTATCTAACTGGGCTAGTCTTTTGAATTATTCCAATTGGGCTCTAGTAAGTGGCTTGGAGTGGGACCAAAAGGAAACAAATAAGACTCTGGCTCCAATGGGTCTTAGGTTTTTCTATCAACTCTTGACAAGTCTAAAGTTACCATTAATTATATTCAATACCACTATATGAATATAATTTCACTCTAGGCTTTATTAATAAATTATATCCTAAGACATTATTATATATGCAACCCCTTCATTAAAATATTTGTAGTAATACAAAGTCATGAATATAGATTGCCACTTTGAAGATTACTATATATTAATCATTGAGTACCCAATTCAATCCTTTATGTTATTTATCATATATTTATGAAATCTAATTTAATAAATATATACTTTAGTGACTCCTTACTAAAGTGATTGGGCCCAACACTTTGGATAACCAAACCTATTAAACTTATCTCAAGGGAATATTTTATATCTCCGTTAAGAGATTATGAATTCCATCTTGAGAATATATGTTCCATCAACACTAAATGTGGCTGCCTAACATACTGAGGTTTTGATCATTACTTATAGATCCCACTCCTGATATATCAAAGCAACCTAAACCTCATGATTCAGTCCTGTGCCAAAACACACAATACCAAAGGATGGAAACTTTCTCTTTAAAAGGTAAAACATGTATATTTCCATCTAGAAAATAATCATGGACAATGCTTAGCTTTACCAAAATGGAAACATTTTCCTTTTGGTTATGCTTTTAGGTCTAATTTCTTTTTGGCAACTACTAGGGCGACTAACTTGTCCAACTGTTTGGTATTATAATTACTTTTCCTACCATCCTTACCTTTCGGTTTAGGTTAAGAATTTGAATTAAATCATATTGATCCTAGCCTTAGCTTTTAAAATGTTTTCCGTTGCGTAGAATTCACTCATTAATTCAGATAATATAAAAGAAATTTATTTTCAAAACAATTTGAATTGATCAAATGATTCTAACAAGGACTTATGGATCATATCCATGTGAGATTAACATTTAATCTCTACATCCAAAAATTCCAATTCATTTAAAAATAAAAATATTTTCATAAAATGGTATAGAGTTGGAACTCCTTAAGCTTTTCTTAGTAGTCAATATGAATCATACCAAAACTCTCATTTACACTTAATATGAAGTTTAAGTCTTGTACTAAATCGTGCATCTTAAGTTGCAGCACAATTGAGATAGAAGCCAATGTAATATTTTACCATTTCAATGGAGACTATGATCAAATCATAAGCTATCTTCCATCAACGCATTATGCATAGAAAATTATGACAATACTGAATCAAAACATATTTATGTACTTCAGCTCCTTTAAGCACTATGTCCAAAATTATTTCTTAGTTAATCTGATTCAATTAAAATAGTAGGTAGAGAACAAAAATTTATGACAACTTTATTTTGAGACTATTAATATAATTACAGGGACATCATACTTTGCATCCATAGCCATATAACATGGAACCCAAAAACCATACTATAGTACCAAGCATATTCCACCTCTGATATTAAACCTTGTTTCTGATTGCAAAAACATATTGGTAAGCCCATGGAAAGTAACCATTAATAAGTACATATCCAAGGAGGCAAACCAAAGTACTGATGTTTAGACTAAAGGGGTTATCAACAACTAAGAGGAAGATTCTATATGATACTTGTTCAGCTGTTCCAGTTTCTTGCATAGCTGTTTTTATTAGGAACAATACTGGAATCCCAAATTTTGAGTGTTTCATAAGAATTGTTGTTTGTTTTCATTAAGCTTATATTTAGTTGGTTAATATATATTTTTATTGTAAGAGAGGATGAGGAGGGAGAGAATAAAGTGACGTGAAACTTGATAGCTCACGCTTTACAAAACTCTGCAGAAAAATGTATAAAAATTAGGCTCTTCATTGGTGTTTAATTAAGGTCCTATAAAATTTATTATTATGGGAATATGTATTCCTGTAAAAACAAATCGATTGCAAAAGTCTTACTTTGAGAAAGTTGGGTTTATATTGCCTTCCTTTATCAAGCTTTATTGCTTCTCTGATCATTGTCGGCCAATGTATTGTTGCTTTCGAAAATTGATTAACCGGCTATCAAACCATGTGCTAAAAGAGGAAAAAAAAAAAAAGTACAAATGTGGAAATTTAGGGATGGCAATGGGCTATAGGCTCTTTCTAGCAACTCTGTGTATTGGTCATGGTGATTGCCCTTCTGGGTTCTTGACAGTGTGTCTTGTCCTTGAAAGTGACTGCCAAGCACTAAGTAAGTCCTAGACGTAGAATGACCAAAAGGGGCACTAAATTGCTAAACCTACTGCGTATTTTTTTTCAATTGTTCTTCAAAATATGGAACATTTTGCAACAGTGAAATTTGCAAGAGGACTCACATTTCACTGTTGCACAAAATTGTTTGCAGGACCTCCTATGTCCTAAGACAGTTTTTGGCTTCTCTACATGATAGGATAGAGCTCAGTACAAGCAGAAGTACATTATTGAGTTTTGTTGATCAAGGCCTTTAAGATCGAAAATTATATGCTTTACCCGGCATATATGCCGGGTGTCTCACACAGAGGCGGATCCCACAGTGCGTGGGACCCTCCACTGTGTGAGTGACCCGGCATATATGCCAGGTACACCATATACCAGCTCTTTTAAGACAATACATAAGAGAGCTCACTACAAGCAGAAGTACATTATTGAGTTTTGTCGATCAATGCCTTCCTGAAAAGAGAGTTGATCTTTATTATTATTGCCATAGCTCACTGAAGATGTGGACTCTTTGACTCTTAAGCATATTAAAATATGTCGGTATCAATGGAGAAAAAAAAAAGTGTAAATCAACTTTTAGTCCCTACATTTTGGTTTTTTTTTTTTTTTTTAGTCCTTACATTTTAATTTTACCACTTTTAATCCCTAATTCAATTAACGCGTTTCATTTTGGTCATTTCTGTTAGCCCACCAACGAAAATTGCTTAGGTGGCAAACGGATGCTGATGTGGCCAATTAAAAAAAAAACATTAATTAGCATTTAAAAAATTATTAATCAATTTTTACAAAATTAAAAAAAGAAAAAAGAAAATTAAAAATAATAAAATACATTCATTCAGATCTAATTCATTTTGAACAAGAACACCATCACAAATTTAAACATCAACACAAGAACATAAAGCACAAACCCAGAACCATACACAAAAAACACAAACTCAAATTTAAATATTAACACAAGATCGCAAACACAAAGAACACAATAACAAACACAAACCATTTAAAAAGAGTAGTTACAATTTTTTCTTTTTTTTTTCTTTTCATTATTTTCGAAAGAACAGAGTACCATGTTCTTCATGTTCTTCGGGAAAGAACATGAAGGTTGCCCAAAAAATTAAAATAATCATTATTTTCCTTTTCTTTTATTACATTTTCTTAACAAATAAACATGCAAAATTCATTCAAAATCCCTTTCCTCCATCAAATCCTCCAACAAATCAAACTCATAAACCCAGAAAAATAATAAAATTCACATGAAAAAAACAAACCCAAATAAAATTGATAAATTAAACATGAACACATTATATATTTGAGCAAGAACACAAACCCAGCAAATTTAAAACCCAAAAAATTAAATTCAAACCTAGTAAAATGAAATTTGATCCTCCAAATCTCACATCCCAGAAAACCTAAGCAACCACCAACAGATCCAAACAAAACCACCCACCACCACTCCACAGACCACCCACACCACCAACAAATCTGAACAAAACCACCCACATCCACTCCACCGACCACACAAATCCATGATTTGAGAGGGAAAAAAGAAAAAACATAGCCAACAGTTTTTTCAGCTATAATAACTGAACCAATACTCACTGTCCGATCAAAAAAAGAAAAAGAAAGAGAAGGAACCAGCTTGGAGATCCAAATGACAGATCAAAATCTGGAGTTACAAGAATCGGGTTGGGAGGAACTGAGAATAGAGGCTTGGAAGATCGAAGGCGATCTCAACTTTAAGCTCAATTCCTACGACAAGCTCGGCGTTAGGTTCACCCAAGGAAGATTTTGATCTTTAGAGCTTTGATCCCAAATCCACAATCTGAGAGAGAGACTTTAGAGCTTTAGAGCTTTAGAAAGTTGAAAGAGAGAGGGAGATTTTGGTTTGAGAAAGAGATCTTTAGAGATTTTCATTTAAGACTGGGTTCAATCGCCACTTCCTTTGGATCCTTCGCTGTCGCCGCCTTTTTGGTTTGTTTTTTCTGTCTTCGTGGCTTAGGTTTTGTTCTTCTAGTTCTTTGTGGTCTTCGTTGATTTCTTCTTTTTCGTGATTTCTGGGTTTGAAGGGTTTTGGTTGTGTAAGTGAGTAAAGGAAAGGCATGGATGAAAGAGCATCCTTATCAAACAAAATGGAGGATGAGGAAGCAGAAAAAGCAGCAAGTCAGATGAGGATATTTGTGGGGGGATTGGGAGAGAGAGTGACTGCTGATGATTGTAAACCCATTTCTACGATCTCTCTCTCTTCACCCAACCTCCAACCCAATCTGGCAAAATCTAGATTTTCTTTTTTAATTTCGTTAAAATTAATTAATAAATTTTTTGCATTTAAAAACTGACATGGCATTTTTTTAAATGCTAATTAATTTTTTTTTTTTAATTGGCCACGTTAGCATCCGTTTGCCACCTAAGCAATTTTCGTTGGTGGGCCAATGGAAAGGACCAAAATGAAACACATTAATTGAATTAGAGACTAAAAGTGGTAAAATTAAAATGTAGGGACTAAAATGAAAAAACGTCAAAATGTAGGGACTAAAAGTGCATTTACGCCAAAGAAAAAAGTAAATGCAGAGGTTATTCCTCTACATAAGTTTGTATGGTACATAACAAGTTAAAATAAATATCATTATATCATCGAGAAAGTAAACATAAGTTTCAAGGGAAAGAGGTAGTCCACATTAGAATATAAACTAATTTTTTACTTTCTTTCGAAATGAATCCCGTAGCCTGCCTAGATCAAAGCAGGATTCTTCCAAGCAGGATTTTCCCTGAAACTACCAGATAAAATAGCAGCAAGGCCTATCTCTCTACTAGGTTCTACTACAACCTTCAACATAGTAGAGAGCTCGGTACAAGCAGAAGTGCATTGATGAATTTTGTAAACCAATAACTTTAAGGAAAAGAGAGTAAATCTTTCTTATTATTAGCATAGGTCAAAGGAGATGTGATCTCTTGACCCTTGAGCATATTAAAACTATGTTGGCATTAATGGGGGGGGGGGGGGGGGGGGGGGGGGAAGAAAAAGAAAGTACATGCAGAGGTTATTTCGTGACACTGGTGTGTATAGTACATATTACATAACAAGTTAACATAAATTTCATTACATCATCAAGAGGGTAAACATAAGTTTCTAGGGAAAGAGTTATTCCACATTATAATATGACTTTCATTTTCTATATGAATCCCATAGTTTGCCCAGATCAACATTACCTCCTGAAAGTATAATTCCTATGTTGCTGCAATTCTTCAAAGCAGGATAGTTCTTGAAACTATCAGATAAAACAGCGGCAAGGCCTATCGCTCCACTAGGTTCTACTACAACCTTTAATATCTCGTAACAAAGTTTCATGGCTTCTATTATCTCATTGTCCTCCACAGTTATGATGTCATCAACAAGATCTCGCACTATGGGCCTGCACCACGAAATGGAAAGTCTGAGTTTATCTGAGGTCAATTAGCTACACAAACAGAAACATATAATTCATGAAAACAATATTTACATTAGGGTAGGCATCATCTTGATAACATGAGGTTTCTCTTACCAGGTAAAATTGCCAAGAGAAGCTCGAAGCCCATCAGCTACAGTGTTGGTCTCAGGCAATGTTATTATCCTGCCAGCTGCTTTGGATCGAGCTGCATCATCAGCTCCCATAGGTTCAGCAGCCAAAACTCGAATGGCAGGGTTGATGGACTTGGCAGCCAATGCCACCCCTGATATCAAACCACCTCCTACATTTTTTTTTGTTTGACTAAGAAGTCAGAACAAATCAGCACAAAAAGAAATCCACAACAAAGATGAAGCAGGAGCATAAAGGATTAAATTGACAATTTGGCTCTAAATGTAATTGAACAAACCACTTATTGGAACTATTAGAGTGTCTATTTGAGGGGCTTGCTCCAGAAACTCCAATGATATGGTACCCTGCCCACTGCAAGAACACAGTTAAACATGTCATATTGCATTAACATTCAAGTTAGAAGTCCCATTTTCTCCGTGAATTTGAATTCCTTATTTCTTTAGATATTGGAGGTTTTGGCAAGGAGAAAGTAAACGACCTAGATAAAGGAAAAAATGAAAAAAATACAGTTGTTCAAGTTAGTAACTACAAGAGTTTATTTGCATAACATTTAAGGCAATATATACTTTTCTTCTCAGAATATTTAAAGGATTCTAATTTTTTAATAACGTTTTTTCCTCCATTAAAAAAGGCTAGTGAAGTAAGAAAATCAGTGGCCAGGAAATCAAGTATGATTTTCAGCTTGGTCATCTTGATTGCCACACATACTTTCACTGAAAACTAACCAGTTTGTGTAGCCTTTGCTCCATGGTTGAACTCGTGCAGAACGAAGCTAATATTACTTGTCAAATGAGCGTTTTACCCTTCTAGTACCTTGAATTGAACAAAAACTTGACATGGGTGTCGGTAAAACTTAAAAGGTAAATCTTATACCTTATGACGCGCCCATCATTATATGGATGTACAAGAACTGCACCAGTTTCTTGCAACACCTTACTTGCAACACTCTCCCTTGACTGCATTGTGGCTTCACTCCAGATAACCTGACCACCGTAACGCATGACATTCTCAACTTTTCATTTTGGAGCACCATTTGGAATAACAATATATGCAGGGATTCCCCGTAGTTTCGCAGCCAAAGACAATGCTGCAGCATGGTTACCACTAATTTTGGAGGACATGATCAGGGGATATTCGGACAAACAGGTAAAAGAAATTATCCATGAGTAACTATCACTAATAAGTCAGGAGGAAACCTGCTGTGTGTTACTACCCCTCTAGCAGCTTCATCATTATCAAGAGAAAAAACAGCATTGCAGGCACCTCTGAATTTGAAAGCTCCACTGGAATAGCCACAAAAAAAACTAAGTCCTTAGTAATTAAGGTGTTAAACACAATGGGAAGGATAGGAAGACCAAATATATACTAAAGAAACAAAATAAGTTTAAATTTTTACCATTCACACAATTGTTTAGTATCTCACCCCATTTGGAAACATTCACATTTAAAAAATAACTGTCTCCCTGAAGCAGCATTCAGAGATTCAGAGGAAAGAACTGGAGTTTTGTGAATGAATGACTTGATGCGTATTTCAGCCTCTCTTATGGAGGAAATATCAGCCACATATTTTTCCCTCCTCATTTCGTTCTCTGCTTCCATCCTTATACCACCAACAAAATTAGTGATTCTGAATCTATGTGGAGACAGGTTACATAACTTCACTAACTCCTGTAACAATTAAAGAACATCTTAATAATGTACAACAATCCTTATCCCTATTGAAGCAATGGCATGACACTCTGGAATTTCTTAAATTCTTTGATAAGTAACAGTTGGGAGAAATATAAGTAACAGTTGGGATTTCTCAATGTTGTCCCTTGTATTGAAATAAATAAAAGGAACAAATAGTTTCATGGTCAGAAACCCCAACAGAACAAAAAAAATGCTTAATTTCTCATCTGCTAGTCTAGTTTCTTAATTCTTTATTAAGGGGATTGGTTTATCTTCAGCTGGAAAAATTGGTTATTCACCCCTTTCTTGATATACTTTACATCAGAGCAACATTATTTTCCAAAATGAAATTTATAAGAAAAATGCTTGGAAGACAGCAAATTATACAACTTTTGCCACGACTTGCCACGTGGCGAGTTGTGAGTGGTGGAGATAAAGTGGTGGTTTACACCTCCACTACTCACAACTCACCACATGGAGAGTTGTGGCAAAAGTTGTGTAGTTTGTTGTAGTCCTAGCATTGTTGAATTTACAACATGGAGTTGGAGATGGAGAAAATGATTTCTTATATTACCAAATTAAAGTATTCCAGAATTCAAGTTTTTTGGTTTTGGCGAGGGCTTGCATTAGATTGTAGTATATAAGTGAATAAGTATGTGATTGGTGTTAAGACAAATGGCAAATTGGCTAACATATCATAACCAAGTAGATTATATCATAAATATGGGACTTCCTATAAGAATTTTCAATTATTTGCAGTCAATCAATGCCTTCAAATGACAATATCTACATTTTCCTGAGTCAAACACAATGCACAAAAGCCCTTCACATAAAGGAACCAAAGCATGAGAGGATGTATTCAGCAAACCATGCCAAGTCACCCCTCCCTAGATGCATATTTGAACTAACACACATAGCTAGATCATGAAATTTTATCTAAAAATCCCATAACCTGAATCCAACATAAATTTCATGAACATATCACATAATACAAATTAAGAAATCACTAATACTGATTCCACAATCAACCAAATTCAACCATGCCAAACAAATACAAATTGGAGTGTATAGCCTTTGGAAGCGAAATAAGCTCGTATGAATTTAACCCATTATCAGATTATTGAAAGCTTATCATGTTGAATGAAAGAAATGCACTATGAAATGTGTCTAGTATTGGTCCAAATCAGTGAACCTGGCCCAAATGGCAAATGGGTGTGAAAGATTAAGCCCCAAAACCAGCTGTTCAAGGTTGTTTTCAACAGCTTACTTCTCTTTCTTAGTTGTTCAACGGGCAACTTTTATACACGTCAAAAATTCCATAGTCGTAAATGAAAAATAAAAAGTACATGAAGAACTCATGTCAATCAAAGACAGGAAATAATGAATATTAAGAGCTTAGAGCCTCAGAGGTTTTTCAAGAACTTACAGTTTCTCCCAATAGACAAGACAGCCTTTTTCTTCAAGTTTTGGTTGGCTTGCAATCATCCCACTCCCAGTTCTAGTTTCATTCTTTTTATTTTTTTGCACCATGCCTTTATTTTTATTGTTTTGGCAAAGAAAACAAAACGACAGTGTTGAAGGTAAAAAAGTTAAGAAACGACACGTGTGTCTAAACGAAATTGAGCGATATCCATATTTCCAAACAACACAAAAACGACAAAGAATTGCTATATGGTTGTTGTATTAAGTATTATCTAACTGATTTAAAAAAAGCTCTAGGGATGACTATTGTTTTAGCAGTGAATATTAATCATCAAATATCAGATGTTATCATTGTACTAATCAGTTTTATTATCAGATATAATGAATATTAAGGAAGAACTACTTGAAATAAAAAAAGAAAAAGAAAAAGAAAAAGAAAAGAAAAGATGAAGCTGTGGTCATCCATGCTTCACATATTCTGAGGACAATGAAACATCATAGCAGAGGAGGGTAGAGAAAGGACTAATCAAAGTGTCAAGATTGATGTTTGGGTGTCCTTCTTTACGAGGTATAGAATGGTGGAAATTAAGTTGAGTGAATCATCCTTATATCAAGCTAGTTGCTTCTAATATGCAAAGTAGTCCTTAGCAACAACAACAGCAACAAAAAAACAGAGTGCAAATGTCTTGTGATAACATATAGATTTGTGGTTCAGTAGCATAGTCTGGCATCTTCCTCGAACAAAACATGGGGTCAATGGAAGTGTGCGGAATTAAAACATTTGATTCTATCTTCTCTCAATGGAAATGTGCCGAAATAAACCAAAGTTTGAGCCCCACAAATGAGGGCCATCAAGCAAATGGGAGTGTAGCACTGAAGAAACTTAACAATATTGTTGCAGAAATATTTGGGTTTTGAAATGGCTAAAAGTACAAACACATTTTGCCATTGCCTATTTGGGCAATCTGAATACTGACATATCCCTATATAATGTGGGAGGATAGATCTGCAATCAAATTGCATAAAAACATTTATTGCGAAAAAAATACAAACACATTTTAGACCTTACTAAGAAAACAAGTCGAACTTGGAGGGATTGGGATATCTACAGTCCCTTCCAGCATTAGCAGAACCTTCCTCATTGAAGGGCGAAGTGATGGCTCATCAAGAACACACCAGAGTCCTACTTTAACCATTCTCTCCAATTGTCTTTTGTCAACCTCCTCATCACCCACCAGTTTTCCTAGCTCACGAGCCTCAAAGCAAAAGTTTGCCCATTCTTCAAGAATGGCCTCTTCTTCAGGACGATCCCAGTCAAGACTCTTTCTACAACATATAAGCTCCAACAACACAATTCCAAAGCTATATACATCTGCTTTGACTGTCACTGGTTTGTTTCGATGCCACTCTGGTGCAACATAGCCCTTTGTCCCCCGAATGCTAGTAAAGGTATTTGTTTGATTTGGCTTTAACAACTTTGCCAATCCAAAGTCTGAGATTTTTGCACACCCATGTTCATCCATAAGTATGTTTTGAGATTTTATGTCACAATGAATGATCTGTGACTCACATTCTTCATGAAGATAAAGAATTCCTTTTGCTATGTTGCGAGCAATTTCTATTCTTTTATCCCAACAGAGTTGTTTTTCAGGTGTGAAAAGTATATCTGCAAGTGACCCATTGCTCATGAACTCATATACCAAAAGCCTATGCTCTCCATCATGGCAATAGCCAAGTAAATGGACAAGGTTTCTGTGGTGTGTTCTTCCGATAGCTTTCATCTCTGATTGAAACTCTTTTTCCCCTTCAACCAACATTTTGTCTAATCTTTTGACAGCTATAAGCTTCTGACCATTCAATGTTGTTCCCTTGTAAACGGTCCCGAATGATCCTTTACCCAGCTCTTCCTTGAAACTATTTGTCATTTTCTCAAGATCTGAATAAGTAAATGATTGTGGAGAAACATCCATTCTGAAGCCAACATTTTTACCATTAGAGAGCCTTTTATATGCCCATACACGATTTTTATAAATTGCAATTCCAGAAATCAATGACATTATGAATCCGAAAGCAGCAAGTGAGATGCCTATAATCAATATACCCTTTCGGGACTCTTTGTCTTGTCCTATGGGCACAATTTTATTTATGCTGGTTGTAGATACACCTACCTTGATGAATACCATGTTTGTATCACTTGTCACTTTTCCAAATCTCAACGGAAGCTTTTGCTTTCGACACGTCCCATCTTTGTACGTAGCGGCTTCACAATTACAATCCTCTAAACACGCCGCTTGGCAATTCTCATTGCTTAATAATGACAAAATGGAAAAAGAACTATCCTCCCATACAGTATTAGATACTGCTACCATGGTATATTTAACACTTCCATCTCTGCTTTCACAACTTTCTGCAGTGAAATTCCTTTCACAGCCTGAACTCCAATTCCCCTGGTGGACTCTTGCAAATCCAGGAAGACATAAGCAGTTAGATTCTCGATCAATAGTAGTACAAAACCCATTGAGGCCACACAGGCCCTTAGGGTCACACTTATTATCAGAAGATGACCAATTGACAAGCCAATTCCCATTCTTTTCCAAATTGTGTGAGTATAGCCTGAAGATACCATCAGCATCAATTCTCATAAGACAAACTGTATTGTTTCTTGGATATCCGCCTTGAGTTAGATTTGATAGGTATGTACCAGTGGAATTGAGCAGGTAGAGATGGCCATCATCATCAAGACATAGTGACACGTTATTGCCTTGTCCATTTGTATTCGAACTCCAATAAGCATATTCAGCCTTTAATTCCAATAGTAATGGGTACTGCACGAGGTTTCCATCTGTCTGCATTACTAGTTGAAAAATTCCTGTCGATTGGTCAAATTCTGAAACACTCGAACGCAAACTTGTTCCAGCTGAGAGACACTGACCCTGTAAGATGGTATTGGTTGGGTAATCAAAACTCTGCCATATAATCTTCTTATCAGAATTATGGAGAACAAAGTTTCCTGAATCAAGCATTGATGCTGATGTCGCAGGTTCAGGAGGATTGGCAATGAACATCTTTTTGCCTTGTACCGATTGCATGATGAGTCTACCATCAGTAGTGAAATTCAATGTAGCATTAGCGAGAACTGGAGGATCGTCTCGGTTGGCTATCCAGACCACTGTCTTTTCAGGAATCCCAGCAAGAAAAACTCCGACAGCATAGCCATTGGCTTGTTTGTAGAAGCCAAAGGCATATAGACCAGAGCGTGACAACCATGAAGAATTGGTGGTAGGTGTTAAAAAAGAGCCTATTTTAACAACGGATTCTCCTTGTTGAGCTTCTACAGTGAAAATTGCTGGGAGAAGAAGAAAAAGCGAGATAGTTGCCATTAGCAATTTCTCTATCTAGTTTCCTTTCACTCTGGTTTCAAATGGAAAATGAACAATAATGTTTAAGAATTAATAATTCAATCCACCCCCAAATATAGTCAATAAAGCTATCTCAAAGAGTTTGGTGTCGTAGAGTAAATAACAAATTGGACTGTTTGGAATGGAAGAGTGAAAGAGAATCCTACACTAGAGTAATTATCTTTCTATGAATTGAATAGTCACCCCTAGTATATATTCAAAAAAATCTGCATAGTAGAGAGAGAATAATTCATAAAAGTCTCCTATTTTTTTGGGATGAGTACTTAAGTCCCTTTCTTTGTAGACTGAAAAGTCTGGCATGTGCACATTCAAAGTCTATTAACTAAGTCTTCCAATGAATTATGAGTTTTCCATAGTTCTATAAGGTTTAACCCCAGCAACACGGTTGATTTAATTTCAGAGTCAGTCTCTAGCAACACTGCTGTCATGATAATGATATTTAAGACTACCCGCACCAACAAATTGGACTGTTTGGACTGTTTCAGATTGGACTGTTTCAAATTGGACTGTTTCAGAGTCAGTCTCGTAGAGTAAATAACAAATTGGACTGTTTGGAATGGAAGAGTGAAAGAGAATCCTACACTAGAGTAATTATCTTTCTGTGAATTGAATAGTCACCCCTAGTATATATTCAAAAAAATCTGCATAGTAGAGAAAGAATAATTCATAAAACTCTCCTATTTTTTTGGGATGAGTACTTAAGTCCCTTTCTTTGTAGACTGAAAAGTCTGGCATGTGCATATTCAAAGTCTATTAACTAAGTCTTCCAATGAATTATGAGTTTTCCATAGTTCTATAAGGTTTAACCCCAGCAACACGGTTGATTTAATTTCAGAGTCAGTCTCTAGCAACACTGCTGTCATGATAATGATATTTAAGACTACCCGCACCAACAAATTGGACTGTTTGGACTATTTCAGATTGGACTGTTTCAGATTGGACTGTTTCAAATTGGACTGTTTCAGAGTCAGTCTCGTAGAGTAAATAACAAATTGGACTGTTTGGAATGGAAGAGTGAAAGAGAATCCTACACTAGAGTAATTATCTTTCTGTGAATTGAATAGTCACCCCTAGTATATATTCAAAAAAATCTGCATAGTAGAGAGAGAATAATTCATAAAAGTCTCCTATTTTTTTGGGATGAGTACTTAAGTCCCTTTCTTTGTAGACTGAAAAGTCTGGCATGTGCACATTCAAAGTCTATTAACTAAGTCTTCCAATGAATTATGAGTTTTCCATAGTTCTATAAGGTTTAACCCCAGCAACACGGTTGATTTAATTTCAGAGTCAGTCTCTAGCACCACTGCTGTCATGATAATGATATTTAAGACTACCCCCACCAACATTTCAGATTCAACATTGTCATCGCTTCTGCACTGTAATTTACTAGACCTAAACTCCAAAATATCACACATGCTCGCAATTACAAGACACTAAGTACACTAAACTCACACCACTCCACAAATTTTTAGATTGTTTTTTTCTTGCTCCCAGCATATCCTTTATTTCATTTTTTAAGAAAAATGTCTTAATTTTTTTTTTCCTGTTCTAATCACAATTTTTAGGTTTTAATTTACTGGATTCTTTAATTATCATGAACATAGGAGCCATTGTTCATTCCAGCCTTGTCGATTCTTGATCCTCTTTTCTTTTACTCCAAAAGTGAAATGCAAATAAATTCGGAAGTTATACTTCCACACCCAAAAAAAGAAAAAAGAAAAAGAAAATCAATATTTTCTTGTTGCAACATTTCATGAAGGATTCCGTGTACAACTTAAGGGGATGTAGCAATTGGAGACTTTCCTTATTATTGAAGACCAAATCAATACATTGATTAATTAATAATTATAGGAGAAAATCATGGACTTATTGGTAGAGGAATTTGTGGGAATGAAGCAATCAATTCAAAATTTAAATTTTTGATTGATTTGTGTATGTATTACTAGTTATAAAAATATGTTCTAAGCAAAAAATGAACATGTTTCTCAAAAAAGAAAAAAAGTGAATAAAGAACATGTATCCTTTTTAAGCTCTTACTCCATGAATGTAAGCCAAGTGGATGATCCACATAAACTTATATGATCTATCTTAATTGGAAATGAAGATAGTGTCAATAGGATAATAATTAATCTGTTGATAAATTGGTATTATTATTATATTCATTTTTATAAATAAATCTTTGATACCTAAGACTTACGTGGCATACCAAAATGACATCATGATTTCATTAGATCAATTAGAATTTAAAACACGTCACACACAGTTTTAGGTGGAATTTAGCAGCCATCACATTAACGGATATGTATGGAATGGTTTTTTTTTTTTTTTTCACAAACAATTTGAAACCTTAAAGGTGTGGATTCAAATTTTAAAAATATAAGTGGCGAAATCAAAACCATCTTAAACTTTAAGAGTGCAAATTGCAATTTGGTCTAAGCAGTTCTGATATAGACAAAACACCATTGCTTCCTATATCCGAGTACCCCATAGAAAAGCCATAGAATGCAATACTTTTAAAGAAACAAAATATAGTGTTACTTTATATTTTTAAGGGAGAAAAAACAAGCAATTGATTTTATATTTTAGCGACATTTTATTTCCCTTCACATTGGAATTGTGTGAACTGTGAAGTCATTCCCTTCCCTAGTTTGAGCCCCACAAATAAGGGTCATCAAGCCAACGGCCATTGGCACGTACATATATTTAACATAAAAGAAATTTAACAATATTGTGCAAATTATTCTTCCAAATAGTCCTATATTTGGGTTTTGAAAGGAATAAAAGTACAAAAACATTTTGCCAGTAGCCTTAAAACTAGTTGAATGTTAAGGAGCTGATTAGTTTTTGTGTTTTCATCACCCATAACTCTGTTTCCATCACGCATAACTCAAAATATGTGGGTCCCACAGCTGAGAAGATTGGTTGGCATTGTTTCTAGTTTTTGTTTAAATTACTCAATTCTCTTATTTTTGAGTGATGAGTTATGGAAACTAAAAACACATTTTAGGTCTTTTCAGTTTCCAAAACTCAATTTCCATGACATTTTTGTACTTAAACCCACTTACATGGGACCCACTGTCAGTGCAAAGTCACACTAGATGCTGCTTTTGACAAACCCACCAATTGCTCCTTCTCAGTCTTCACACCAAAAATCAACCCACACCAAAATATCCAACATCCAACCTTAGAGCTCCTTTCACACACACCCTCAGCCCAGCCACACCTACCAAGTAGCCCCACCTTAGCCAACTCGTGCCAGCCCAAGCTCAGATTGACGAACGTGATGCATAAAAAACCCAGATTTTTTATAATCTTTCAAGTCCCATAAAACCCAGATTTAGCACCAAATAGAAACAAACAAGACCCACTGAAATTAAACTTAGAAATCTAAACATATGAAGTTCAAGATCAACTCAAAATTTAACATCAAAATCCATAATCAATATTAAAACATGATTTTTACTGGGTTTAGGGATACAGATCTGGAAGAAAAAAAAAAAAAAAAAAAAAACAAACCCCACAAAAAGAAGAAGTAGCATCGGGTTTAGGGATATAGATCGTCTTTTCCCCACCGTGCCGGCAAAAAAACCCACAAAAAAACCACATGATTTTTATTGGGTTTAGGGATACAGATCAAGATCAAATTTTTCCCATCGTGCTGGCAACTTTGAGCTCACCATCGGAGCAAACGGAGACCAGGCTAAAGAAGAAGAAGCCGTAGAAGATGAAGATAAAGAAGAAGAAGCAGCAGCTAAGCTAGACGATGATGATTGTGGCTTCAAACGGAGATCCTTCACTGGGTTTGTTGAGGGTTTTAGGAGAATATGTGGGCTGAAAGGGAAAAATAATTAAAGTGGAATGGCCCCTTAAGTCCTAATATGTTATGCGGGTAGGCTAACCATGGCCTAACATTGTGCTCAGGTATAGGTCCCACAAAAAAATAGAAAAATTAAGTGATGAAAAGCTGAGTGAAGTTTGCCAAATAGGTGGGTATACGAAATTGGGGTATTTTAAGTGATGAGTGATAAGTGATGAGTCACGAAAATTGAGTGAGGAGTGATGAGTGATGAAAAAAAAAAAAAAAAACCAAACAGCCCCTAGCATTTCCTTGTCTTAATGAAGGGACATATCCAACTCAAATCCCCCTCAATAACTTTTCCCACGGAAAAATAAAAATACAAACACATTTTATACAGTGCTAAGAAAAGAAGTCAGACTTGGAGAGATTGGGATATCTACAGTTCCTTCTAGCATTAGTAGAACATTCTTCATCCAAGGACGAAGAGATGGCTCATCAAGAGCGCACCAGAATCCCACCATAACCTCTCTCCATTTGTCTTTGGTCGACTTCCTTTCCACTCACAAGTTTGCTTAACTCAAGAGCCTCAAAGCAATAGTATGCCCATTCCTTAAGAATGGCCTCTTCTTTGAGAATGTTAAGGACATATTTTATGTAGTTGGCTAATCCTTTGACAAAACGCATTTTACTTGTATTTGGGTAGATCTAGGATGTGTTTAATACTTCAAAGAACATGTTGTTCAAGTTTAGTATTAAAGCCATGAAAATTGGACCAAGAAACAAGTGAAAAAAGGTGTTTACTAATCTTGGATACCTGCTGGACAACTACGGACAGCTGCGCGACAGCTTCTCGACAGATAGCTATCTATCGAGGTTTAATAAGGCTCAACACCTGCTATCTATCGAGGTATCTATCGAAGTTACGAAAATCAGAATTTTCAGATTTGATTTTTGGGCCAGGCTTTTGTATTTGTGTAAGGTTTCATTTCTCATAACCCTAGACATATATAAGGCTTATTTTAGAGGTCGTCACATAAGAGAATACAAGGAGAACATATGCAAAAGGTGACTGAAGCATTATTCTCTCTAAAATGAGCTACTGCATCTTTGCGCATTAGGGTTTTGTAACCAAGTGCTTTTTGATCTTTATTGTTGATGAAGTGAAGAACTTTGCAGCCAACATTCTTCTTCTCAAGTTAGTGAGTGAGTCATATACTGGGATTCGTGCAAAGGAATTAGTCACGTACTAAGATTCGTGCATTAAAGGGTGGCATTCATATATTGAAGAGTTTAGAGGTTCTGAAGCGGTAGAAGGTTTCTGTTGTGAGTTCATATACGAGGATTGTAGAGTCTAGGGACAAAAGCTTTGTACTAGATTTAAAACTTCTCTTTACTATAATGAATTGCTTTTCGGGAAGGTTTCCCTCCAGATTTTTTACTGTGAAATTAGTTGGTTTCATTAGTTTTCTTGGGTCATCATATCTTGTCTTATTTGTTTTTCCGCTGCACTTAGTTTTGACATGATATTGATGTTTGTATGTTTTAACAAGTTTTATGCATAATAAATCTAATTAACAATTTGGATTTAAAACTTATTAATTCTATCAACTGGGGTCTAAATTTCCCAACAGAGAAGATTCCAATCAACACTCTTTCTATAACATATAAGCTCCAATGGCACAATTCTGAAATTGTATACATCTGCTTTGGTTGTCACTTACTAGTTTCGAAGCCACTCTAGTGCAAAATACTCCTTTGTTCCTCGGATGTTTTTAATTGTATTGGTATGGTCTGGTTTTAACAACTTTGCCAGTCCAAAGTCAGAGATTTTTGTGCAACCAGATTCATCCATGAGAATGTTTTAGGGCTTTATGTCACAATGAATGATTTGTGACTCACACTTTTTATGGAGATAAAGAATTCCCTTTGCTATGTTGCGAGCTATTTCTAGTCTTTCATTCCAATAAAGTTGTTTTTCTGGTTTGAAGAGTATATTTGCAAAGGAGCCATTGCTCATGTACTCATATACCAAAAGCCTATTCTCTCCATCATGGCAATACCCAAGAAAATGGATAAGATTCTTGTGGTGTGTTCTTCCAATTAGTTTAATCTCGGTTTGAAACTCTCTCTCCCTTTCAGTCAACACTTTCTCTAGTCTTTTGACGACTACAATCTATTGAACATCCATATTATTCCCATGTAAACAATCCTAAATGATCCTTTACCCAAATCTTCCTTAAAACCATCAGTCATTTTTTCAAGATCAGAATAAGTAAATGATCTTGGAGAAACATCCATGCTCAAACCAACATTTCCACTATTATTAGAGTCTTTTATAGGTCTAGACACAATTTCTATAAATTGCTATCCCAGAAATCACTAACATAATGTAAGTAAGATGCTCATAATCAATATGTCCTTTCGATGATTTTTTTCACGTACCATGGGAACAATGTTATATATGATGGATGTAGATTTACCAACCTTTATTAATGCTACGTTTGAATCAGTCAGTACTCTTCTTCTAAATCTCAATGGAAGCCTTTGCTTTCAGAATGCCCCATCTTTGTACAAAGTTGCTTCATAGTCACAGTCCTCCAAGCATGCTACTTCACAATCCTCTTTCGTTAATATTTTCTACATAATTGAAAAAGTGCTATCTTCCAAAACTATATTAGATGCTTCTAACATGGTATATTTCATAATTCCATTTTTGATTTGGCAACTTTCTATAGTGAAATTCCATTCACAACCAGAACTCCAATTGCCCTGGTGAACTTTTACATATCCAAGAAGACATAAGTAGTTAGCTTATCGATCAACGGTAATACAAAACTCATTAAGTCCACACAGGCCCTTAGGGTCACACTTATTCTTAGAAGATGACCAATTGAAAAGCCAATTCCCATTATTTTCCAAATTGTGTGAGTATAGCCTGAAGATCCCTTCAGCATCAATTTTTGTAAAGTAATTTACAACTATTTTATGTTGGCTTTAATTCCGTGCCAAATTTTATTATAATTTCTTCAATCATATTTCCTTGTATGTATGTGGGTTTTTTTAATTGTAAGGGATGAGTGTGAAGACTCGAGCTTAAAAGGATGAACAAGTAGATTTCGCGAGTGTCTCGTGAGAAGTTTACCCGTGAAAGAGCCACGTGTAGAGAACATGGTTGGAAGATGAAGAGCCATGCCAGCCTGGAGGTTTTTGCAAGTGTCTCGTAGATAAGGCTAACATGCAAAATACTCACGAAACATTCTGTTTGGCAAAAAGTTGTGTTTTGCTTTACCAAGTCTTTACCCACACTATACATACCCTCATTACCCATAATTGGAAAGAGTGCTTTTTAGAGAGAAAACCCTGAAAAATACACTTGAGAGTTAGAGATTGTTATACCCACAATCATTTATACATTTCTTTATGGTTTTCCTCAACTCCTACCTCTCCATCTCTATATCTTTGAGAGGTTCATAGCCTAAACACTTACCATATTCATTCTGAGTGTAAAGTGAGATTTTGGTACTGTTAGGAAGCATTGGAAGGAGCCATTCATTGGCGGATGCAATCGGCCTAAATTGTGGAATTTAGAAAGCCAGAGAAGACAAGATTCTGAGAAGTCAGTTGATAGCAGGAGCTTGGAGGGCTCAAGTACATGGGGTAGACTAGGCTTGGAGGGTCTTTTGTTATTTATGTACTCCAACTTTATTCTATAGTGAATTGATTTCGACTTAGAGGGCCGCAGAGAGGTTTTTCGCTGAGTTCTTTGGTTTCCTCTTTGATAATATATCTCGGTGTTATCTTGTGTTTGCATCTCTCTTCCCAACTCTTTAAGCGTTTTTTTTTTCCTTAAATTGTTGATAATGGATGAATATGGCTTATGGTAGTGCTATCGGTTGTTTGTGCTCATTTACTCTTATTCCACACTTAGTCTAAGTTAGAGTAAAAACAATCTAGCCGTAATTTTTATTTGGGAGTCTAAACAAGTTCTTGCTTATTTACACAAATCCAAGCTTTCAATTGGTATCAGAGTAGGTACACTCAGATTTCATTATCCTAGTGTGATCCTAGACCCCAAGTGAGATAACTAGATCTCAATCTCTTAATGCACCTCCATTCTTTGATGGGAGTAACTATGCTTTTTGAAAAGTACGTGTGCGTGCTTTTCTTTGTGCAATTGATGAGACGGTGTGGGATCCAGTTGAGAATGGGTATGTAAGACTCACTACTGCTAAATCCAAATGGGATAAGGCTACTTTTGCTTTGGCAAACGCCAATAGCAAAGCTATTAATGCTATTTTATGTGGTGTTTCTACTGATAAGTTTCATAAGATTTCACATTTGAAGACCGCCAAAGAGGCGTGAACCATTCTTAAGACAACCTACGAAGGAACCAAGAAGGTTAAGGACACTAAGCTTCAAATGCTCACTACTCTATTTAAAGAACTAAAGATGAGCAACGATGAGTCGTTTGATTCATTTTATGGGAGACTCAATGAGATAGTGATTGCCAAGCTCAATCTTTAGGAGAAGACGAAAGATGCCAAGGTGGTGAAGAAGATCTTGAGATCCTTACTCGAAAGCTTCTTGGTTAAGGTTACAGCCATAGAGGAGATGACAGATTTGGATGAGATAGAGATTCAAGAACTTATTAGATATCTCCAAACCTATGGGCTTAGACTCCCCTCTCACAAGTCTAGCAAATCACTTGCTCTTAAAACTATAAATGAGAGAATAGGTGATTCCTCCGAAGAAGACGATGTAGAAAAGGAGGTGGTGTTTCTTGCAAAGAATTTCTGGAAATTTATCAAGATGAAAAATAGTGGGAAGCCTTTTGGCAAAGGAAAATTCTCATCCTCAAAAAGTGACAAGAAGGAGTTCAAGAAGAAGGACAGGAAAAACTCGTCATTAACTCAAGGAATCGTGTGCTATGAATGTAATGGGCACGGAAATCTCAAGAAAGAATGTCCAAACAATTTGAGAGGAAAAGGGAAAGTGTTTACTACCACCCTTAATGATTCCAAAAGCTCAAATTTCGACGCGGAAGGAGAATGTGATAGTGAGGAAAACAATTTAGCTTTCATGGCAATTACAATGGTTGACTCTAGAGATGGGTTGAGCAACTTGGTTGATGAGCTTGGTGTACATTCTGAAGGTGGAGAAATTAAAGATTCGGAAGATTCGGATGTGTGCCTCAACGAAGGTGAAAAGAACCTTCAAGAAGTGTATGATGTGTTGCTTGAAGATTGTGGCAAATATGCAAAGGTTGCAAACAACGCTATTAAGAAGATGAAGAAAATGGAAGAAGAGTATAAGTGCACGCTTATGCAACTTAAGGAGGCAAAGTGTGAAGTTGAAGAGCTAAAGGAAGATTTGGTGAATGCCTACTTGAAAATCAAGTTCCTTGAACTTGAAATCCTTCAAGAAAATGTTAAAGTGGAGTGCATTTCCACCAAGAAACTAGACAGCATGCTCTCCTCTCAAAAACCTTCAAATGACAAAGTTGACATAGGCTATACCGGTGAAGGAGCGAACCTAAGAAGAAAGTGAGGTCCATATCGGCCAAAAATGTTGAAAAATATAAAGTGGAGAAGCCCGAGATTGAGACCGCTACTGTTGCAAAGAGAACCATTGGTGCAATACCAAAGGATAAAGGGAGGTCATTATCCAAAAGTCAAAGGCTACCTTAAGTGAAGAATTTCTATCATCATTGTGGCGTGTGAGGGCACACAAGGCCAAATTGCTTCAAGCTTCAAGCACTAAAGAGGGCTAATTCTATGCGTGGCCAAAAAAACTTAAGAAGAATGCCAAAGGGAATTCAAGCTAATGGAGAAAATGAGGGACAACTCATTGGAGATGTTATGGAAATGTTGAAGAACATTTCATCATACCTTGCTAGCTTCACCCCAAGGTTTGAGAGTTATGTCGATCGTACCCCGCTATCTAGGGATCTCACTCAAAACACTTGTAGACTGTGCGTAAAGAAGAGTATTCATGCATGATCACTCTGATGGAAAAACATATGTTTGTATCGAATACAAAACATACGCAGCGAAAAATTAACCAATATATTTCATTCACAATTGATAACATGTACTATGTAAATTTCAGAATACAAGAACAAGAGAGTGTACCTTGGTGTAGTGAATTTCAGAACAAAGATCAGAAGTACTTGGGAACACTTTTAATCTTTACTCTAATTCCACTAACACTCAAGAGGTGTGGTCTCTCAATTAGTTATATTTGTTTGCTCAAGAGAAAATTAGAGAGTGTCAAACACTCACATACAAATCATTTCATGTTCTTATCTGATCTTAATGAAAAACCACTTATATGAATTCTATTATTAAAACCCCTTAATTAAAATTCGATATGTTTCTCTCTTATATATATATTACCGATTATCTAATTGGGCTAGTCTTTTGGGTCATTCCAATTGGACTCTAGTAAGTGGCTTGGAGTGTGACCAAACGGAAACAAATAAGATTCTAGCTCCAATGGGCCTTAGGTTTTTCTGTCAACTCTTGACAAGTCTAAAGTTACCATTAATTATATTTAATACCACTATATGAATATAATTGCACTCTGTGCCTTATTAATAAATTATATCTCAAGACTTTATTATACATGCAACCCCTTCATTAAAATATTCGTAGTAATACAATGTCATGAATATAGATCGCCACTTTGAAAATTACTACATTTTAATCCTTGAGTAGCCGGTTTAATCTTTTATGTTATTTACCATATATTTATGAAATCCAATTTCATAAATATATACTTTAGTAACTCCTTACTAAAGTGGTTGGACCCAACACTCTGAATAACCAACCCATTAAATTTATCTCAAGGGAATATTTTATATCTCCATTAAGAGATTATGAATTCTATCTTAAGAATAAATGTTCCATTAACACTAAATACGGCTGCCCAACATACTGAGGTTTTGATCGTGTCTTATAGATCTCACTTCTGATATATCAAAGTAACCTACACCTCATGATCAGGTCCATTATTCTCTCAGGATTTAGAGTTGATATAAATAGAAGTCGTGAGATTTATTATTATTTGACAGTCATTAGGAGAATAATAAGTCTTATAGCGGTCTAGTTTAATATATCTTAACTCTTAAAACATATCAATATATCAACTAGAAGTCTCCACTTCCATGATCAAGACAAATCATCTTAGTTGATATGTTATAGTATTTGCAGATGAAAATGTCCAATTTCATCACTGACTACAAACTAAAATTCTAAGTTTACAAAGAACTTGTGATTTATATCTTCTGTGACTTTTCACATAAATCACATACTATGCATCTCATAAACTAAGATAATGTCCCATTAGTTTATTTGTAGATAGTCTCATATAATTAAACAATTTAGTTATTTATGACATGCCAACAAATTGGATTTTAGAGCATAAACTTCAACAATCTCCCACTTGCCCTCAAAGACAATTTACCCTATATCCGACACTTATCTCCCTTTAGAGTAATTCATAGTGACCCTAAGGCAAGGTTTGGAAATAAGTTTCAACTAGATATATTGCATAAATTATCTTTTCTACTGCTACTTCTCATGTACTAATATCTCTCTAATGAGATGATACTTACGCTTAATGTGTATCTTCACCACAAAGGATAAACACATATCTTGAAGTCCAACTTCATGAATCACAATCAAACTAAAAGTCAATATTTGTACATCCAGTAACTATCAAAACCTCACTTTTGTGGACAAGCATATAATCCCTCTTTCTCCTAAGATATTTGAGTATATGCTTTATTCCCACTAAATTATGTGATCTTTGATTCAATTGATATTTGCTTACCATGCCCAGCATAAAATAGATATTTAGCCTAATATTTAGCATAGCATAAAGACTAGTCTTAGGATGACTAGTCTTTCCCAAGTTCTTAATATTAATCTAGATTAGACAACAAAAACTCTACATCATTCTAAATGATTAGAATGTCATTAACATACATTAAGAGATTTATTATTCTATATAGCTTTTACATACATAAGGCCTTTCAATACTTAATCAAAATTAAACAATTTGATTTCTTGATCAAAGATGATAATTTATGATTTAGATGCTTACTTTAGTCCATAAATGGAATTTAAACAACTTGCATTCTAAACACTATTGGTTATTTGCGATGTATAAGTCTAGTTACATCATATAGGTGTCTTCCTCAAGATTGCTACTAAAAGAAGCTTTCTTAATATTCATTGCCATATCTCATCCAAATGAAATATAATGGATAAGAGAATTTCAATAGAGTCAAACTTGACTATTGGTGAAAAATCTTTTCATAATTGAACCATTTCTTTCTGAATGAATCTTTTCGCCACTAGTCTTAACTTTGAAGGTTTGCACCTTCAAATTTATCAATCTTATTTTTCTTGTAGACCTATTTGAGAACAATAGGTTTAATGCCACTAGGCCCCTCTTCAAATTCTAGACTTTAAATAGAATCTAATTCTATTCACATAACCTTGATCCACTAATCCATATTTATATCATCTATTGTCTTTACGTAGGACTGAAGATCAAATTCATATCCTTGTGGAATGACTTCAAAAGTTTATCTCAAAAGTATAAATTTATTTGGTAATTGATAATGCTCCCACTACGATATTGTACTAGTGTGTTAGCTATATATATATATATATATATAATATATATATATATATATATATATATAGAATAATGTCTTGTGGTGTATTTAATACAACAACCTCATTTCTAAATGTATTTTGTAGTTGTTTTTCAACAAATTTTGACATTTTTCTTCTAGAACAATTCTATGTTTAACTTTAAGATTATTCACATAGTTATCATCAAGAACTTTGTATTTGTACTTTATAAACATCTTGTCTTCTTTATGACCACCAAAAAAATCTTGTACAATTCCTTTTGGATACCCATCATAAACACACATTTTTCTACCTTTTGATTTCAATTTGTTAGACTTCCTTTCTAGCACAAGTGTTGGATATCTCCAAAAGTGAAAATATCAATACTAGGTTTTCGCCCAAACCACAATTTGACAAAAGTCCTAGGAACAAACTTTTGAAATCAACTTTAGAAAATGTATAGTAATTATTAGAGTATATCTCCAAAAGAAATAAGCAAATAAAAATACTTATCATGTACTTTGCTATTGCTAAAAGAGTCTTATTCCTCCTTTATGTATGCTATGACTTAAAGAAGTCATTGATACTATATTCCTTTACAATAAAGGAGCAATAGATCATATTATCCTCTGAATAGAATTCATAAATTGAGAATTTAACAAAATAATGGTTCTAAAAGCCCATCTTTCACCAATCTTGAATACCATTTAGATTAATAGGATCTAGACATAAGTGCCAAAACATACAATAATAAAGGATGAAAACTTTCTCTTTAAAAGATAAAGCATGTAAATTTTCATTTAGAAAATAATCATGGACAATGCTTAGCTTTACCAAAACGGAAACATTTTCCTTTTGGTCATGCTTTTAGATCTAATTTCCTTTTGGCAACTACTAGGGAAACTAACTTGTCTAACTGTTTTGTATTATAATTCATTTTCCTATCACCCTTACCTTTCGGTCTAGGCTAAGAATTTGAATTAAATTATATTGATCCTAGTCTTAGCTTTTAGGATGTCTTCCATTGCATAGAATTCACTCATCAATTCAGATAATATAAAATAAATTTATTTTCAAAACAATTTGAATTGATCAAATAATTCTAACAAGGACTTGTGGATCATATCCATGTGAGATTAATATTTAATCTCTACATCCAAGAATTCCAATTCATTTAAAAATAAAAATAAAAATATTTTCATAAAATGGTATATAATTGGAACTCCTTAAACTTTTCCTAGCACTCAATATGAATCATACCAAAACTCTCATTTACACTTAATATGAAGTTTAAGTCTTGTACTAAATCGTGCATCTCATGCTGTAGCATAATTCAAATAGAAGCCAATGTAATATTTTATCATTTCAATGGAGACTATGGTCAAATCATAAGCTATCTTCCATCAATGTATCATGCATCGAAAATTATAACAATGCTGAATCGAAACATATTTATGTACTTCAGCTCCTTTAAGCACCATGTCCAAAATTATTTCTTAGTTAATGTGATTCAATTAAAATAGTAGGTAGAGAACAAAAATTTATGACAACTTTATTTTGAGACTATGTCCATAACTACAGGGACATCATACTTTGCATCCATAACCATATAATATGGAATTCGAAAACCATACTATACTAGGTGCAATGACAATCTAATCTCGCAAGTAATATTCCTCAACATAGAGTGAATACCAACTACTATTATCAGGCAAAAAATATTCTCATTATTAATGCTATCATGGTAACTCTTACCAAACAAAAATAATTTGTTGTTTTTCCTTTAGCCTCTAAGTAATAATAGAAAGAACTCAGTATAGAGGATACTGTTGGGAAATTTAGACCCCGGTTGATAGAATTAACAAGTTTTAAACCCAAGTTATTAATTAGATTTATCATGCATAAAACTTGTTAAAACAAACAAACATCAATATCATGTCATAACTAAGTACAACGAAAAAAATAAATAAGACAAGATATGATGACCTAGGAAAACCAATGAAACTAACCAGTTTCACAGTAAAAAACCTTGGGGGAAACCTTCTCGTAAAGCAATCCATTATAGTAAAGAGAAGTTTCAAATCTAGTACAAAACTTTTGTCATGAATATAGATTGCCACTTTGAAGATTACTACATTTTAATCCTTGAGTAACCGGTTTAATCCTTTATGTTATTTATCATATATTTATGAAATCCAATTTCATAAATATATACTTTAGTAACTTCTTACTAAAACAGTTGGGCTCAACACTCTAAATAACCAACCCATTAAACTTATCTCAAGATAATATTTTATATCTTCGTTAAGAGATTATGAATTCTATCTTGAGAATAAATGTTCTATCAACACTAAATACGACTGCCCAACATACTGAGGTTTTGATGGTGTCTTATAGATCTCACCCCGATATATCAAAGTAACCTACATTTCATGATCAGATCCATTATTCTCTCAAGATTTAGAGTTGATGTAAATAGAAGTCGTGAGATTTATTATTCATTTAACAGTCATTAGGAGAATAATAAGTCTCATAGCGGTCTAGTTCAATATGTCTTAACTCTTAAAACATATCAATATATTAACTAGAAGTCTCCACTTCCATGATCAAGACAAATCATCTTAGTTAATTTGTTATAGTTTTTGTAGATGAAATGTCCAATTTCATCACTGACTACGAACTAAAATTCTAAGTTTACAAAGAACTTATGATTTATATCTTCTGTGACTTTTTAGATAAATCACATACTATGCATCTCATGGACTAAAATAATGTTCCATTAGTTCATTTATAGATAGTCTCATATAATTAAAGAATTTAATTATTTATGACATTCTAATAAATTGGATTTTAGGGCATAAATTGGTTTTTTATGATATAGATTGGGCAGACTTGTTCGGAAACTTTGAGGATCCCATTGATGAATTGGTCAAAGAGTTTTACTCAAACCCTTGGCTCACCAGAGCTGAACTGAAGTGTTGGGTTAGAGGAAAGGATTATATCATCACTCCGGATTATCTTGCAAAGATTCTTCACATCAATCATCTAGCGCATTTGGACATTTCACCATATGATGATAGACTAGCTCCAGTGACAGAGATTTTTGACATTCTAGGAGCTGATCATAAGGTCTTCGCCAAAGGCACATCCATTGGTACTGCAAAGTTTGGACCGAAATTGAAGACTCTCACATTGATCTTGTTTTCCAATCTATATCCACTGACCAACATTGCGTTCATCAATCTTGGAAGAGCACAGTTCTTATGTGATCTAATCAAAGGAGCTCAAATTGACATTTGTTCTCACATATTCCAAACTATAGGGAAAACAGCAGGACAATCAGTTACATGAATGTGTCTTCCTTTCTACAGTCTTGTAATGAAAATCATGGTTCTTAAAGGTGTTTATGCACCAAAAGATGGAACTATCCTACTCTGTCATCGATCAATATCCTTGATGTCACTCCAAATGAGCAAGAGTCACTCTTATTCTGAACAGGGAAAACAAAGTCCCTCCAAAACACCAAAGAGCAACTCCTCCCAACATGCCACCCCACCGGACATCAATCAGCTGCTTCCACTATCGCTAAGCATCCCAAGACTGCATTTCCTCACACTCTTAAGCCGCAGTCTACCAGCACTCAGCCATAACCATCTAGTTCTCATTCCAATAGGTTGACAACCTTGGTTGAAGGTTTGCATGAGCGTATTTCTGGTGTTGCTAATGTCATATACTATACCAACAACCAAGTTCAGATTTGTCGAATAACCATTGAGACGTAGTTGGATGAGATTCAACGCAAGCTACAGAGAGCCTTTAGCTATTCGTGCCAAAAAGGGGAAGAGCATTTCAGTGTGTGTGTGTGTGTGTGTATATATATATATCTTTGACTATAGCATATAGTAAGAGGGAGAGCTTCACCTGCAAGGAGAAAGGAGGTGTGCATATTGAGAGGGGGAGTTCTGTGAGCTCAAAAGGAGGAAGCTTACCTATAGTCACAAACACTTTTGGATAGTCTAACCATTGTTTGGCTAGTGTAGTTTACTTTAAAGTTTTTATAGCTTTTTGATATTTTTACATTGCTTTAGTTTAAAGCTTTTAAATACTTTAGTTTAAAACTTAATTATCTTTAGTACTGTTGTGTATCTTGGTTTTTATAGCCTTTTTGATGCTTATTGTTATCTATTGCTCTTAGCTTTAGTTTCCTTAATGCATCATACTTGTTGGACATGCTATTGATTTTAGCTTCTCTCTTAATTGCATTGTGTGTCCGGATAATCATTTATTGGATAAATGTTCATTGTAGTCATTTTTTAATAACTGTTCATGTTTGATTAAGTTATGCTTCATAGCTTATATCTCTTTTGGTATCTTGATCGCATTTTACTTGTTCCTATACGTACCTTGTATTCTACTTGTCATGAGCTTAATGAAAATTTGTTGTATGTGCAAGTGTTCTAAGATACAGGTGTATATGGTGCAAGTGCTTCACAGCTTTTAGAATTAGGTGTGAGTGAGTTTTGCCTATGTCCCCAAACTCATATTTAATCTATTTAGGGGTTTTGTCACAAAATAGCCAAAGGAGGAGGCTGTAAAGTTGTAATTTACAACTATTTTATGTTGGCTTTAATTCCATGCCAAATTTGATTGTAATTTCTTCAATCATATTTCCCTTTATGTATGTGGGTTTTTTTTTTTTTTTTTTTAATTTTTTAATTTTAAGGGATGAGTGTGAGAGAGTGTGAAGACTCAAGCTTAAAAGGATGATCAAGTGGATTTTGCGAGTGTCTCTCAAGAAGCTTACCCACGAAAGAGCTACATGTAGAGCACATGACTGGAAGATGTAGAGTTATGCCAGCCTGGAGGTTTTCGTGAGTGTGTCGCAGGTAAGGCCAACCTGCGAAGCACTTGCAAAATATTCTGTTTGGAAAAAAGTTGTGTTTTGCTTTACTAAGTTTTTACCTACACTATATATACCCTCATTACCCATAAATTGGAAAGGGTGCTTTTCAAAGAGAAAACCCTAGTAAAAACACTTGAGAGTTAAAGATTATTATACCCACAATCATCTACATATTTCCTTGTGGTTTTCCTTAACTCCTACATCTCCATCTCTATATCCTTGAGAGGTTGATAGCTCAAACACTTACCACACCCATCGAGTGCAAAGTGAGATTTTGGTGTTGTTAGGAAGTATTAGAAGGAGCCATTCATTGGCGGATGCAATCGAGTTGAATTGCGGGATTTAGAAAGTTAGAGAAGATAAGGTTCCGAGAAGCAAGTTGGTAGCAAGAGCTTGGAGGGCTCAAGTACACGGGGTAGACTAGGCTTGAAGGGTCTTTTGTTATTTATGTACTCCAACTTTATTCTTTAGTGGATCGATTTCGACTTGGATGATCACGGAGAGGTTTTTCGCTGAATTCTTCGATTTCATTTTTGATAACACGTCTTGGTGTTATCTTGTGTTTGCATCTCTCTTCCCAACTCTTTAAGCTTTTCTTTTATTGTTGATAATGGATGAATGTGACTTTGGGTAGTGCTATCGGTTGTTTGCGCTCATTTATTCTTATTCAGTATTTAGTCTAAATTAGAGTAAAAGCAATATAGCTGTAATTTTTATTTAGGGGTCTGAACAAGCTTTTGTGTATTTACACAAATTCAAGCTTTCAATTCTCATTACATGAATTGTATCGTTTGTTGGATATCCGCCTTGAGTAAGATTTGATAGGTATTTGCCAGAGGAATTGAGCAAGTAGAGATGGCCATCATCATCAAGACAGTGACACGTTATTGCCTTGTCCATTTGTACCAGAAGCCCAATAAGCATGTTTAACTTTTAATTCAGGTATGTATGGGTACTGCACCAGGTTTTTATCTGCTTGCATTACCAATTGGAATATTCCTGTCGATTGGTCAGATTCTGAAACACTCGAAACCAACTTTGTTCTAGCCATAAGAGACACTGACCCTGTAAAATGGTATTGATTGGCTTTTTGAAACTTTGCCATATAATATCCTTGTTAGAATTATATAGGACAAAGTTTCCCCAATTAAGCATTGATATCGATGTTGCACGTTCAAGAGGATTGACAATGGCTGACTCATTGCCTTGTGCATATTGCAGGATAAGTTTACCATCAGTAGCGAAATTCAATGTAACATCAGCGAGAGTTGGAGGATTGTCTCAGTTGGCTGTCCAAATTACTTTCTTTTCAGAATTCTTGGCAAGAAAAACTCTTACAGCATATCCATCGGATTGTTGGTAGAATCCAAAGGCTTATAGACCAAAGCGTGACAGCCATGAAGACTTGGTAGTAGGTGTTAAAGAAGAGCCTAGGTTTACAATGGATTCTCCTTGCTGAGCTTCGGCAATGAAAATTGCTCAGAAAACAAGAAAAAGTAAGACAGTTCCATCATTGGATAATTGCAATTTCTCTATCTAGTTTCCTTTTACTCTAGTTTCAAATGGGAAATGAACAATAACGTTTAAGAATTAATAATTCAATCCACCTCCATGTATAGTCAATAAAGCTATCTCAATGTGCGTACCTTGTCGTATACAAAGTGCCTAGTTATGGTGTCGTAAACAGTAAAAAAATAAATAAATAGGAACCGTTTGGAATGGAATAGTGAGAGAGAATTCTACACTTGAGTAAATATCTTTCTGTGAATTGAAAAGTCGCCCCTAAAAATCTGCATAGTAGTGAAAGAATTATTCATATAAGTCTCCTTTTTTTTTGGATGAGCACTCCAAGTCCTTCTCTTTGGAGACTAAAAAGTCTGTGAATGTGAATATTTAAAGTCTCTCCACTAGTCTGCCAATGAATTATGAGTCTTCCATAGGACTATACATGTTAACCCCAGCAACAGGGTATTTAATTTCAGAGTCAGTCCCAACCACCGTACGGGCTAACTCTAGCAAGTAGCAACACTGATATCATGAAGGATATTTAAGACTACCGCACCAATGATTCAGATTCATTCAACATTGTCGGCTTCGTTGTTCATTAGATTTAAAATCACTTGAGAATGGGATTCAGTTAGAAACAACTCATTTGAGGAGTATAAACTGTTAGAAATACTTAATGATTGCTTAGAATAATAGAATATACATGAGTGTCTTTATATAGGAAGCAGATCTGTGTAGTACAAGTAAGAGTGCTATATAAGTAAACAAGGTGAACCTAAAGCTCACAACCCAATACACTTTAATAGCCCCCCTCAAACTCAAGGTGGGTGTGAGATCAACTTGAGATTGTCAACCAAAGTATGATGGCGTCCCTTAGGATATGACTTGGTGAAGATATCTGCAAGTTGATCTTTAGAGGAGACCGAGAATAGCTTAAAAGCACCCTGGACAAGATGATAACGGATAAAATGACAATCGATCTTGATGTGTTCGATGTGTTTAGTTCATTCATAAAAGACATCATGTGAGCAATATGAATGACACTTTGGTTGTCACTATAAAGAGGAGTAGCAGAGGATGTGGACACACCTAAATCCTTAAGAAGCCATCGTAGCCAAAGGAGCTCAGATATGGTATCAACAAGGGGGCGATATTTTGCTTCAGTACTGGAGCGGGCCACATGGGTTTGTCTCTTGCTTTGCCAAGAAATCAGAGAAAAACCAAGAAGAAAGCAATAATCAGTGGTGGACCTACGATTAGTGGGATCTCTCGCCCAATTAGCATCAGATAATGCATGGAGAACAAGAGGAGACTGAGCTGAGTAGAAAAGTTCATGGAAGAAAGTGCCCTTCAAGTATCGAAGAATGCGCAGAATTGCAGCATAGTGAGTCGATCGTGGAGCAAATAGATACTGGCTTACCTAGCGAACAACATAGAAATGTTTGAACGAGTGACAATGAGATAAACTAGGTTGCCAACCAATCATTGTAAAGAGAGGGATTAGACAATGGTTTCTCCCCCAAGGGAGTTAGATGCGCATTAAGTTCAACCAGAGTGTTAACAGTTTTGCTATTAGTAAGTCCAGCTCGAGACAAAAGTTTAGAAGTATACTTTGAGTAATATAAAGACCACCTGTGGAATGAGTGATTTCAAGACCTAAGAAATAGCTGAGATGTCCAAGATCTTTCATCTCAAACTGCTAACTGAGAAATTCCTTGAGGTCTTGAATGCCACTAAGGTCATCACCAGTTACGATTATATCATCCACATATAAGAGAAGCAAAATGGTGTCTTTGTTAGTGTGATGAAGAAATACGGCAGAATCATAAAGATTGGCATTGTAACCTAAGCGAAAGATGGTGGAGCTAAACTTGGTAAATCAAGCTCTTAGAGCTTGTTTAAGGCCACAAAGAGCACGTTGAAGGTGACAAACCTTGTTTGATTCAATAGAGAGATCAGGAAGAGGCATATAAACTTATTCACTTAAATCCCCATTAAGGAAGGCATTTTTAACATCCATTTGAAAAATGTCTCATTTATGGCAGCGGCGACAGTTAAGAGGGAACGAACAGATGAAATATGAGCAACTAGAGCAAATGTATTTTCATAATCAATCTCATATTCTTGTGCAAAACCTTTTGCAACAAGACGAGCCTTATAGTGCTCAATGGACCTATCAGAGTGAGTCTTGATTTTGTAGATGCACTTACAACCAACCATAGATTTTTCAAGGGGGAGAGTCACCAAATCCCAAGTATGGTTTTTAGATAATACATCAAGTTCCTCTTTCATTGCAATTTGCTATAAAGGGCCAACGGAGGCCTCACGATAGGTGTGAGGCTCGTGCAGTGTAGCAAGGGTAGTATAACAATGATAGTCAAGTAAATGTGTAGGAATTAATCTTACTTGAGTTGAGTGACGAGGTGGAATGTCTTGTGCAAGATCTTTAGGAGAAGCAGGTTCAGGGGACCTAAGCTTTGGATTGGGTGGCTCATCTTCGACTTATTCATCTTCCACCTGTTCATTAAAAGGTGATCCAAGAGAGGCATAAAAAATATCTAGTGGTTAGATAGAGAAATCTATAGGAGGATCAGGAGTAACTATAGAAGAAATATGTGGCCCATCTGGAAAAAGTTCCAAGACAAAAGAGGTAGATAGGGAGACACGAAAGTGAAAGAGCTTGACAAAGGAGCGATATTCTCAAAAGACAACATTGTGGGAGATGCGAGGACGATGAGAGATAGGATCATAACACTGATACCCCTTTTGATTTTTTCCATAACCAAGAAAACAACAAAGTCTAGATCGAGGTTCAAGTTTGTTATGCTCATATGATTGAAGAAGAACAAAACAAGCAAAACTAATGGAGTGAAGGCGGTGATAGTCTAGAGGTGACTCAAAAAGGCGCTCATATGGAGTTTGATTTTGGATAACAGAACTTGGAATGCGATTAATAGCATAAAGAGCAATTTCGCCCTAAAAAGAAGCAGGAACTTTGCAAAGAAAAGGAGAGCACAAACAATGTCAAGAATATGACGAAGTTTTTGTTCGGCTCTACCATTTTGTTGAGAGGTACCTAGACAAGTTAGTTGATGAACAATGCCATAGCAATGCAAAATAGCTTGAAAAGCATATTGAGTGTACTCAAAAGCATTATTAGATCGAAAATTTTGATATATTTGGAAAATTGAATTTTAACCATTTTTGCAAAATTATTACTTGTAATAATTCAGAAACGATGTTTCATATGAAAAATCCAGCTATAGTGAGAATAATCATTAACAAAGACAACAAAATATCGAGATTCACCAATACTAGAGACAAAGGAAAGCCCCCTTGATATCAGGATGAATTAAGTCAAAGATATTAGTGGACATTGATTCACTAGTATTGAAAGGCAAAACTGGTTGTTTTCTTAATTGACAACACAATTAAAATTTTATGTGGACACTAAACCTAACAAACCTCTAGAAGCCAAGTGTTGTACCTGAGAGGAAGATGCGTGACCAAGTCTGGCATGCCAAAGTGCAAGGAAAGGAATAGAAGAAACTACAATAGCGGCAGCAGCAATAGAAATAGGGGCAATAGGTGGAAGACGAAGGTTGTCCATGGGAAACATACGCTCAACTTTGGGACCGGTCCCAAGCTCCAGTCTCGTCCTCAGATCCTACACAGTACACCCAGAATAATCAAAGGTAATGCGATAACCCAACTAGCGGTGCGTGGTGGCGCGTGAAGAAGAAAGGCGATGCATGGAGGCGCATGATGTTATAGCCGAGACTTCTAGAGGTAGTAGGGGCGCATGAGAGGTCTGATGAAGACGATTTTCTCACAAAAGAGCAATTTGGAGAGAGTACTTTCTGATGGTACAATCTGTGGTTTGATCGGAGAAGCAGGAGTGGTAGTGGTAGCAAGGCAGTGGTCTTTAATGTATTGGAGTTGCGATAGAGGTAGTGGTGCTGTTGACAACGACGGTTGCATTGGATGACACCCAAGAAGACAAGACTGCTTAAGAGCGACACACCAAAGCATTAGAGCAGTGGCTCTGATACCATGTTAGAAATACTGAATGAATGTATTGTACTTCTCAGAATAATAGAATATACTTGAGTGCCTTTATATAGGAGGTAGATGTGTATAGTACAAGTAAGAGTGCTATACAAGTAAACAAGGTGGGCCTAAAGCCCACAACCCAATACACGTTAACTCAAACAAAGAAGTAGAAAAGAAAGAAAATACAAACAAGTATGCACTTTCCATATTACCAAGACCAAATCAAATTATTGATTATTAGAAGAAATCATAAGAATGGAATAAATCAATAAATTGTGGGGATTGTGATTGAGTTGTGTATGTAATTCCCATTATAAAAATGGGTTACTATTCTAATGTATTAGTATCACCCTTTAAATACCTTAAAAGGATAATTATATGTTTATATTGTAGTAGCAGTGTAAATCTTATATTATAGACTAAACAAATGTTTTGTTTAGTCTACAATGTAAGATTTACATTGTTAGTAGTCTAGTACAATGTAGATTAAGAGTTTCCCTAGTAAATTATCCTTTTTAGTACTTGGGCTTATGATGTAAATCAAGTGACCAAACCATTTAAATACTTTCACAAATTTCTACATGGTATCAATGCACTAGCACTCACATAAGTCACTTCGATCCTGTGGACCGATGTCATTTTCTTTCTTTTTCCCTTGTTATTTTTTTTTTCTTCCTGTCATTGCCTTGCATCGTAACCAACTAGACCTAAACTCCAAAATATCACACATGATTTCCAATGAAAGACACATACCTACACTAAACTCACACCACTCCATAAATTTTTAGATTTTTATTTTCTTGCTCCTAACATATTTGAAAGCTCAAATTTGTGAAAGAAACAAGAACTGTTCAGACCCCAAATTAAAAGATTACGGCTTGGTTGATTTTACTCTAACTTAAACTAAGTGCGGAATAGAGTAAATGCGAGCGAACAAACAATAAAACTACTCCAAGCCATATTCAACATGTAACAAAAATAAAAAGATAGCTAAAAGAGTAGGAAAGAAAGATACAAATACAAGATAACACGTCGATGTGTTATCGAAGAGTGAACTGAAGAACTCGGCAAAAAACCTCTCTACCGCCCTCCAAGCAGAAAATCGATCCACTAGACAATAAGTTGGGATATACGAAAAGCAAGAGACCCACCAAGCCTAATCTACCCAATGCATCTGAGCCCTCAAAGCTCCTACTCCAACAAGGCTTCTTGGAACCGTGTCTTGTCTAGCTTTCCAGATCCCACAATACGCTTGATTGTATCTGCCAAAGCTTGACTTCTTCCAATACTTCCCAGCAACACCAAAATCTCAATTTACACTCAGAATGGGTATAGTAAGTGTTTAGGCTATCAACCTCTCAAAGATATGGCTATGGAGAGGTAGGAGTAGAGGACAAACACAAAGGATTGTGTAGATGATTGTGGGTATAACAATCTCTAACTCTCAAGTGTGTATGCTAGGGTTTTCTCTCTGAAAAACACTCCTTACAATATGTGGGTAATGTGGGTATATATAGTATGGATGAAGACAGGGTGTAGTAGATAAGCCAAAATGGCAAAACAAAATGTTTTACGCGTATTTCATAGAAAGGCCTTACCCCCAAATTACTCGCGAAAACTAGCTGTCATCAGTTGTCATGACTCTTTGCATTATAGTCATGTGCTCTGTGCGTGGCTCACTTCGCGAAAAGTCTACTCGCAAAATATTAGCGAAATCCACTTTGTCTTCAATTAAAATCTTGAGTCTTCACGCTTTCTCTCACACACAACCCATACAATGAAATCCCATATAAAATATAGGGTAAGCATGATTGAACCAAATTACAATCAAATTTGGCAAAGAATTAAAGCCAACACAAAATAGTTGTAAATAACAACTTTACAATCTCTCCATTTGGCTATTTTGTGATAAAACCCCTAAAATAAACTCTAGACTTAACCGTGAGTTTAGGAACAATGGTAAAACTCATTCACACATAATTTAGAAGCTGTGAAGCACTTGCACGTATACACCTGTATCCTAAAACACTCGCACACAAACAAAACTTTCATTAAGCTTATGACAAGTTGAATACAAGGTATGTATAGGAACAAGTAACATGCGATCAAAGTAATTAACAAGATATAAACTATGAAGCATAACTTGATCATACAAGAACAGTCATCAATGAATGACCACAATGAACATTTAATTAGTAAATGATCATTAGGACATGCAATGCAATTAAGAGCAATGCAAAAATAAATTGCATGTCCAAACACACAACCAATGCAAAACACTAAAGTATTTGCATTAAGGATACAAGATTCAACAAGGGCACAATTGTGTAGTTCTAAAGATAATGTATGCATTAGTCTAAAGTACTAAAAAAATGCTACAAAGCAAGGATACATAAACAAAGTACTAAATATAAACTAAAGTTTTAAACTAGAGTACTTTAAAGCTTTAAAAGAAAGCAATGTAAATATCCAAGAGTTATAAAAACTATAGAGGTAAAAGAAAGTAGACTACTAAAACAAAAGTAAACTATTATACCACCAAAATTAGCCAATATCTATGATATGCTCCCCCTTAAATTAAGCAACTCCTCCACAAACTACTCTCCCTTTTTTACCGGAATGGCCAAAGAGGCTAGAACTTGTTAGATTCTGATTCGGAGCCCTCTTGATGCCACCGCTACTCCATCATCATGTCATCAATTTGAGACGATAGTGTAGTAATCTGGCCTTCAACAGATAAACTGATCCAAGGTGTGTTGCACAAGGGATTCTTGCCATACATCTACTTAACCCTTGCAATAAGACGATCAAGGGGATCGGGTCCTCGTGCTTGTGCTTAGGAGGATGGTTGTGTAGAGACCTCTGGGGCTGATGTGAACCTGTCAATCTCCTCCTCCGTGTCCCCACCTTCTTCCTCAACATCGTCCCTTGGGATTTGAGAAATGCTTGTTTTTGGTCCGGTAATATGGGCTTTGCTTCGATTCTTTGTTGGAGTAATCAGAGAGTCTCTTTGCACCAAGGTAAGACCACTTGGAAACTTTAGCTTTGTTCTTGCTATAAGAGTCATGATGAGACTTGGGAATGGCAAGATGGTTCTCGAATTCCTCTTGGGGATGACTTTGGTCAAGAGGTAGTATATGTGACCGCATATGTCGATCTTCTTATGTGTGAAGAGATCATACAGAAACATAGTTCTTGGTTTAGACAGTGTGGTCAAGTTCGTCACTGAGTAGAGGTTATGGACCATGATATAGGCCAATGTCCTCATATCTATGGCAAAAGGAATTGTGTACATTGACTTTTTTTTAGAGAACCACTGAGGAGATCTGCCATTTACTCAAGAGAATCTAATCTATCATCATATTGGATGGAAATTTGTTGAGATGAAGGACGAACTTCCAATACGTCTTGGATAGATTCCCTCATGATAAAGAATTCTCTTTGCATCACCAAACAATTAATGTGCTCCCCTTCCACAATGACATTTGCAAAGAATTCCCTTATGATTTCAGCAAAGACATTCCCACTTGGGTTCAGCAGCTTTGTCCATGTCCTTTCCTTGAACACTTCAGGAATGCAAGTGTTTTCAAGAGTTTCCATTCTTACAACTCTTTCCATGATGATAGTTGCCCTTTTGTAGAAGTCGTTGTAGTCCAAGCTTGCCTCAACGCTTTAAAAATTCTCTGAGTCCAAGCGTGGATGCTTTGATGATTTCTTTGTGGTAGAATGTTTAGTAGGATACATTTGCAAAAACAGTCACAAGAAACAAAGGCATAAGAGCAAAAACACAAAACAAGAACACAAACTTAATTAGTACCAAGTTAGTCCACAAAACAAACTACAAAGTCCTAAACAGAACATAAACAATGTCACAAGATCATGTTATGAGTGCTAAATATGTAACAACACTCATCTAGCATGAGTGATATGCAAAACATGACAAGTGAACAAGTGTTTGCATCAAGTGTGCATGTGGTGTGCATATGTGATGCATGATCAAGGCATGACAAAGCAAATTTGGGTCAAAGTGTGTAAAACACACAACCAATGATCAAATCATGATAAACATGTATAATCATGATAATTTCCAAAGATTGGTACTTATTGGATTCCAAAACAACACCAAAATGCCATTTGGGAATTTTATCAAACACTTGGTATGCACCAACACAACTAACATGTAAACAATACATGAACATATGTAAATCTTGCCTAAATACATGTTAAAATGCCACAAGTGTCCAACATAAACACAAACAAAGCAAATGGGACAGAGCCTAATCAAGAAATTGAAAAAAAAAAAATTCACAAGCAAGAAGTTTTCCAACCTTTTTTCAAAAATATACTTAACTCCAAACCTACAATTTCAGGCATAAACTTAAGAAATAAGGAGAAAAGATTGATTACACATACCTTAGAGATGATTTTGAGAAGATTTCTCTTGAGTTTTGGTTGGGTTTTTGAGAGAAAATAGGTTCAGTGTTAAGAGAGGCTCAAGGGAGGAAAAGGGTGTGAGTTTGAAAAACTGTCATGATCACCCCTTTGAAAATTGAATACATGCGTTTTTCGCGGGATAGCTTCTCGCAAAGTTACTCACAAAAAATGCCTCTGAAGCACAAACTTTTCACGGGTAAGATTTACTCGCGAGAGAGTTGCGAAAGTTTCTGTTTGAATTTCTTGTTTTTTAATTTTTGTCTATCTTATTTTTGCGGGAGAAGCTTACTCGCTAGCTTCTCGCAAAAATGCCTTTGAAGGAGTTTTTAATGAAAACATTGAAAATGCAATATGAAAAAAAAAATAATTCAAAACACAAAGGCATAAAAACACTTTCAAAAACATATAAAATACTCAAAAATCTTTTTGGGTTTGATCGACAAGCAATTGAGTATACACATCACATTTGATCATGTACAATCACACACATGAAATAAGCATTCATTGAACAATAGACTTTTCTGTTGTGTGTCAAATGTGGAATAGTACTTAGTCTAGGTGAAGCTTCAATGACCAATTCAATCAAGTCATACACAATTTGTACTAAGTAAAGTGGTTTATCTCAATTATAGAAATGAACATATATGACCTCCCACAAGAAATGATTACATATCTTTGAAACTTTTCTTTTGACTTCTTTCAAATCATAACATTTGATCATTCATGAACAATACATCTCATTTTGAGATCGATGCTTGAAATTTTAAATATTTCAACTTTGAGAGTAAGCCTCTGGCTTTTTGAGGCACCATTCATTTCAATATAAGTTGCTTTCCCTTTTTCCTAGTCAAATACTAGTATGTGCGATAGCTTTTGCAGCTCATTATCTCTTTTCGAGATTAGACATTAGCTGAGCTATAAAGCAAAAACATAAAAAGCAAGAAGATGTATAAGCACTAGTCTATGCATGAATCAAAACCAATAAGACAATTGACTAATCATTCATGGCAAGCTTGAAGATCGATTTACAACAATCACACATAGATATCAATACTTTTTCCACAAAGATAGATGTGCATACATAACAAGTTAAGCTCGTAAATGCACTATGCCATTAGTACGAAGGTACTAGGCCAAACTCACATAGGATAAACAAAACACAAGCAATCAAACTTTTTGGAGATTTTCCAATTTTTTATGGTTTTTGAATTTTTCAACACACTCAAAAACAGAGCAAGTAAAGTAAGATCAACAAAAACAAGTACAAAAACTTGAAAAGAAGCATGCTAAAAACTGGAAGCAATGACACAAGAAGATTATATATGTCATGATGCATGAACTTATGACCCTAAAACATTGGAAGTATTTATGTATGTGCATAAAGAGTGATCATGCATGAGTACCCTTCTTCACCCACACTTTACAAGTGTTTTGGGTGAGATCCTTAGATAGAGGGGTACGATCAACATAACTTTCAAACCTTGGGGTGAAGCTAGCAAGACATAGTGAGAAGTTCTTCAACATTTCCATAATGTCTCCAATGAGTTGTCTCTCACTTTCACTCTTAACTTGTGCTCCTTTTGATATTCTTCTTGAACTTTCTTAGTCATGCATAGAATCAGCTTTCTTGAGTGCATGAAGCATGAAACAATTTGGCCTTGTGTGCCCAAGCACGCCACAATGATGACACACATGCTTCACTTGAGGTCCCCTTTGACTTTTTGGATAATGACTTCCCTTTATCCTTTGGTTTTGCATTAATGGTTCTCTTTGCAACAACAGGGGTCTCAATCTCAGGCTTCATCTCTTTGAATTTCTCTAGATTCTTGGCTGATACGAACCTCACTTCATTTTTGGGTTTGTGCTAGAGCTTCCTTCACCGGTATAGCCCAAACCGGTCTTATCATATGACAATTTTTGTGAAGATAACATGTTGTCAAGTTTCTTGGTGGAGATGTGCTCAACCTTGACATTAGCTTGGATAATTTTAAGTTCAAGAAAATTGATTTTAGAATAGGCTTCCACCAATTCTCCCTTAAGCTCTTCTACTTCACACTTCGCTTCCTTAAGTTGCACAAGGGTGCACCTATGCTCTTCTTCAATCTTCTTCATCTTTTTCATGGCATTATTCGCAACCTTGGCGTAATTGCCACAATCTTCTAGTAGAGCATCATAAACTTCTTGAAGGTTCTTCTCACCTTCATTGAGGCACATATCCTCATCATCCAAACCTTCAATTTCTTCACTGTCTGAATGCACACCAAGTTCACCAATAAAATTTCTCAAATCATCCTTGGAATCAACAAAGGTAATTACCATGAAAGCCCTATAATTTCCATCACTATTACACTATCCTCCCGTGTCTGAATTTGAGCTTTCGAAGTCACTAAGAGTAGTGGCAAACACTTTACCCTTCCCTCTCAAATAGTTGGGACATTCCTTCTTAAGACGTCCATGATCGTTGCATTCGTAGCACACGATTTCTTGAGGGGATTGAGAATCCTTCCCATCTTTCATCTTGAACTACTTCCTATCACCTTTGGAGAATGAAAAATTTCCTTTCCTCAAAGACTTCCCATTGTTTTTTATCTTCAAAAATTTCCAAAAGTTCTTTGCAAGGAAAGCTACCTCCTTCTCCACATCATCTTCTTCGGAGGAGTCATATATTCTCTCTTTGATGGTTTTGAGAGCAAGTGATTTGCTTGGCTTGTGGGAAGGTAGTCCAAGTTCATATGTTTGGAGATATCCAATGAGTTCTTGAATCTTGATCTCATCCAAATCTTTGCTCTCTTCTATAGCTGTGACCTTTGCATGGAAACTCTCTAGTAAGGACTTCAAAATCTTTCTCACCACCTTAGCATCCGCAATCTTCTCTTTGAGATTGAGCTCGACAATCATGATCTCAATAAGCTTCCCATAGAATGAATCAAATGACTCATCTTCACTCATCTTGAGCTCTTAAAATCGGGTAGTAAGCATTTAGAGCTTTGTGTCCTTGACTTTCTTGGTACCTTCATAGGTAGTCTCAAGAATTGTCCAAGCTTCCTTGGCAGTCTTCACATGAGATATCTAGTGAAATTTATCATTAGACATACCATAAAAAAATAGTGTTAATTGCTTTGCTATTAGCATTTGTCAAACCAAGAGCTGCCTTATCCCCTTTGGATTTGACTGTCGTGGGTCTATCATACCTAAAAGGCCAAAAATGTATTGACTCATTATGATAAATTAATTAATTAATTAGCCAAGTTTATTAATTAATCAAATTAATATACAAGAATGCGTGGTAGCATAAACAAATCACCAATAAACTAAAGTGCAGTGAAAAATAAATTGATATGGTGATTTGTTTACGAATGGGGACAACTAACACGACAAAAATCCCACCGGGTAATTTTAAGGTCACCACTCCCGAGAATTCACTATTATCACAAAAAGTAGTTACAAGTAAAAGAATCTCAGTACCTTATACCAACCTACAATTGAACCCTTACCCCAAAACCCAATTGGACTTGTTCTGTAGTGACAATCTCTCATTTGAATGCATGGCTCCCAGTACTTAACTAATCAATTACGTGGATCCCAGTACGCGACTTCAATCACCAACTAGAGCAGGAAGTTGGCTGCAAAGTTCTTCTATTCTTTAACACATGAAGATCTTGACATTTCTTGGTCACAAAACCCTATGGTGTACAAACACAACAGTTTCACAAGAACTAGGGAAAACTTGGTTTCCGGTCACACTTGATATATTATGCTCTTGTGCAATTATGCTCTCTGCTGTGTAACCTATTATGGCCCTTAAAATAATCTTTATATATGTTTAGGGTTGTGAGATAAGAAAGCCCAAACACATACTCACGGATTGGATGAAAAAAAGTCCAGAAAAAAACTGAGTTTCACAAACATCGACATATACCCTATCTGTCGAGCTGTTGTCGAGCCACGGGCTAAAACAGCTCTTCAAGGCTCAATAGATGCTAGCTGTTGAGTTTTAATGAACAACATTTTCACACTTCAATTTGATATAGATAAAACACCATTGCTTCCTATATTAGAGTAGTCTATAATAGAAGTGAGAGAATACAAATACTTTTTAATTAACAATATATAGTTTGGTGACAAAGTGCCAATGCCACCATTTAGTCTCTCCAATAATCAGAATTTGGGTTCAAATACCCCCCTTTGTCCCTCCCACTTGTCTTAAGGGAGAAAAAGCAAGAAATTGATTTTGAGAGCTTAGATTTGTGTTAAAAATAGAAGAGATGTTTAAATCCAAAAATAATAAATTACGGCTCGGTTGATTTTACTCTAACTTAAATTAAGTGCGGAATAGAGCAAATGCAAGTGAATGAACAATACAACTACTCTAAACCATATTTATCACAACAAAGCAGTAAAATGAAAGCTAAAAGATGAGGAAAAAGAAATGCAGACACAAGATAACACGATGATGTGTTATTGAAGAGGAAACCGAAGAACTCAGCGAAAAACCTCTCTGCCACCCTCCAAGCAGTAAATCGATCCACTAGACAATAAGTTGGGATACAGGAATAGCAAGAGACCCTCCAAGCCTAATCTACCCAGTGCACCTAAGCCCTCCAAGCTCCTACTCCAACAAGGCTTCTCGGAACTGTGTCTTGTCTAGCTTTCCGAATCCTGCAATGCGCCTGATTGCATCTGCCAAAGCTTGATTTCTTCCAATACTTCCTAGCAGCACCAAAACCTCACTTAACACTTAATATGGGTGTGGTAAGTGTTTGGGCTATCAACCTCTCAAGAATTTGGATGTGGAGAGGTAGGAGTAGAGGAAAACCACAATGGATGGTGTAGAGGATTATGGGTATGACAATCTCTAACTCCCAAAGGTTTGTAGAAATGATTTTCTCTCTAAAAAGCTCTCTACTCAATATGTGGGTAATGATGGTATATATATAGTGTGTATAAGGATGTAGTGTTGTAGATATGATAAAATAGCAAAACAAACTATTTCGCGGGTATCTCATAGGAAGGCCTTACTCGCGAGACACTCACGAAAACCAGCTGTCACCATTTGTCTTGACTCTTCGCATTCTAGTCATATGCTGAGCACATGCTTCACTTCACGGGAAGGCTACTTGTGAGCTACCTGTGAAAACTTCTTTAGTCTTCAATGTTGCCTTGAGTCTTCACACTCTCTTTCTCACACACAACCCTTACAAATAAATCCCACATAAAATACAGGGTACAAAAGATTGAACAAAATTACAATAAAATTTGGCACGGAATTAAAGCCAACACAAAATAGTTGTAAATTACAACTTTACAATCCCTCCCTTTGGCCATTCCATGACAAAACACCCTATAACAGACTCTAGACTAAAACGTGAGTTTGGGAACAAAGATAAAAACTCACTCACACTTAATCTAGAAGCTGTGAAGCACTTGCATGAATACACCTATATCCTGAAACACTTGCACACAAACAAAACTTTCATTAAGCTCATGACAAGTTGAATACAAGATACATATAGGAGCAAGTATAATGCGATCAAGGTTAACAACAAGATATAAACTATGAAGTACAACTTGATCATACATGAACAGTCATTAAAAAATGACTACAATGATCATTTAACTAGTAAATGATCATTCGGACACACAATGCAATTAAGTGCAAGGCAAAAATCAATTGCATGTCCAAACTCACAACCAATGCAAAACACTAAAGTATTTGCATTAAGGATATAAGATCCAACAAGGGCACAAGTGTGTAGTACTCAAGATAAACTAAAAGTACAAAAAAAAAAAAAAAATGCTACAAAGCAATGAGATAAACACAAAGTACTGAGTATTAAACTAGAATTAAACCAAAGTACTTAAAGCCTTAAAAAAAAAAAGCAATGTAAATAAAAATGTTCTAGAAAATATGGCAAAAGAAAGTAAACAACTAAACCACCAAAAATTAACTAATATATCTATGAAGTGCATGTGCTACATTATGCTCCCCCTCAAAATGTGCAACTCCCCTTTAAAACTTTCTCCCCCTTAAAACTTTCTCCCCCTTTTTGACTGGAATGGCCAAAGGAGCTAGAACTGCTCAGATTCTTAATCGGATTCGTGTGCCATCGCCATATCCTCAATCTGTGATGATAATGCAGTGATTTGGTCTTGAATGTAAGCAAACTGATCCGCGGTGTGTTGCATATGAGATTCGAGCATGCCATACATCTGCTCTACCCTTGCAATGAAGCGATCAAGAAAATCGGGTCCACGTGGTTGTGCTTGGGAAGATGGTTGTGCAGAACTCTTTGGAGCTGAGGTGAATTTGTCAATTTCATCCTCTATGTCCCCACCTTCTTCTTCAACATTAGGCCTTTGGATTTGAGAAATGCCGGTTGTTGGTTTGGTGATGTGGGCTTGGCTTTGGGTCACCGCATGAGCACCAATGGGATAGTCCCTTTGCATAACAGTAAGTCCGCTTGGAACCTTCAACTTTGTCTTCACAATGAGACCTATGATGAGAGTAAGAAATGGCATTACTATCCTTGAGTTCCTTTTGGTGATGCTCTTTGTTAGTAGGTGATATATGTGACCACATAAGTCGATCTCCTTATGTGTGAAGAGATCATGTAGGAAGATAGTTCTTGGTGTGGACAACGTTGTCAAGTTCGTCACCAGGTAGAGATTGTGGATCATTACATAAGCCAATGTCCTCATTTCCGCATTGAAAGGAATGGTATTCATTGACCTCTTTGTGAGAGAACCACCGAGGTGCCTTACCATAGGCTCAAGAGAATCCAATCTATCATCATATGGTATTGAGATTGGTTGAGATAGGGGACGAACTTCTAGGAACTCTTGAATTGAATCTCTTGTGATAATGAACTCTTTCTGACGCACCCAACAATTGATGTGATCTCCTTCCACTATGGCATTAGCAAAGAATTCCTTGATGAGTTTAGCATACACATTTCCACTTGGATTTAGCAGCTTTGTCCAAGTTCTCTCCGTGAATATCTTAGGAATGACAGTGTTTTCAAGGGTCTCCATTCTTACAACCCTTTCCATGATGATTGTTGCCTTTTTGTAAAAATTTGTTGAGTCTGTGTAAGCACGCTTTGAGGATTTCTTGGAGGCGAAGTGCTTTGTAGGAGACATTTGCACAAATAGACACAAGGCACAACCAAAAAAAAAACAAGAACACAAACTTGATTAGCATCAAGTTAGTCCATAAACATAAGCACAAAGTCCTAAAAGGAACAAAAACAGTGTAATACAGTCATGTTGAAAAGTGCAAAACATGTAACAACAAATATCTAGCAAGAATGATATGCAAAACATGACAAGTAAAGAAGTGTGTGCATTAAGTGTGCATGTGATGTGCATATGTGATGCGTGTGTAAGGCATGACTAATCACATTTGGGTTAAAGTGTATAAAACACATTCCCAATGATCAAAACATGATAAACAAGTCCAATCATGGTAATCCTCAAAGTTTGGTACTCAAAGGAGACCAAAACAACACCAAAATGTCACTTGGGCATTTTATCAAACACTTGATATGCACTTATAAAACTAACATGTAGGCAATGTATGAACATGAGTGAATCTTGTCTAGATACATGTTAAAATTGCCACAAAGGCCCAACAAAAACACCAACAAATCAAGTGGGACAAAGGGCAAACAAGAAATTGAAAGAATTTTCACAAAAAATAAAGTTCTCAAACCTTTTCCAAAAAGAACCCAACTAAGGAAAATCTAGAATTTTCTACATAATCTAAGTAAAGAGAGAGAAAAGATTGTATAGACATACCTTAGATATGATTTGAAAAAGTTTTCTCTTGAGTTTTGGTTGGGTTTATGAGTGAAAATTAGTTTTGGGTTAAGAGAGGCACGAGGGAGGCAAAGGAAGTGAAATAGGGTGTGTTTGAAAAATCATCTACATCAGCCCTTTAAAACTGAAAATATGCATTTTTCGCAGGTTACCATCTCATGAACTACTTGCAAAAAATGTACCTGAAGCACCAAGATTTTTGCGGGTAAGCATTACTTGCGAAACAATTGTGAGACAGTCGCGAAAGTCTTTGTCTGAATTTTTTGTTTTCATGTTTTTGCCTTAACCCATTTTTGTGGGAAGAGTTTAGTCGTGAGCTTCTTGCAAAAATACCTCTGAACAAGTTTTTGTTGAAAAACAAGGAAAATACACTTTGAACAAAAACTCAAAACACGAAAGCATAAAAAAACTTTCAAAAAAAAAAAACTCAAAAATCATTTTGGGTTTGATCGACAAGCAATTGAGTATACACATCACATTTGAACATGTACAATCACACAAATGAAATAAGCATTCATTGAACAAAGTCTTGTGTGTTGTGAGTGAGTATTAAAAGTGAAATAGTCCTTAGTCTAGAGGGAAGTTTTAATGATCAATTCAATAAAGTCATACATAACTAGTACTAAGCCAAGTGGTCTATCTCAATTATAGAAATGAACATATATGATCTCCCACAAGAAAATGATTACATCTCTTTGAAGCTTTTCATTTGGCTTCTTTATAAAACATAATATTTGATCATTTTTGAACAATACATCTCATTTTTGAGATTGATGCTTGAAATATTTGATATTTCAATTTTGTGAGTAAGCCTTTTACTTTTTGAGGCACCATTCATTTCAATACAATTTGCTTTCCTTTTTTCCTAGTCAAATACTAGTATGTGCGACGGCTTTTGTAGTTCAATACTTCTTTTCGAGATTTGACATTTGATGAGCTATAAACAAAAACGTAAAAATGTGGAAAAAGATATAGGCACAAGTCTATGCATGTATCAAGACCAACAAGACTATTGACTAATTATTCATGACAAGCTTAAAGATCAATTTACAACAATCACACAGATTTCAAGATTTTTCTCACGAAGATAGATGTGCATACAAAACAAGTTAAGTTCATAAATGTACTACGCCATTAGTACGAAGGTACTAGGCCAAACTCACATGTGATATACAAAAAACAAGCAATCAAACTTTTTGAAGATTTTTCAATTTTTATGAGTTTTTGAATTTTAACACACTAAAAAAATATCAAGAAAAGTAAGATCAACAAAAATAAGTACAAACCGCAACTTACAAAAGAAATATGCTATGAACCGGAAACAACGACATAAGAGGATTTTGCATGACATGATGCGTGAACCTATGTCCATAAATAATGTAAGTATTAATGCAAGGGCATAGGGAGAAATCATGCATGAGTACCTTTCTTCACCCACACTTTGCGAGTGTTTTGGGTGAGAACCTTGGATGGAAGGGTACGACCAACATAGCTTTCCAACCTCAGAGTGAAGCTAGCAAGGCACAGAGAGATGTTCTTCAACATTTCCATAACGTCTCCAATGAGATATCCTTCATTTTCTCCCTTAGGCTGTGCTCCCTTTGGCCTTTTCTTTTAACTTTCTTGCCCATGCATAGAGTTAACCTTCTTGGGTGCATGAAACTTGAAACAGTTGGGTCTTGTGTGCCCTTAAATGCCACAATGATGACACACATGATTTACTTGAGGCCCCTTTCGGTTTTTGGGAAATGACTTCCCTTTATCCTTTGGTTTTTCACCAACACTTCTCTTCTCAATTGCAGGGGTCTCAGTCTTAGGCTTCACTTCTTTAAGTTTCTCAATACTCTTGGCTGATATGAACCTCACTTCCTTCTTGGGTTCACTTCTGGAGCTTCCTTCTTCGGTATAACCCAAACTAGTCTTGTCATGTGAAGATTTTTGTGAGGATAGCATGCTATCAAGTTACTTGGTGGAGACAAGCTCAACCTTGACATTAGCTTGGATTATTTCAATTTTAAGAAACTTGATCTTAAAGTAAGCTTCAACTAGCTCTCCCTTGAGTCCTTTTACTTCACATTTTGCCTTTTTTAGTTGCACAAGAGTACACCTATGCTCTTCTTTAATCTTCTTCATCTTTCTCACAGGATGATTTGCAACCTTGGCATATTTTTTACAATTTTCTAGCAAAGAATCATATGCTTCTTGAAGCTGGTTCTCACCTTAATTTTGGCATACATCTTCATCTTCCAATTCTTCAACTTCTTCACCCTCGGAGTGCTCGCCAAGTTCATTTACCAAATTTCTCAATTCATCCCTAGAATCAATGGAGGTAATTGCCATGAAAGCCCTATAGTTTCTATCACTGTCACACTCTTCTTTCGTGTCTGAATTTGAGCTTTCGGAGTCGCTATGAGTAATGGCAAACACCTTACTCTTCCCTCTCAAGTAGTTGGGACATTCTTTCTTGATGTGTCCATGGCCGTTTCATTTGTAACATGACTTCTTGCGGGGGGGGGTTGATAGTCATTCCCATCTTTCTTCTTGAACTCCTTCCTACCACTTTTGGATGATGAAAACTTTCCTTTACTGAAAGATTTTCTACTATTCTTCATCTTCAGAAATTTTCGGAAGTTCTTCGCAAGGAATGCTACTTCCTTTTCCACATCGTCTTCTTCAGAGGAGTCATCCATTCTCTCATTGATGGTTTTGAGAGCAAGTGACTTGCTTGGCTTGTGAGAAGCCAGTCCAAGCTCATATGTTTGCAGAGATCCAATAAGCTCTTGAATCTTGATCTCATCCAAATCTTTGCTTTCTTCTATAGCAGTGACCTTTGCATGGTAGCTCTCTGGTAAGGCCTCAAAATCTTTCTCACCACCTTAGCATCCTCAATCTTTTCACTGAGATTGAGCTTGGCAATCACAATTTCATTAAGCTTCCCATAGAATGAGTCAAATGACTCATCGTCACTTATCTTGAGCTCTTTAAATCGGGTGGTAAACATTTGGAGTTTTGTGTCCTTGACTTTCTTGGTACCTTCATAGGTAGTCTCAAGAATCGTCCAAGCTTCCTTAGCGATCTTCACATGAGATATCCTGTGAAATTCATCGGTAGACATACCACAAAAGATAGCATTAATTGCTTTGCTATTGGCATTTGCTAAAGCAAAGGCTGCCTTGTCCCATTCGGACTTGGTTGTTGTGGGTCTAACATACTCATTCTCAACGGAATCCCATACGGAATAGTCTATAGCACAAAGGAATGTCCTCATACGAACTTTCCAAAAAGCATAGTTGCTCCCATCAAAGTATGGTGGAGCATTGAGAGATTGTGACTGATCCATCACAAAAAGGGTCTTGGATCGTACTTAGGTAATGAAACCACAGCAAGTGCACCTGCTTTGATACCAATTAAGAGCTCAAATTTGTGTTAAAAACACAAGAGCTATTTAGACCCCAAAATAATAAATTACGGCTCGGTTGATTTTACTCTAACTTAAACTAAGTGCGGAATAGAGTAAATGCGAGTGAATAAACAATACGACTACTCAAAGTCATATTCATCACAACATAACAGTAAAATGAAAGCTAAAAGAGTAGGGAAGAATAAATGCAAATAAAAGATAACAGGCCAATGTGTTATCGAAGAGGAAACCAAAGAGCTCAACGAAAAACCTCTCTGCCGCCCTCCAAGTGGTAAATCGATCCACTAGACAATAAGTTGGGATACATGAATAGCAAGACCCTCCAAGCCTAATCTATCCAGTGCACCTAAGCTCTCCAAGCTCCTACTCTAACAAGTCTTCTCGGAACCGTGTCTTATCTAACTTTCGATCCCGCAATGCGCTCAATTGCATCCTCCAAAGATTGACTTCTTCCAATGCTTCCCAGCAGTACCAAAACCTCACTTGACACTCAATATAGGTGTGGTAAGTGTTTGGGCTATCAGCCTCTCAAGGATTTGGATATGGAGAGGTAGGAGTAGAGGAAAACCACAATAGATGGTGTAGAGGATTGTAGGTATGATAATCTCTAACTTTCAAGGGTTTGTGGCCAGGGTTTTCTCTCTGAAAAACTCTCCACTCAATATGTGGGTAATGATGATATATATAGTGTGTATGAGGATGTAGTGGAGCAGATATGACAAAATAGCAAAATAAACTGTTTCGCGAGTATCTCGCGGGAAGGCCTTACTCGCGAGACACTCGCAAAAACTAGCTGTCACCATCTGTCTTGATTCTTCGTATTCCAGTCATGTGCTGAGTACATGCTTCATTTTGTGGGAAGGCTACTCACAAACTACCTGCAAAAACTTCTTTAGTCTTCAATGTTGCCTTGATTTTTCACATTCTCTCTCACACACAACTTTTACAAATAAATCTCACATAAAATACAGGGTACAAACGATTGAACAAAATTATAATCAAATTTGGCACGGAATTAACACAACTTTACATATTTCATCTTTTTAGTGACCTTTTTTTTCCTCACAATGGAAGTGGGTGGACTATGGAGTCATTCCCTAGTTTGAGTCCCACAAATATTAGTCATCAAGCCAAGGGCCATTGGCATATACATAGATTTAGCATTTAAAGTGTATATAGTTCGATATTCAACTATACTGTGGGAATTTAGATTGAAAGAAATCAACAATATTGTTGTGCACATTATTCTTCCAAACCGCCCCATATTTGGGTTTTGAAATGGATACAAGTACAAACACATTTTGCCAATAGCCTTAACACTAGCTGAATATATGCTAACACTCACTTATCTAATGGAGGGACATATCCAGCTTAAATCCCGACAATAACTTTTTCTATGAAAGAATAAAATAAAAATACAAACACGTTTTATATTGTACTAAGTAAAGAAGTGGGACTTGGAGGGATTGGAATATCTACCGTCCCTTCAAGCATTAGTAGAACCTTCTTTATCGAAGGACGAAGGGATGGCTCATCAAGAACGCACCAAAGTCCTACTTTAACCATTCTCTCCAACTGTTTTTTGTCAACCTCCTTATCACTCACTAGTTTGCTTAACTCACGAGCTTGAAAGCAATAGTATGCCCATTCCTCAAGAATGGCCTCTTCTTCTGGAAGATCCCAATCAACACTCTTTCTATAGCATATAAGCTCTAACAGTACAATTCCAAAGCTATATACATCTGCTTTGATTGTCACTGGCTGGTTTCGATGCCACTCTGGTGCAACATACCCCTTTGTTCCTCGAATGGCTGTATTGGTATTGGTTTGGTCTAGTTTTAGCAACTTCGCCAATCCAAAGTCAGAGATTTTCGGGCACCTATATTCATCCATGAGTATGTTTTGGGGCTTTATGTCACAGTGAATGATTTGTGACTCACACTCTTCATGGAGATAGAGAATTCCTTTTGCTATGTTGCGAGCAATTTCTATTCTTTCATTCCAACAAAGTTTTTTTTCAGCCTTGAAGAGTACATCTGCAAGTGAGCCATTGCTCATGTACTCATAAACCAAAAGCATATTCTCTCCATCGTGGCAATACCCTAGCAAACAGACAAGGTTCTTGTGGTGTGTTCTCCCAATAACTTTCATCTCGGTCTGAAACTCTTTTTCCCCTTCTCTGAACACTTTCTCTAGTCTTTTGACGGCTACAATCTTCTGATCATTCCATATTGTTCCCTTGTAAACGGTCCCAGATGATCCTCTACCTAGCTCTTCCTTGAAACCATTAGTAATTTTCTCAAGATCAGAATAAGTAAATGATCTTGGAGAAGCATCCATGCTTGTGCCAACATTTCCACTATTAGAGAGCCTTCTATATGACCAAACACGATTTCTATAAAATGCAATTCCAGAAATCACTGACATAATGAGTCCAAAAGCACCAAGTGAGATGCCCAGAATCAATATGTTCTTTCCAGACTTTTCTTCACGTCCCATGGGCTCAGTTCTATTTATGGTGGAAGTAGATATGCCTACCTTAATGAATGCAATGTTTAAATCACTTAGTACTCTTCTTCCGAATCTCAATGGAAGCTTTTGCTTTCGGCAAATTCCATCTTTGTACGTAGCAGCTTCACAATTACAATCCTCCAAACACGCTGTTTCACAATCCTCTTTGATTAATATTGATAGAATAGCAAAAGAATTATCTTCCCATACAGTATTAGGTACTGCTTGCATGATATATTTCATATTTCCGTCTTTGCTCTTGCAACTTTCTGCAGTGAAATTCCGTACACAACCTGAGCTCCAATTTCGCTGGTCAACACTCGCAAATCCTGGAAGACATAAGCAATTAGCATCTTGATCATTGATAGTGCAGAGCCCATTGAGACCACACAGGCCCTTAGGGTCACACTTAACATAGGAAGATGACCATATGACTGAGAAATTCCCATTCTTATCCAAATTGTGCCAGTATAGCCTGAAGATCCCATCGGCGTCAATTCTCATTAGATAGATTGTATCTTTTGTTGGATATCCGCCTCCAGTCAGATTTTTTATGTTTGTGCCAGTGGAATTGAGCAAGTAGAGATGGCCATCATCATCAAGACATAGTGAAACATTATCACCTTGTCCATTTGTACCTGAAGCCCAATAAGAATATTCAGCTGTGTCTGGCGTTCCCACTGGGTACTGGACAAGGTGTCCATCTGTTTGCATTGCCAGACGAAATATTCCTGCCGATTGGTTAGATTCTGAAACACTCGAAACCAACTCATTTCCAGCTTTAAGGCGCTGACCCTGTAAAAGGGTATTGGTTGGGTTATCAAAACTTTGCCATATAATCTTCTTATTAGAATTATAGATAACAAAGTTTCCCGAATCGAGCATTGATGCCGATGTTGCACTGTCAGAAGGACTGGCAATATTCGTCTCTTTGCCTTGTGCCGATTGCAGGATGAGTCTACCATCGGTTGTGAAATTCAATGTAGCATCAGCGAGAACTGGAGGATTGTCCCGGTTGGCTGTCCAGACTACTGTTTTTTCAGAAATCCCAGCAAGAAAAACTCCAACAGCGTAGCCATTGGCTTGTTGGTAGAAGCCAAAGGCATATAGACCAGATCGTGACAGCCATAAAGAATTGGTGGTAGGTGTTAAAAAAGAGCCAAGGTTTACGTTGGACTCCCCTTGTTGAGCTTCTGTAGTGGAAATTGCTAAGAGAAGAAGGAAAAACAAGAGACTTGCCATTGCTGGACAATAGTTAATTAGTTCTCTGTTTTCTTTTCACTCTGGTTTCAAATGAAAAATTAATGACTAATACAGCTCCGTATATAGTCAATAAAAATATCTTATACTTACCTGGTCTAATATCTGGGTGCCTTGTAAAAAGTGCCGAGTTTTTTTTTTTTTTTGAAGGTGTTTAGAACGAAAGAGTTATTTAAAAAAAAAAAAAAAAAAGATGAAGAAGAAGAAGAGGAACCATTCACTTGAGTAAAAACTAAAAATCTTTCTTTATTTTGCTAAACGAGTAAGTCTCTTTCTCAGTGGAATGAAAAGTCTTTGCGTGTTTGTGTATATTCTAAGTCTTTTTTTTTTTTTTTTTTTGACAGAAGTGATAGAAGTGTATATTCGAAGTCTATCATCTGGTCATCCAAGAAACGCGGGATGGACTTATCTCCAAAAAAAGAAAAAAGAAAAAAAGAAAAACGGGATGTTTTAACTTTAGAGTCCATAAGTCCAAACCAGTAACACCATTCAGTACTGCTATGTCCTAAACTCTAGCAACGCTGCTGTCCTCATGGCTGAAAAGTCTTTGCGTGTTTGTGTATATTCAAAGTCTTTTTTTTTTTTGACAGAAGTGATAGAAGTGTATATTCAAAGTCTATCATCTGGTCATCCAAGAAACACGGGATGGACTTATCTCCAAAAAAAGAAAAAGAAAAAACGGGATGTTTTAACTTTAGAGTCCTTAAGTCCAAACCCGTAACCACCATTCAGTACTGCTATGTCCTAAACTCTAGCAACGCTGCTGTCCTCATGGCTGAAAAGTCTTTGCGTGTTTGTGTATATTCAAAGTCTTTTTTTTGGACAGAAGTGATAGAAGTGTATATTCAAAGTCTATCATCTGGTCATCCAAGAAACACGGGATGGACTTATCTCCAAAAAAAGAAAAAGAAAAAAAGAAAAACGGGATGTTTTAACTTCAGAGTCCCCATGTCCAAACCAGTAACCACCATTCAGTACTGCTTAGTCCTAAACTCTAGCAACGCTGCTGTCCTCATGGCTGATATTTATTATTTACCCCTCCCAACATTTCAATTATTCTACATTGTCCGAGTTGTTCATCCTATTTGAAGTTTGAAGAACTTTCACTTATCTGGGTAAAATACAAAAATCATCTTGTTTGGGCCAATATCATTAATCAGTACTGCAAAGACTTTTCAAAAAAATCTTATTTACTCTCTAGCCTCTAAAGCGCAGACAACACTTCACACAATTTGAAAGTTTTTTTTTTTTTTTTTTGGCTCTCAGTCCTTTACTTTTTCCAACAACTTTTTTGACTGCAAATGTCTGACATTGATTGCATATAATTAGAGTAAACTTGAGCTACAACATAAGGCTATAACCTTACTCAATATTCTTTTTTTTAGAGATAAATTTTGACAAATCTACTATTGGATTACATCTTCTTCTTATAAACTCCATACTTACAAAATTTCTAAAAAATTAAAAATCAATAGCTATGTCATTAATAAATTATTTAAATTGCAAGTTTTTGTAGTTTAAAATTATATATAAAATATAAGTTTATAAATTGATAGGCTAAAAACGTATTGACCCCTTGTGATGAACTAAGTTGATTAATTAGTCAAGTTATTAATTAATCAAATTAACATGTAAAGCACGTGGTAGCACAAACAAATCACCAATTAAACTAAAGTGTGCAGTGGAAAATAAATTATACGGTGATTTGTTTACGAATGGGGAAAACCTACATGGCAAAAATCCCACCAGGTAAATTTAAGGTCACCACTTTCGAAATTTCACTATTATCACAACAAGCGGTTATAAGTAAAGGAATCTCAAGTACCTTACCAACCTACAGTTGAACCCTTACCCTAATACCCAACTAGACTTGTTCTGTAGTGACAATTTCTCCTTTCGATGCACGGCTCCCAAGTACGTGACTAACCAATTGCGCGGATCCTAGTATGCAACTTCAATCACGAACTAGAGAAAATTGTTGGCTACAAAGTTCTTCAATTCATCCACACAATGAAGATCAAGAAGATGCTTGGTTCCAAAACCCTACGGTGCAAAGACACAGCAACTTCTTCACAAGAGAGATGAACTAAGGGCAAGAACTTTGTCTTAAGTTACAATTTGCATGAATAAGGATTTCTCAATGCTTGTGCAACTTGCCACCCTTTGACGACCTTTAAAATAATCATTTTATATGTCTAGAATTAAGAGAAAAGAAGACCCAAAGACACATCCACGGATTGGAATCAAAACAGAACTCAGAATCTGTTTTTCTTAAATCTTGACAGCTAAAGGTGTCGAGATGCTGTCAAGCAGTTGTCAAGCCTCAAGGCCAAAACAGCTTCATAAAGCTCGATAGATGCAATTGTCGAGCCAGCTGTCGAGCTTTAATAAAGAGCACTTCTGAGCTTGTTTCTTGGATAGACTTGATGACTTCAACACTTGATCTTGAAACACAGTTTCTTGAAGTATAAAACTCATCCTAATTCTACCAAATTACAAGTAAAGTGCGTTTTAACAAAGGATTAGCCAATTACATAAATAATGAATGACATATATTCTAAACAAGTGAAACACATATGTCCTAATATAAATCATATAATAAACAATATCCAATTGACATAAAATTAGACATGTGTATTAAGAGAATAAAGAACATACAATTTAACAGTTAGATTTTCAAATATGTAGTAATTTTTATTTTATTGGATAAGGTTGTAGCCTAAAGGTATAACCAATTTTGCAGCTAAATTTTATTCTAACAATTATATCCATAAAGGAGTGTTTGGGTAGCAATGGTAGATAATAGCCGTTAGAAATGGAGAAGGATTAAACAGAAGGAGCAGGGACATTTTTAAATGATGTTAAGGGTGTCGATGCCTGGCCCAAAACGGAGAACCACATTCTTTCGTTCGACCACTCGTCGTGGCGACGCTCCTGCGTGCATAAGGCTCGTTGGAGGCCCCTCTAGAATAATCAGTTAGCGCGGTTTATGCAGAGCTTTGAGTGCTCAATCTCTCTCGGTGGAGGAGGGTAGGTGTCTACCTTTAGTGGTGTGGCCGGAATCTTGGCAAAATTTTAAGGGATTGCCAAAGGTGAGTGAAGTCGCCACCAATCATTGGGTTTTTCTAAGGTGTAATTGGTTACCTGTTTCTAGTTGATTTTATTATTAATCATAGGCTAAGAAAAATGACATTTTCCTAATCTAATATGGATGACAAAAAATCTTGATTCTTGAGTCTGGAAGTTTGGTTATGTGTGGGGAAGGTTTTAGGCACTTGTGAGAGACCTTGCCAAAAGTGCATCTTAAAAAGAGAGATTTTTGGAGTGCTTTTAAGGGCACCACTTTTTTGGGAAAACTGGTGTAGAGTCACCACTTATTTTTTATACAAAAAAATAAGAAAAACTAAATATGATGGAATTGTTTGCTTTTATTGATTGAATAAAGAAGAATACATATTTAATAAATTGAAAATTATATGGCTTTGGATCCTAGTTACAAACTATTGCTTTTTGTCCTAGTTATAATCTACCCAAAATAAAAGGCAACGATAAGACCTTGGTCTACCTATCCAAAGACACTAAATTCAGAGGCTAGGTTACAGAATGGGAAGGTGTTAGGCACTCATTCCTCCCAGACAGAGTCTAATCTTCTAGACTCTTGTAACCAATGTATCCTCTTATGCATGATATAAATGATGTGTTGAACATACATAAAATAAAAAAAAAAAAAAAAAAAAAAAAAACTATATTACACAAGTTTATTTATGAATGCCCTCTTTTTTTTTTTTAGAAAAATTCAGATTTGTGTTATGGTAAAAACTGATTTGGTTTTAGAAAGAATCAGATCTATTTTTGTGCATTTAAAAAAGCTAGTTTTTTGTGAAAGAAAAATCAGACTTGCTTTTGGGATAAAGTAAAACAAAATCTCTTGGTTAAAAAAAAGGTTAGATTTGTTCTTTGGGAACAAGAAAAATTGGTTTTTGAGTTTGGTAAATAACCAGATCTATTTTTGCAATAAAAGAATGGGTTTTTTTTAGAGGATTAGAAAAAATCATATCTATTTTTTATGGGAAATAAAAAATATATTTAGAAGAGGATTATATTCACAACATCAACCTATGCAACATGCATCAAACAAACAAGACTAGTCATGACTCTTTTTATTTCAAAATCTGTTGAGTTAAAAAAATCAGATTTACATTGAAAGAAAATATAGATAAGTTTTGATTACGGAAAAAATTCAAATCTACATCTAATGAAGATGTAGATCCATTTTTGTTTTGAGAAAAACTCAAATCTGCATCTAATGAAGATGTAGATCTATTCTTATTTGACAAAAGATTTGATAACAAGAAATTTTTGAAATAAAAAAAATAGATCTCAACAATAAAAAAATCATAAATATAATCTAACAAAGAAAAAATTGCTAAACTAAACACATATTTATTCATGCATCGTAAAAAAAGAAGAGAAACATAAGAAGAAAGGGTAATAGAAACAACCTCTTGCATGGAGCACTCTTCTTCTTCAGAGGATGTTTTAGGGTTCAAAGAAATTTGCAATTATCTTTGAAACCTAAAACCCCTAGCTTTAAGAGAAAGAATATCAAAAAAGGGAGTCAGAAATATGGGTGTAAAAAATATGGGTATTCTCAGAGTGTAAAAACGTATCCCCTCTCAGAGCCTAAAAAAGGTATGTTGAATTCTAAGACCCAATCCCAATTTATAGAGATTGGAGTGCTTAAAAAATAAGCAACGATGCTTAAAATGCAAATTGGGACGCATCCTTTTACGAAAAAGTCGAAAAGGATGTGCCTTATCATCACCAAAGGAACTTGGGCCAAAGCCCAGAAGAGTGCCATTCGGCACTTTGAAAGTGCTGATTGGCACTCCAAAAGTGCTGAATGGCGCTCTTGAGTGCTGATCTCACTTTTATGTTTTGATGCCTTTTAGACTCCCTTTTTAGGGTTTTCCTGCGATAGGCCATGCACTTAGACATGTTTCCAATCCGGATTCCAGTTTTTTGAACTCTTTTCTAGATATTTCTGGTCTTTTTAGCAACAATTATCTTGTAAATAAATGCTCTAAAATAAATCTTGACAAAGTTCATGTTGGAAAAATACATGTTTGTATTGCACACAAAACATACGCAGCAAAACATTAATGGATCTACTTCATTCGTAATTGATAACATATACTATGCAAATTTCAGAATACGAAAATAAAAGAGTGTACCTTGGTGTGGTGAATTTCAAAACAAAGATTAGAAGTACTTTTAATTTTCACTCTAATTCCACTAACACCCAAGAAGCATGGTCTCTCAATCAGTTATATGTGTTTGTTCAAGAGAGAATTAGAGAGTGTCCAATACTCACATACACTATTTCATTCCTAATATAATCTTAATGAAAAAACTTATGAAAAACCTTCTTGAAATTCTGTATGTTTCTCTCCTTATATATATAACTGATTATCAAATTGAGCTAGCCTTTTGGGCCATTCCAATTGGGTTCTAGTATGTGGCTTGGAGTGAGACAAAAAGGGAACAAATAAGACTTCAGCTCCAATGGGTCTTGGGCTTTTCTGTTAACTCTTGACAAGTCCAAAATTACCATTAATTATATTCAATACCACTATATGAATATAATTGCACTTAGGCCTTATTAATAAATTATATCTCAAGATTTTATTATACATGCAACCCATTCATTAAAATATTCGTAATAATACAAAGTCATAAATATAGATTGCCACTTTAAAGATTATTACACTTAATTTTTTATTACTCAGTTTAATCCTTTATGTTATTCATCATATATTTATGAAATCCAATTTCATAAATATATACTTTAGTAACTTTTTACTAAAGTGGTTGGGCCCAACACTCTGAATAACCAAACCCATTAAACTTATCTCAAGATAATATTTTATATCTCTATTAAGAGATTATAAATTTCATCTTGAGAATATATATTTCATCAAAACTAAATGCGACTGCCTAACAGACTAATGTTTTGATCATGAATTATAGATCTCACTCCTGATATATCAAAGTAACCTACACCTCTTGATTAGGTCCATTATTCTCTTACAATTTAGAATTGATGTAAATAGAAGTCGTGAGATTTATTATTCATTTAACAATCGTTAAGAGAATAATAAATCTCACAGCAGTCCAGTTCAATATGTTTTAACTCTTAAAAAATATTAACATATCAACTAGAAGTCTCCACTTCCATGATCAAGACAAATTATCTTAGTTGATATGTTATAGTCTGCGCAAATGAAATGCCCAATTTCATCATAGACTACAAACAAAAATTTTGAATTTACAAAGAACATATGATTTATATCTTCTGTGACTTTTCACATAAATCACATATTATGCATCACATGGACTAAGATAATGTCACATTAGTTCATTTATTGATAGTCTTATATAATTTAATTATTTATGACATGCCAATAGATTGGATTTTAGGGCATAAACCCTAACAATTCAGATTATCCAAAATTTGATTATTATCCAATTATCCCTTTTAATCCTATGCAAGCAATTCTATTTTAAACACTAATTATCAATCAATCATAAAATTATTTAATTAAATTTAATTGTTTAACCAATCAGAATTAATTTAAATTAATCATGCATGGTTGATTCTACCTAGACACAATGCATCCTGACTGTGCAAACTTGATCATGTGATATCTTTCGCGACTATTAGAATTTCAAGATCATTTTTATGATATGCAATGAATGAATTAATGCATGTAATGCAATCACAATTTTTGGGGTACACGAATAGTCCCTCCAGTCTTCTTCCTTGATTACATCATAGGTGCAAAATTAGGTGTTTATAGAATGCCCCTCATTGGCAGAGCTTGGAAAACGAATGTCAATGTAAAACAAAGACACTGATTTTAGCAGCCATGATTTAATTGAGGTTGAATTTTCAAATATTACCTAGCCCTTGAACCTAAAGCTTTGGAACATAGAACTAGTATCTTACCTTTGACAAAAATTAGGTGTTTACAGAATGCCCCTCATTGACAGAACTTGGAAAACCAATGTCAATGTAAAACAAAGACACTGATTTTAGCAGCCATGATTTAATTGAGGTTAAATTTTCAAATATTACCTAGCCCTTGAACCTAAAGCTTTAGAACATAGAACTAGTGCCTTACCTTTGACAAAACAAGAAAAGAAAATACTTGACCTATTTGATAGCTATTAAATTCTGAAATGATTTTTGATAATTGATGCAGCCAAGAAGCTTATCAATCTTGATCATAATAATGGATAATTTTCTGTGACCTTGACAATGAAAATGTTTGCGACCTCAATTTGGACTAAAGAAGTATCTGCGACCTTGATCTAGACTAAATGTCTGCGACCTCAATTTGGACTAAAGAAGTGTCTGGGACCTCGACCTAGACTAAATGTCTGCGACCTCGATCTGGACTAAAGAAGTGTCTGTGACCTTGATCTAGACTGAATGTCTATGACCTCAATCTAGACTATAGAAGTTTCTACGAACTTGATCTGGACTGAATGTTTGCGACCTTGATCTGGACTAAAGAAATGTTTGCGACTTCGATCTGGACTAAAGAAATGTCTACGACTTCGATCTAGACTAAATGTTTGCAACCTCGATCTGGACTAAAGAAGTGTATGTGACCTTGATCTGGATTAAATGTCTACGACCTTGATTTGGACTAAATGTTTGCGACCTCGATCTGGACTAAAGAAGTGTTTACAACCTTGATCTGACTGAATGTCTGCGACCTCGATCTAGGCTAAAAAAGTTTTTGTTACCTTAATCTAGACTAAATGTCTGCGACCTGGATCTAGACTAAATAAGTGTCTACAACCTTGATTTGGATTAAATGTCTGCGACCTCGATCTGGATTGAAGAAGTGTCTGCGACCTTGATCTGGACTAAATGTCTGCGATCTCGATTTGGACTAAAGAAGTGTCTGTGACGTTGATCTAGACTGAATGTCTGCGATCTTGATCTGGACTAAATAAGTGTATGTGACCTTGATCTAGACTAAATGTCTACGACCTTGATTTGGACTATATAAGTGTCTGTGACCTTGATATAGACTAAATGTCTACGACCTCAATCTGGACTAAAGAAGTGCCTGTGACCTTGATCTGGACTAAACATTTGTGACCATGATTTGGACTAAAGAGGTGTCTACAACAAATATATAAGAAGCATGTGCATAAAGAGAGAAAAGAAACAAAACATGTAAAGATAGGTGAAAGAACTGTAATAACAACCTCAAATGTATATATATCATCAACAAATACAAGGTTTGATATCACAAAATGATCACAAGATCAAAGGTACATGAACAATTTATCTAAAATAGAAAGAAAAGAAAAGGATAAAAAAGTCCTCACTACATCCCTCAAAATATAAACACTCCCTTTAACAAAAATCTCCTAAGTAATCTCCTAAGTACTAATTCTCCCCCTATGTATATGACTACTCTCATATCCAAAACTACTCCCCATTTTTGTCACAAGTGACAAAGGATAAGTACATCAATTAGACATCTCATCATCGTTGGAAGAGCTAGCACCATCATCCTCAGCATCAATAGCATCACAATCATCGTCCTCATCCTCAAAAGTCTATGGAGATGGAAAAGAAGAAGCAACAAAGCCACCAAGGTGAGCTTGTTGTCGTGCAATATGACCAACACTAGTGTTCACCTGCCACAACTCATCACTAAGAGTGTCGAGGCTAGCATCCATGTGCACAAGCTGTACTATGATGTCCTCAAGCTGTACTATGATGTCCTCAAGCTGTACTATGATGTCCTCAAGAGACACACCGCCCACAAAAGAAGAGGGAGAGGATGTGGATGGAGCTGTGGAAGCTGGAGGAATCGTCGTCTTGGGCCGTCTTAATCTCAGCTGCACCTCACTCTGTTTAACGGTAGCGGTGTCTATGAAACACATCATAGAGAAGTGGTCAAAAACGGGAAAAATGTGCTAATCACGGGTCACCGTATCCCTATAAACATCTATAAGGGATAGAATGAAATGAGAGAGGAAGTTTATGGTAAGATTCTCTAAAAGGGAAAGCAAAAATCGAGTACGAGGCTTTGTAATGGAGTTATAGTAAGACAAAGGGTGCATAACAAAAGTCATCACCATGTTAATGAATCTTGGACCTTTAGTAAAGGCCAAGCAAGGAATGTATTGACGATCGTAGCTAGGTAGTTAGGATGCGCTACCCTTGGGATGTGGAGAACCTCAGATGCAATATTCGGTGTGACCACAATGCACGTACCTCGAATGATCAAAATCGTACATATTGGAGTAAAACTCCTGAATGATCACGGATGGACAAATGACCGGGATGCCACACAGTGACTCCTAACTCCTACTGTAAATGACAGCGAGTAGGTTAGTATTGGAGAAGTCTGATAGAATGACTTGACATTCTGAATGAATGCCTCATTTAGACAAGTTCTCCGAAAAGTCCTGTCAGGCTTTATTGTCACAGAACTAAATGTGGGAAGGGGTAGGATCAGAAGAGGAGCCCTGGAATGAAAAGGGTTTCAAGACAGAGTAGATTTTCGTTTAGATGCCATAGAGCAACTAACCGAAAGAAGGAGAAAGAGAGAGAGAGACGCAGAAAAGAACCAACACAATCAATATCAATATAAAGATAAATGAAGGTACCTATGCATGAAGATGTGACATGTAAACTCAAAAAATCATGGGCTCAGCCTAATCTAAACCTACCATTACACAACATTACAACAAACTAAACACACATCTAAAATGCATGAAACATTGTTATAATGCAAATGTGATGTGATGCATGCCACTTTAAAGAAATTTTCACAAATCCTATCTCAAAAATTTCACAAAAACTTCATCAATTTTGAAAAAATCCTAAAAAGTTTTCAAACATCCAAAACGTAGGTCTAAATGCGTGAAATGCATGAAGAATGAGAGATAAAGAGATCATACCAAGTGATTTGTGATGGAAAATTATATGTTTATATCACATACAAAACATTCGCAATTGATAACATGTACTATGTAAATTTTAGAATATAAGAACAAGAGAGTGTACCTTAGTGTGATGAATTTCAAAATAAAGATTAGAAGTACTCGGGAATACTTTTAATCTTCACTCCAATTCCACTAACGCCCAAGAAGTGTGGTTTCTCAATCAGTTTCTATGACTGTGTTCAAGGGAGAATGAGAAAGTGTCTAACACACTCATACACACTTTCATGTATATTGTTATTACAAAATTCTATATGTTTTTCTTGTTACAATTTATTATCTAATTGGGCTAGCTTTTTGGCCCTTTCTAATTTGGCTCTAGTATGTGGCTTGGAGTGGGACCAAAAGGGAACAAATAAGGCACTAGCTCTAATGGGCCTTGGGCTTTTCTGTCAACTCTTGACAAGTCCAAAATTACCATTAATTATATTTAATATCACTATATAGATATAATTGCACTCTAAGTCTTATTAATAAATTATATCCCAAGACTTTATTGTACACGCAACCCCTTCATAAAATATTCGTAGTAATACAAAGTCATAAATGTAGTCTGTCACTTTGTAGATTACTACTTCTTAATCCTTGAGTACCTGGTTTAATCCTTTAAGTTATTCATCATATATTTATGAAATCTAATTTTATAAATATATACTTAAGTAAATATTTACTAAAGTAGTTAGGCCTACCATTCTGAATAACAAACCCATTAAACTTATCTCAAGGGAATATTTTGTATCTCCGTTAAGAGACTATGAATTCCATCTTAAGAATATATGTTTCATCAACACTAAATGTGGTTGCCCAACATACTGGGGTTTTGACCGTAACTTTAGATCTCACTCTTGATATATCAAAGCAACCTACACTTTATGAGCATGTCTATTATTCTCTCAAAATTAAGAGTTCATGTAAATATAAGTCGTGAGATTTATTATTCAATTGACAGTATTTAGAAGAATAATAAATCTCACTTCGATCCAGTTCCATATATCTTAACTCTTAAAACATATTAACATACCAACTAGAGGTCTTCACTTCCATGATCAAGACAAATCAGCTTAGTTGATATGTTATAGTCTTCGCAGATGAAATGTCCAATTTCATCACCGACTACGAACTAAAATTCTGAGTTTACAAAGAACTTGTGATTTATATCTTATGTGACTTTTCACATAAATCACATACTATGCATCTCATGGACTATATGATAATGTCAAATATTCATGTTACCATTATTTTAGATTATAATAAAACAATTTTATAAATACAACATTAAGTCATACATAATGTCAGACATAGCATCATATAATAGGATTTAAGTGCAATAATCCTAACAATTTGAGACAAGAACTGACAAAAAATACGTGGGTTGAAGGTTTTGAGTGAGAATATTGTGCTTGGGAGGTGAAAAGACTTAAAACAATCGAGAGAGATCAAGGAGAAATGAAGAAAAGTTGCATGGATCCTATTTATAGACTCTCATAATTCTTGAGAGATCGAGAGGTGTCAAGCTTTAAAGGCTTAAAGAGATACAGCTATCGAGCAGCTATCTAGAGGTGTCCACAGCAAAAGGGGCTTGATGGATCTAGGAACTATCGAGCATCTATCAATGAGGCAAAAACTTTCTCGATGGATTGAGGAGCTATCAAGATTGCGCTAAAAAGAAGCTGAAGAGCTCGATAGATAGTCTAGTTGTGGAGAGGTGTGGATGAGTTGTTGAGATTGCTTTAAAATAGTTTTTTCAAGAGAAAAACAAAGACATGAATGCAATCAAACATGTAACTCAACCAAGGATCCAACCAACATTTTAAATTCTTAAAACATTTCTCAATCAATAAAAATGTCAAGCACTTAGATCCAAAATACACATACACACACACACACACACACACACCACACACACACACACACACACACACACACAAAATATGTCTAACCAATTTTATATTTAAAAAACAAGTCAAGACAGTTTAGTGAGCATACATTAACACATGCAAACCTTGTGATGGCCAAATCACATTGTACCTGCACATGTATCAAGAGTAGTAAAGAATATTGCATGTAATGTGTGAAAAACATCGCAAGATTGCATAAGTTTCTCTATGTTATGACGATTTGAGATATGAGTAAATCAATTTAACTTACACACGATCATAACTGCTTGATGGAGACTATCATCTTCAAAGTACATCCTATAACTCCTACATCTCTTAGAATACACGCTTGCAATCATATTTTAAAGTATTTTGTTTCTTTTGCTTTAATTTTTCTTTGCATATTTTTCTTATATTATGCATATCATGCATGGGCATATAAGAGAGTGAAAAGAAATACCCAATTATATTAAGCTTTTTGACATTGCACTTTTACTATGTCGAAGCATACCAATGTCATTTCATAATTAGTGGGCAACAGTGGTGAAATGGTCATTTATGCTTTTCTCTTATGATTTTCTAGTCCTTCCCGTCAAAAAGAGTGATACAAGTGTTAAGTACAAGAGATAACTTAATTTTACTCATCACAAACAAGAGCCACAAAGATCACTTGCTTAGTTGTGCATAGAGATGTTCATCTAAGCTACAAGAGATACAAAGTTTAGAAAACTTTGTTTTATTGGCCATTCAAAAGAAGCTGTGAATTTGTTTCTCGGTTTGCAGTGTTGGCATGTCTCGGATAGCTTGAACTTTTGTTGGGTCCACTTCAATTCCTCTTTAGTTTACTATAAAGCCAAGCAATTTCCCTGAACTAGCTCCGATAGGGTTAAGTCTCAACTTGTACTTGACGAGGTGCTTGAAAATTTTTCTCAAATCCACCAGATGATCCTTGGTAGTGTGGGATTTGGCAATCATGTTGTCCGTGTAGACTTCAATCTCCTTGTGCATCATGTCATGGAATAAGGTTTCCATGGCTCACTAATAAGTAGCACCGGCATTCTTTAAGTCGAATGGTATGACATCATATACATAGGTTCCCCAATGAATGTGATAAGAATCAACAAGCATTCAAGGATCCATTGCATGTTCCAGTTGGGCCTATTACAAGAGCAAGATCCAAGAAGATCAAAGAAGCACTTAATGGGCTGATTCGAGAGATTTGGGCTAATTTTAACTCAGGACATTCCAAACTTGGCCCAAAGGAAGATGAAAGTGTAATAAATTTAATTCAAGCTATTTAGGGCTGATTTGGCTTAATTTGGAGTGATTTATGACGTGGATTAATGTCTGATTGACTTTCCAGCTCTATATTAGTTAATGGAGATTTTTTCCTATTCTAGAGCTGTTATTTCAGACCAAATCTACTTGAATTTAGGACTTTTATTATATAGAACATTTTTTAGGTATTTTCCTCGTTTTTAGGTGCATTTAATGCTTTTTAGGTCAAATTTGATTCCTGATATGGTAAGGTATCAATTAGGAGTTATTTTAGAATATATTTTCTTATCTGTCAAGTTTTATGGAGCCTTTAAATAGGCCCTGAAGTCTGTAAACGTTTTTTGATATATATTATTGAATAAAAATCAGAAAAAGTGAGGCTTTGCTCTTCTTTTGTTTCTTCAAGAACTGTGAACTTATCAGGGATTCTTCCTTGTAACGTTCAAACTTTATACCTTCAGTTTGTGATTCTTTATAATCATTGGGTCAAGATCAACTTATACCTTTGGTTCGCGTTTCAATTATAAACGTTGGGTCAGGGTTTCTATCATAAATTTGAATTTTAGCTTTCCTGGGTAAATATTTCAACATTTTTTTTTAGTCTCAAAGCGTGTCGATTGAGGTTCGCATCATTTGGTATCAGAGCACAGGTTCTAAAATCAGTTTTCTATCCCTTTATCTTTTGTTTCCTGTTATCATCCTATCTTGTTTCTTTTGTGGTCTTCATTCATTGTTCTTATTTTTTTTGTTTTTGTTGACTTGCACTAGGTTAAGATCGTGCACCCAGCTCCAAAAAAAATATTAAAAAAAGTGAAAAAAAGACATCAAAAAAGAAATAGAAAAAAAAAGAGACAAAAAAAAAAAGAAAAAAAAAAAGGTAGTTTCAGTTCTCTCAGACCAGAATATCGTTTTCTTTTGTCCTCTTCCATTGATTTAGTGTTTTCGTCATATTTTCTTGCCGTTGGTATTTGTTTTACACTACAAGTTGAATTTCTTGATCAAGTTTACTAGTTTAATGCAAAACTGAAAAAGGGAAGCTACGAGTGGAAAAATGCAGGAGAGTGTAAAATTAATATCAGGAAAAAGCCAATTTAAGAGTGAAACACGAGTGAGAGTGACATAATTTGAGTGCAAACACGTGAGGGAGTGTTGTGAGGAATTATTTCTAACAATTCTCTATTTTTTTTTCAAAAGCATGTCTTCTAGGGGCGAAACATCAAATAGGGAAGGAGGGGAGGAGTCGTCCATCATTTTGTAGGCTATGCAACAAAAATTTGAACACATGAACTTGGTGTTTAATGAGATTCGGGATCGGATGGATAGGGAAGACACTGTTATTGCTACTTGACGTGAGAAACGTCCCCAAGGAGGCCCTAATGCTAGAAGGCAAGAAAGGCGTTCTCGCATGAATGATTCTGATGACTACCACGATGATGAGTCTAAAGATGAAGAAGATCAAGCTTCATTGAACAATGAGAGCAGGTTTATTCAAAGGGGAGAAAGGCGGGGTAAAGGTTTCCGAAGAGATCCAAGATGGCAAGATGGTACTAATAGAAACCTAGGAAACATAAAAATGAAGATACCAACGTTCCAAGGGAAAAATGATTCAGAAGCATACTTGGAGTGGGAGAAGAAGGTGAAGTTAATCTTTGAGTGCCACAACTACTCCGAGGAGAAAAAGGTAAAACTCGTTGTCATTGAGTTTACTGACTATGCTATTATTTGGTGG